>JAHREE010000371.1:0-61582 GCA_033628505.1 Tringa tobata
AAAAAAATTTTTGGAAAAATTTCCTATGAAAGCTCGTTATTTAACACTACGTTTTCAAACAATACTTCTCTTACATTTTAACGATTTGCATTTAGCTGTTGTGTTGGAAAAGTCACCAGTCGCTCTGGAACCAACTCTTATTTGAAAGAGTTATCAACATAATTTTGGAAGTTAAAACCTCAAAACCAGAGATGCTGAGTCGCAGTGCAGCTGCCCCGAGGTTTTCAGGTACCAGCTGTAGCATTTGGAGGAGAGCAACATCTTCACTACCCAAAACCACACAGCAGCAGCTCTTTGCTGGGCACTATTTTCCTATAACTGGACAAAACAGTTGAAAATTACTTGTGTTTTTCAGGCATGAGATCAAGACTTAGAGAAGCGTCTGCAGTTCCACTTGGCCACTGAAAATAGGTATATAAATGCACATATATATATATATATATGCACACGTGTTTGCACAGCAAGGTACCATAAAAAGTGATAACGGCTCACTGTTCTCTTCCCTAGGCTGTAATATTGTTGTTGCTTTAGTTGAGGATAGAAGGGAAGGAAGCTCCGCAAGGAAGATTTTATAGAACAGGTAATGTGGTTGTGAGAAAAAAATGAGACTCATATAAAAGCTTGTCTCCAGTTTTGGTGTAGGAACAGTAACCTTCAAGCGAAACATGGTTAAGACAAATTGTTCACATTCAGCTAAGTCATTTAAAGAACTTGGCAAAAGATATGTTCGGTATTCACAGAAGGGACTAAAACAAGATGATCAGGAATTTAGTCCAACAGGACGGGGGAAAAAGACAAGAAATCGTTGCCTCTGGAATACAAGAAATTAATGGCAATCAAAATTACAATATGCAATAAAACCTCTGTTGAGTCCCTAGTTTTAGTGCCCGGCAGATGTGAATTATTCTCCAAACATAGCCTCTTGAAGGTATTTTCTAGACCTTCCCTAAGGATTTGTAAGAGTGGCTGGAAATGGAGTGCTTGTCTTGGGAAAAATATGATTTTCGTATTTTTTTCCCCAATTGCCTGGGTGAATTCATTTTAATGCGCAGGGATTCTTTTCACCCACAGTTTCCCTGAGGACATTTGGTGCACTGGATGAAATATGTTGAAGTCTGAGACAGATGGAGAGAGCGAGAGAGAATCCATGAATTTTGATCGTTGTGGTGTGAGAACTATTTCTTACAGCAGTGGTGGAAGCGTGAGTTTCCTCTCCTTGCTCTGCACAAGCTGACTTCTTTTGGTATGGGGTCCTCGGCAAGTTTGCTTCTGATGCTGACTTCAGCAAGTCTATAATGCATTTCAAAGCTACAAAGAGAAATTCTGGGAAAATATCATCCAAGATAGGGTGCAGGGCTGTTCTGGAAGAGTTTTCTTGGATAAACGTACTTTTTTTTTTATCATAGAGCTGGTAACATGAATTTCCTCACAGTAAATGTGATGGTGTCAAAACAGCAACCACTGCCAAACCACAGCAAGAGGCTCTGCTTTTGGTTTGGGTTTGATGGCTCCACCTGCTCCACATTCATTTTTCCATAGGCAACCTGAAGTTTGCATCTAATTTTTTTTGATGTCCTGATCACCTTCTTTTAGTTCCTCCTGGGAATATTGACCGTGTTTTCCTGAATTCTCTAAATGTGTGTGTCAATAACCCATGGGACCCTTGAGAAGATAAAATATATTAATCAATGGACTTTGCATAACTATTTGAACTGCAACATTTTCATGTTGTCAGAGTCTAGGAAGTTAATTCAGTATCCTTGATAACTGAAAATTCATGTGAAAACAATCCAAAATAGCATGCATTGATTATTATTCATTCCGAGTGGTACTTTCCAAACCGAGACCTCAGTCCTGCTGTCATCCACAGGTCATATGAATGTGAGTATCTACTCACTGACCAACGCAGGAGACTGCAAAAGAGTGTGGTGCACGTATCTGCAGGGTTAGACCCCGTTAGAGACACCAATGAACCAGAGGAACTGTAAGACAGAGGATGGAGATGGACAATAGCAGGAAATATCGCCCACCATCACCCCCTGTTGATGGAGGAGCAATAAGAAAGGAAGCTCAAAGACCTGTAGGGGTTTCAGGGACTCATAAAGGAGACTTCTTCTTAGGAAATCATTTCATAGGCAGGAAGAGGGCTTGGATGAACACAACCGAGACTTGAACTGCCACTGAAAACTGCAACAAGTAAGTTCTTCCTTCCTCAGAGTGACTTGAGAGCAGGAATGAAGAAGTAACTTTAATATACGTTAACTACAATATTATTCTTCAATCTATAAACCTTTTTTAGAGTTAAATCAAGGCACCCATACAAATTTACAGCACTGAAATTTCAATCTTGCTTTTGACTATGGTGATGATAGTGGAAATTTCACCACTGGTTTTAACGGACCGAACATTTCACAAATAGGATACGGTTTTATTCCCCATCCTATTCATTAAAAAAAAGCCCTGCTTTATTCAGTGTTACACTGATGTGAGAAAAGATAAAGAAAACAGTAACACTGAATAACAGTGAAATGATATATATTGCTTCAGTTATATCTACACATTATAATGTGTTTTATAACAATTTGTTAGAGCAGCATCTGTTACGAATTTACTAAAGCAATTTGAATATGCTTTTCAATGAGCTGAAGAACCCAGCTCCACCTATTAATCATGAAATACATATCAATGAATAATTTATAAATGGTACCTTTATTCAAAGTGCTGCCAATTAACTAAACAGTCACTGCATTCATAATTGTATCAGTCACCTCTAAACTTTCAACCTTTATCATGATTTCAAATACAGAGGCAGAGAAAATGAATGAAAAGTAAGATTTTAGCATAATGGTTTCACACTGACTTTGATATTCTCTGGCATCACTGACAGTTTCCTCAGGAAAAGCAATTCTAAACCCTTTAATGTAAAAAATATATATATTCCTATTTCACACCCCACAGCTTTTTAAAGACAGTCATAAGTGAACACTGTAAATACAGTAAAATAAAAATGGGTACTGTGTACCTCTACAAAAGAAGTAAAGCAAGGCTCACTTAATAATCCTGCTACAAAAAAAAGACCATATCCTGTAGTTTGATTTTTTTTTTTGACTTTTTTTTTCCAGGGCCATGTCCCCTCCTAGTCTTCCAACTGCATAACAAATTGTGCAATTACATGCACTGTTCTATCTTCCCTTCCAACCCCACTCACCACAGTGAGATGTTTACCTCGAAACCAATGTAGAAACATTTGTACAGCAAGTAACAAATTCAGGAAGCCTCTCTTTCCTACTTTATTTCAATTAAAAAGACAAATAATTGCGATCAGCCACATTAATTCAGGATTAAAACCGCAAGTGTAAATCACAAAGGGTCAGATTTAATGGTGACATAAACAGAAGTCAAAATTATCTGCATGCATTTTTAATGCAAATTGGTGTTATTTGCATGTCCAGAAAGAAGGAAGAATGGGAGCAAACGAAAAAGGCAATCAACTGTCTCGCCTTAGAGCTTCACGATGGTTTCCTTTCCCTTCTGCAGAAGAGCCCTCTGGCCTCTCAGCGTGGGAGCTGAGCTAACACCGGCTTCCTGATGTGTAAGATGCAGCTGAGATATTTAGCTAATTGAAAAACATGCTTGGAAGTGCATTAGTAAATTTTGAAAAGATTGGGCTGTAACAAGGTGTTACTCACACAATCCCTGAATTTAGCCCCCAACATTTTCAGTTTTTTATTGGCGACATCACAAATTTAACATTTATTTTATCCTCCAATTTTCATAATTAGTTCATCCGGTTTAACATGGAGCGCCTGTTATTACCCAATATTCACCAAATACACGCAGTTCAATAACATTAATTTTGAAAGTGTATCCATTGCCATTTCTTCAGCTTCTTCAGCTTACACAAACGTACTGTGGAGGGGGTTGCTGTGTGTTTCTGCTCCTCTATAACGCGCACAGTTATGGTTTTGTGTAGACATGAAACCATAATGTATACGTGTATTTGTGAGTACGCGTTTAAGAATACACACACAAATGAAAATATATATCCACATCCAAAATAAAAAGGACCATTCGTATCATGTACATACTTGGTGAGAGGCTTGGGATAAGGGGAATGCAACTGTGGCATGTATTATTGTTCCCACAGTATGGAACAATTTAAAAAATAGCAGAGAGGCAACAGCAAAAGCACCCAAAGGAACAACAAATTCTTGAGAACATGAAGAGAAGCCCAAGCAGAAGATGCATCTACTTCATCTTGTGATACAACTTCATTTGCAAAGAAGGCTATAAATGAAAAGTCAGTGAACGTGTAGATTGGTAATTGAAAATCTCTGTAATTACCCTGGTTACCAAGGGATTTTTCTTCTATTTTGTACTCAAAGACATTGTTTTTTAAAACCGAGGCAAAATTATAAGAAACTATTAGGGAGCACTTTAAGATAATATTTTTAAGCGTGTAATAAGAGTAAGAAACATCTCTGATTTTATGTCTTGTAACACCACCCAAACTGCTCTAATTACGTTTCCTGTAGTGCCTCCAAACTCCAGAGGTAGTGCGTTTTCCCGGAGATTGGAGCTGCCTGGGAAGCAGCCATGACATACAACAGTTTTAAGCAGCCGTCGGGGCTTCGTCTACCAGGAAGAACGATACCTTATAGGCATTTCCAGGCTCACCACTGAACGTTCCCACCAGTGGAGCACATTACTGTATTATAGGAGCTATGATAATACCTAATGGCTGCTTTGTAATTTTGAATTTCAAAATAATTTCAATCTTCTTCAGTATAGATACAAGCAGGGAGTGGTAGAAATCCTCTAAGAAAATGGTTTCTAAATCTTTCCTCTGATTCATTTATACTTGAAATAGCTTAAATTAACAGATGCTGAGACTCTAAGCATTTTTCCCTTAGATCTTTAGTCATGCAACCGAGGCAAGCCAAGTAAGTGAACTAGGTTGAACCTTTACCAAACTAAAGTTAGTAACAGGCTGGAGGCTAAAATCATGTCCAGTGTCCTTAGCAGCACATTTCTGATGTACGTGCTATACTGATGGCAGATGAAAACACACCAAAAAAAAAGTCTCATTTTCATTCGTAAAATCCATTTACCAAACAAACTAGGTATTGAGTTCCCATCAGTAAAATCCTCACTACCAGCAGGAAGGCTACATGGAGTTCATGCAGAAGAAGGTAGGATATCTTGGTGGAGATGCCCACAGGCAATGTGCTGAGCTTCCAGTATTGATGGGCAGGATGCAATGGGTAGATAAAGCGCTATCTTAAAGAAAGACTTGATGCATACCACCAGAAAACACCATCAGAAATAGCATTGATGGAAGGAATCTCTAAAGATTCACTTCAATTTCTTAGTCTCCTCATTTTAATTCAATTTTTTTTTCCCTACTGTGTCCATTGAGCTCTGTCATACAAAGTGCAACAATATGTAAAGCTATAAGCCATCCCCTTTCATCAATATCCCTCCTCTCAACCTATTTGTATTCTGGAGATCTTTACTACCCTGAATTGCAGAAATGGATAAAATTAATGAAAAGTAGGGAATTAACAACCAAAAAAAAAGTGAAATACCAACACTTTTTTATTCATGAAAATACTCCAGTGACTATTTTCCCTGGGATCCATCACGAGTGCCTCTTTGCAGAGCCCTGTCATTGAAGGATTGAGGCACTGTGATCCAGATGATGCTGCATATGATGCCGAAAACAAAATGTGCAGAGTAAAATGAAATTTCTAGTTCTGACAGATGGCACTTTTTTTTCCCCCTTTAGGATTATTTTTTCTAAAAAAAATACATTTCTAGACTTCAGAAAATTAATAAAGTAAAGGAGAATGTATTTTAAAAGTTACATTTTTATGCAAAGGAAAAAAAATGTAAAGAAATTAACTTTTGCTTTTGTGATTAATATCTTTGTACAGCTACCCAGACCTCTCTTGGGCTGTCTGTTTGCTCTTAGTAAGGACAATGACATCTCGAAGTTATCATTTCTCATTCATTTCAGTGAATGTCATTCTTAGGTAGAAGGGAAATTAAGTGATTAAACAGGAAGAAGACTGAGCTGTCATGGGAAAATTAATATTTTCAAATTAACTTTAGACAAAGGATGCATAAAATGTAAGTTATGTTGATGAAAACAAGCAGTTTCTCCATCATAAATATGCAAATGAAGCCATTGATCTATCAGTTATTATGACAGTCTAATGTCTCAGAAAAACTTGCTGTGATTCCAAGCAACATCCATGCAATGATGGATACATATGGTAGCAGATCAAGATGGTAATGCATAACTGAGTACTTAAAGTGCTTTAAAAAAAACCTTTTTTATCAGGTAATTTTTAATATAAACAGCTTCAAAACGCAAGAGCTTTATCTGTCACTGTTAATTAAACCTGTACTTTGTCAACATACAATAATCCATTTATTATAGTAAAAGCCACTACATTTCAAACCACTCACAAATTACAAACCATAATTGCTAGGATTATTTTATTTCCAAGTGCAGGCAGCAAAGCCACCTTAAGATTCAACAATGGTGAGATAATTTTGCAGTGTAACCATAGCTCTATCTCACAGTCCATTGGCTTTAGTATTGGCAGCAGACAAGCTGTAATTTTTCATTTCCTAATTAGATTTAGCCATTAATTTAACTGTTCTATCATATTGGTGGGATAGAACAATGCTATTTGTTTGGTCTTTTTTTTTTCTCATTGTTTTTACTAAATACTGTATGAGAAATGCAGTAAAATGAGAGGAGAAAAAAACCCAACAGTATCTGAATATAGAAGGAGACTTGGGCACTTCCACGCTGGTCCTGTAACTCCCTAACTTTTAAACCCCTGACTTCCAAAGTGCAAGAGGCATCTTCCAACTTTAAGAGGTGTCTTCTGGTAGCAGACGTGGGGAAACTGGACATTCTGGGGGGGATTCACAATAGCCAACACACTGGAATAGCTAACGAGGAATGCTGAAGTGATAAGTGCCCATAAATCCCACCTCCCTGTAAAGCTCAGGTGCCTCACTCCGGGTTGCCAGGAGAGAAATCAGTCGGGAATTCCGAGTACCACCATCCTATGGGATTTAGGGAGCTGGCAGACGAGCTACGGGCTCCTGGATGGAACACTGCAAGGAATTAATGCTCCTCGCCGTCTCTGCTCCTCTCTTAGATGCTGCCATTCATAAAGCAGAGCCCCATTGTCAGGCTGGGGGGACATTTCAAGACCAGTTCAATAACAAGTCAACGAGATTAGTTTAAATCACCTTAGATGGTGGTTCGGGCTAACCTGGCTGGCTGTGGATCGACAGGGAATAAGAACGTCTGCTCTGGAGGCGATAATCACTCGCAGGGAAACGGGAACAACACAAAAAGGCAGCAGAGTGGTTACTTCTTAAATTGCTACAGCCAGTCCCAAAATAATCTCTACTACTACTACACTTATGCACCTAAATCATTCTTTTCAAAAAAGTAAGCGAGGGTCATTCCTATTTAAAAAAAGCATAGTGGAAGAAGTAACGAGTCACTTTTCTTTTATGCACTATTGAGAAAAATAGTTAAATGTCCCACATCGTTCCCAGCATGAAAGGGTTCAAACTGGCATCTTTTGCCCATTTCTGTAGTGCTCCATCCACCTGCTCTCAAACAGAAGTACTCTCTATGCTCCGTGGAAAACATCTCTGTGTTAAAATGAACCAGAACCAAAGAGGGGGCAGAATAATCTATAATCTGGGGTTTAGAATATCTATTTACAAGCAAGAAAGAGGGGAGGTTGGGGCTGCTCATGTTCTGGGAGCTGCTCATCAATTTTACATGGTGGATTTTACCCAATGGCTGTTTAAACCACACTTGGATAAAGAACTGGACCGAGGTTTCTGCTGACCCAGGCGACCGCCTCAGTGGCTGAACTACAGACATACTGTGTCTGTTCAGTCCACGAACCTGGAGGGCTTTTATCTACAGAGTGACAGAGATGAAACTTGAATGGACAATGCCCTCCATGCTGAATACCTAGGGCACTTTAATGGGAAATGAAAGGTATGAATTTTATCTCCCCAAGGCTACAAAGAGCCCAGAGTTTCAGACTTTACAAGCCTGGATGAGTGCTCTATCTACTGAAATATTTTATAAATTCCAGAAGTCCCGATTTGGCCATTACATTCTATGCAGTCATCAGCTCAACCACGCTTTAGCTGAATAGGACTGCTAAGGAGGTGTAGAGAAAACACCTTTTCTTGAGGATCCCAAAAAGCCTTAGGATTGAGATGAATCCATGTTGTGGAGAAAGCAGCACTTAAGGAACACAGGACTTCACTCAAAAAATAAATATGAGCCCGTTCGTGCTGGGCAAGGGATTTTAAAGTCCACTCCTGCATTCCAGAGAATCTCCACTTTAGATGATTGAACCCAATATTTTTTACCAAAAAGCTCCACTCGTGATGTTTTAATGATCTCCATCTTCCCAGGAAAGCTGTAACTCAATGAAAGTATTTGTAAATACATGTCAATATCTGAGTTACAGTACGGTCGTCAAAACAGGGAAAATCTTCCCTCAAGTCTCAACAACCTCCTTTGAAGTTGTTTCTTAAATTACTCCCACAAGTATTTGTTCTGTTCTGTCTTTCGGATGAAAATACATCTGAATTAAAATTTACCCAAGAATCAGTAAACAGATTTGGGGTATTGTTAGATCAATGTCAGGACCTACAAATAGACAGTGCATAATTAAAAATTGTTGAAGAACTTGCCTCGGTACAAGAAAGAAAAAACTATCAAGTATTTTCCTGGTCTTTTAGAACCGTCCTAGCAAAAAGGCACCAAGAGTGGAAGGTGCCAACAATCCATAGGTGACATCTCTGGAAATGCAAAATGCAGACCTGAACAAAAGATATATAATCTTCCACCCCTCACACAGAGAAACACATCTCATAGTGACTTTGCAGTCATATTGTTATTTTTCCCTACTGAGCATCCAGGACAAGAATCTCATTCTAAAATCATTCTGAAATGTATCAGTCAACAAGAGACTTGGTACTTGTGCCAAAAGTGCCAAGATCTCGCCTCTGGAGCTACAAGCAACAAATCTGTTAAATGTCTCTGACACACAGTCCCTTGGATTCATGTAAAACCTCAGCCTTTATTAATTCTGAGATTTGCTAAAACTGAAAAACATGAGAGGGGTTGCTCCAGAGACTTCAGGACAGAACGAGCAAGTACCAGAAGGATAATTAATCCTTAAGCATAATCATAACTCACCCAACCAAAAAAGCAAGGTCAAACAATGAGTTTGTAAATCACTGAAAATTGTATATGATTATGGAAGACACTGTCATTGCCTCGAGGCTTTATGTTTTCAGATTGTGAAGGCACAGGTGAGGTGCCCTACAAATCATTAAAGCATGTGCCAACAGGAGAAGTTAGATTCTTAAATAGACATATTGCAAACCCAAGTGGCTTTCATTTGTTAATTATTGGCATTTTCCCATTAAAAGTTAGAGATATCACATCTGTTATTGGCACAAGGAAAGGAAAAAGGAAGAAAAATAACAATACTTTGCGATTTAAAATGAAACATCATCACCACCGCTAATTGCTCTCTGAATCTGAATTGGTAAAACCATAAGATTATCAAGAAGACTCGATACAAGTAGAACAATAAAACCTAATTATTTCTCACAAAGCAGACCATTCCATCTAAAATAGAGGAAAGCTAAGAGCAATAAAGCCTATGCCATTAACAATTAGTCTTCTGCACACATGATCAGACTCACAGAGATAAAGAAGTCTCTGAATTTAATGATGAATCCCATATTTCTGACTGGGCTCAATATTCTCTACTAATTATACTGAAAGACCTTATGCTACCTAAAAGTACTTAGACTGCAAAATATGACACTGTCTCCATAGATTCACTATTAGCACTTAACATTTAATATCAGCCTCTAAACTACCCTGTGAATTAATATTGGCATTTAGGGTTATTTCTTTTGCTTAATTTTTTAAAAAAGTAATTTTGAAGAGCTTGAGGATAGTGTTTTCTGAGCTGTTTGCTATTTAGAAACCCCTAAATATGAGCTGTATACATATGCTACCCTAGATTAAAATTCAGCAGAACATGTTACCAAACGAACCTGGGGCAAGAGAATCGAGTGCTTCAGGAGGATGAACCGAGTACCTGGCATGGGCCAGCTTGTAGCAAAACTAAGAACAAGTAGGATTATATTGGATGTACAAGATGATCAGAAAACTGGAAAGAAATCATTTAAGCTTTAAGTAAATAACATTCTAATGGCCAGAAAAATGTTAAGTATTGCCTTTATACAGAGTACTTGGAACTAGTCACAGAAAAGTGGCTACATATCTTCTGTATTGTCATTTGATTTTCAATATATATTCCTTTTAGTCTTGGAAAAGATGCAAAACAAGTCTTTTCTCTTAAAACAAAGCAAAAACCCTCCATGAATGAATTATTAAGCTAATCAGAACTACAGGAGAGGAAAAAAAGGGTTCATCTGTGAAAAAAATATTTTAAATATCTATTTTACAATAATGAAAACACTTATTGCATGCACTGTGCCTTAATACTTTTCAATAAAATCAGTCATATATATTCTGTAGATTATTATGCAGCTGCTAATATAGATTGTTTTCCTGGCATATAAAGTGTATCCCCACACAATGCTCTGTGTCTGGTGTTTCAAGTTTCTCGAGAAGCAGGACAAACACCTACTTAGAAGAATGTTCTTGGCTTGCTGTATGCCCATACTCCACACACACACATATACCCCCATGTACACGTAGCCCGATAAACTCTCTCTTTGTGTTTTCCCTCTTCAAGACGTTGAGAAATCTCTCTGTCATTTGGGGATGGCTGGATCTGGTTTCTAATTTGCGAAAGCCGATGATTTTGCTCACAACTAACAGATCGTGTCACAGAATGCTGCGTGGGAGAGAAAACATGCACAGCCCTGTTAAAATGGCACATGCAGGGGCAGAATTATTTTTACCAACTTCACAAAATTTGACGCTCTCCGACTGCAAGTAAAACCAGAAACAGGAACAATTTAATCAAAACGAATCGCTGTGTTTTGGGAATCTATGTCTCTCTGTTCTCCCCATACAAAATTGTTGCCGAGACAAAGAAACAGATTTTGATAGTTCCGATTAGAAAAAAAAGCTAATTTCAATGGGTGGATAAATTGCAGCGGCTTCTTGTTTTCACAAATTAAGGTGTAAAGTTAGTGGTGTGTGAACAATGATTTTGATTGACCCATCGGCGATTGTACAACCCAGCTATAAAAAGCTGTGCTTTGCCATGAAGCATCTGGTACTGACCACAGCAAGAGAGAGCGCCTTCTCTTCTATGGGTCTTTTGAGCCCCCTCCTTAAGTACCGTGGATGTACCTTTGGAAATCTGTCTATAAATAGAATAATTAGAGCTACTAGGTACTACCGACAAAACGAGTATATGCTGATATGCCCAATATGGATAAACAAAGTGTCTCTGTATATTCCAAGAACATCTTCTATTCAGCCACCTTGGAGTTCATTCAAGGTTGCAATCTACTTTATATTTCCATTGAGACAAGTGTTTAAGTTTGTACTTTTTCTCAGAAATGCAATTAAAGCCCGTATATTACTGCAGCATACGCAGCCAACAGCGTATTTCAATCTGTAGCTCTTCCTGAATTTCACATGACAGCAAGTAACTGTAAGAAGTACTGTAATCTGTATCAAAGCACCAAATTAATAGGTAATAGTAGGTAGCCTGGATTGATGCTGACAGAGCCTCCAAAACAGGATTCCTGCCATCAAACTCAACAGTCCTGGTCAGACTGGTAGGTCAAATCCTGATATAAACCCAGCATTACTAGGGGCAGTTTCCTACCAATATCACCAGGCAAACGAAGGCAGAAATGATTACAATATTCTGGTCTGACTTCCACGGGAGGAATTCTACAGGCTTGCTAATGGTCATTGCTGGTTCCTACCAACGCAAGGCAGGAATCTCAAGTCTATTAATTAAACTCAGCTTTAATTCTAAATCGCAAAGCTAGATCTGCTAGATTGTGCCTAAATGCTTTACTGAAATCTTCTTCTGAACAGGAGTCAGCCTAAAGCTCAAACGACATTCTTTGGGTGGCACTTGAAAAATGTGCATTATTCTAGGGATTAATTTCAGCACGCTATTGGAAAATGCATCCAATAAAGTGTAAAACATCTTCATCCCCTGCTTTGCCGATAGTGCTGACCGATGGCCGGTGGCAGTGACGCTCCCACGGCTCTCACCCGAGTGGCAGCAGGGGAAGCAGATTCCTTGTGTAAATGCCCTCCTCGGATGCAGAACCCTTTGCGTCTCGGACCCGAGTGCAGGCTGCTGCCAGATTGTCATATTATCTGCTCTCTGCTTTTCCCAACATTTACATGAGGAGAAGAGACAGACAAACGGATCCTCGTCCTGCCGATACAAATCACTATCCATTGCCAGCAGTGTAACCACTCAGCTCGTATTCTTAAAGGCACATTAAACAAAATTTATGTTTTTTTACTGTACGGGCAAAGTGGTAATCCCAGTTTATTGCCAATAATTCTCTACCTCCGTCTCACTTCCAAATCAGAAGTACCTCACAAAAGAAGCTGACGTAGAATGATTTAAAACTGATAGAAGTAAAAGAAAAACCAAGTCCAAGTTGGAGGACGTGAATAATCCTCAATTCATTTTACTTGATTTCTTCCTCTTTCCTCTGGGTCTATTTAAATACTTTTCCACACCAACTGTGTCTTTCATTGTTTCATTTAATATATAGGAAATTCTTGATTCCTATAAGTACAATTAGCTTTAACAAAATCTTTCCATTGGTCATCTAGCGTGTATCTGACCGAGAATTTGTTTTGCAACCCAAGCATGTGATTGCTTGATTACGAGTGTGAATTAAAACCTGGGCACATACATCACCCATTCCTATTCTGCCTAAATATTAGTCAGTAAAACACAAATTGAAAATGTGAATACATAAATTTTCCAATATGAGTCAAAATCATCGTGAGTCATTATCGGCTGCAAGAAACTCATTGACTCACGTTCGGGTGTGCACACCCTTCGGAGCAAGGAACCTGAAGGGGGACAACCCAAAGAAGAACTCACGAGCACTGATTTACACCAACTTGTGCATCAAAACACCTTAAATAAAACCTAAAAGAAAATGTCATTGCTCTCAACCTTCTCAGCACCTTCCATAGCCCCTGGTGTCCAAATTGTTTTCAGTCAGTTCAGCACATCTCTAGTGTATAATTTGTTTTATTCAGTGGAATTTGCTGTCATGTCTTGTCACATCATTCCTAGAATGGCTCACTGCCTTTAAGAGATACAGAAAAGTCTACGGTAAGAGGGAAATGTCAGAGAACACCGCAGTCATACCTGACTCAATGCAAAGGGAAACATTCGTAGGAAAAAACTATCTCTGAACTCCACAACAACGCAAACTTCAAGAGATGGAGAGATTATTCTGTACTGCAATGAAAAATGAAATGTATTGCAAGAATACATCAAAAATAGAAAGCAAAAGGCATTTTATTTATATACTGTTGTGGTGAAATGGAGAAACATACAGTGTAAGTTTCTCAGACCCATATTTAATGCAGAAGTCCTAGTGCACGCTGAGATTTTAGCTTCCTTTTGGCTCAGTGTGAGTGAAAAAGGTCCAGTTCTCCTAATGTCATCTGCATTCCATCTTAACCCGTTTCTTCCGGGGTATCTCACCTTTCAAGCTCATAGCATGTTCAATTTGTTGAACAATTTAACAGACAACTAGTGAAATATTTTCTATTTCCTCAGAAATTATAGAATCATTTGCTAGAAGAGAAAAAAAAATCAGTCTTCAGTCTGCAACAGCAGCAGAGCCTAATAACTTGAGTTTATCTAGGTTAGAAACAGCAGCTTTATACCACAGAATTGATTGGGTGAAGGTCTGTGGACAGAAAATCAAATTGGATTATGATGTTCCCTTCTGATCTTTTACAGTATGAATCTGTGATTCAGCCCTCAGCTTTGGTTCGCACACGGTGTTTGGCTGAAAACCATTTATATTTTTATTAATGCCCCTGGTCTCTGTCTTCCCTTCTTGTTGGTGAAGCTCCTTTAGCAACACTCTTGATTTCACCAAGGGAATGCATTGCAGAGTTTTTCAGAAGTTACCTTAGTACAGAAGAAATACTTTTGAAGAGCCAATGCAATGCTGAGTTACATACATCGGCGCTGCTAATGCATGCTCAGGTAGGTATGAAAGCATTCGGTCAAGAATTTAGTGGTAAAAAAATTTTTCAGTGGTAAATCTTCAGATTTTTTCAGTGGTAAAAAAATCTTCAGATTTTTTTCAGTGGTAAAAAAATACAACTTCAGATACCGGCAGCCGGTTTGTGATAAACCTTGCAATAAACTTTAGCTATTATTTAAGGGACAAAAAAAGGCATTAGTCCACGATACTCTGTGTTCACATGGATGGTGGAATAGGAGACAAGACTCCAAAAAACATTACGAGCTCGGGATTTCATCCAGCAGAGAGAGAGAGAAATCAAATGCGGAGAGAGGGGAGGGGTGTGCATGGTCTGCAGGTGCACTCTGCGGGGTCCCCCTCCATTCTGGGGACACTTGGTCACAACGGTATGCAAAGAAACCAGAAATAAGCTTACAGCAGACAAGGTGAGGCTAAGATGAAGAAAATTAATAAACAGGGGCATTATAGCACTGTGAAATTAAGTGCCCAGAAGAAGAAAGCGAGGCACGGTCAGATTCCAAAGGGATTGTAAAGGAAAAAAAAAAAAAAAAAAAAGATGTGATTTGGCAAGTCTGACCATGGGAAAGAAGAGAAAGATTTGAGCACAACCCGAGGCTGAAAACAGTGTGATAAACATGCTAGAAAGTGCTGACCTCAGTGCTGTGTCAGATTCTTCCATTAGCTGAAATACAGCACTGGCATTAAAGAAGTCCCAATTTTCCCAATTAGAGGTCCAAGACTGTAAAAAATGCTTGCTAAGAAAATGTGGGGGAATTTCGTGATGTGGTAAAGGATGACAAATTCAGACTCATAAAAATCTTAAGAGTTATTTTAAAAAATATTCACCAATGTTCTGGCAAACCAGAAGATAGGACGCCCTGGGATTCTCACACAGGATTCGGTTTCAAAGCAGTCACGCAGCTGGGGTAGGTTTTTGTCGGGATCCATCTTACAAGGCACCAGTTTGCCTCCTGTGGGCATACACATTTCCGAATGAAACAGACACCGAATCACCCAGAACATGACAAGATCATTTGGCACTTTTCATAAAAGATCAAAAGAGGAGGAAAAAAACCCAACAAACAAACGAACAAAACAAAGCTCCCTGCCTCCACCCCAGGCATCTGAACGCGGCTGTTCTTGGACACTGTCCCAAAGAAGGGCATATGGCGAGGAGGCTCTGCAAGTGAGATACTGCAGGGCAGAATTATCCCAGATTTACATTTCTTTAATCCCTGCTCTAAAGCAAGGTGATGTAGAAATCCCACCGCGCGCCACAAGGGGTGAGGGAACGGGACAGGAGTCAGCATCCATTTGCTTTAAAGAACGGGAGCATTTTCTCGGCATCCCCAGAACTCGGGCAGCAACACAGACAAGTGGAAGCTTCCCCTGCTGGGACAGCTTGCTCATTCCATTTTGCTAGGATAATTAGTTTTGAGCTACTCTAATTGTAAAAAAAAATAATAATAAATAAAAAATTAAAGGAAAATATCATATTCTCTGCTTAATTTTCATAAAGTGTCAGTAACTCACACCTGTCAGGGGTTCGCTAGACCTGGGAATACGCTGTGCTCACATATTAAAAAATATTGAGCGAGTATGTCAACACAGTTTACTAATTTAGCCATTTCTGTCCTCATATCTCTACAGAGCTCTTTTCGCTGCCTGCTGTAATTAGTAACTGTCAAGTGTGTCTCACTTTGTCTGTATCTAGTGTCACAGTAACAGCAACTTATTTTAATTGATTCTCGATCAAAAAGATCACCCAAGATCCCAGACATTATTTTTTATTATGTGCATACTGTAAGTTATTAGTCTACCATGCTTGGGTAGAAAGATGACCCTTTGGATGCTCTAATAACATGATTGTTAAATCTCCTGGCACTGAACTGTATGATATACTATTCAAATGGCACCACAGTTTGGTTTGTGACATTAATTCTTCATCATTATGTATCGTTCTATAGATTCTTGGCATTTCATCCAAAACTTACCTTCAGAACATTAAAGGAAAATCTATCTATAAAATAGCAGGGTGTTGGACCTAATGAGAATAGGCTGTCTTCATAACATTGTTTATATATTGCTTCATTATTCATTTTTTATAGGTACCTTATTAAAATTGGAAAACAGAGGCAGAAAGACTATAAAAAAGCTTCCTAACGACAGTTAGCATTTCATTTTTCTGTGCCAATTTCCTTAAAACACTGAAACACCAGAGAATACTGTTTGTCAAAACTGACTACAACAAATCATTTTTATATTTAAAATTTCATCTCCCCTCTTTGCTTAAGGAATGAAAGACTCAAAATATTTAGTGCAAAAAAAAAAAAAGAGGACCCATTATTCAGAGTTATGACTTTCCGAGGTCTACTCTTCATTGCACATCGTGTGACCAACAAGACAGCTGCAGGAAATTGCATTAAGAAAATGAAGGATTGTGGTATAATATGGGTATCTGAAGAGTCTCTTCCTTGCACACAGGTCTTTAAAGGCTGGCATCTACAGAAAGCTAATGGTCTGTGAGTAAATTAGTGCCATGAACGTCTTTTACATCATATTACCCCAGGGAGACCTTAGACCTACTAACTTCAGCACATGAAAGATGTATTAAATGTGTTCTGACCATTGACTGTCAGGTTTATACTTGTCAAAACTGCCTTAGACACCAAGGAATTATAGATGATGTTTTGATCCTGATGATGCTTGTGAAGAAATTGCCTTTACTTAATCTTCTTGTCTTTCAGAAATACAACTCATAGCAAGAGCATCCACTCTCATCACTGAGAGAAAGAAAAGTGTTTTTTGTCTTTTATGTGTTACTAATTATTCAACTTTTTTTTTCCCCCCATAGGCATAAAAACTCTTTGCTATCAGTGCATTGACTACCACATGCCAAGTACTTTATCACATGTTTATTCCTTTTTCTCTATTTTCCAGTATGTGGTAACTTATGAAATATTACTGAGATTTTCCATTGAATTTCCTGGTAAAAATAATGTTATAGTATATCTATTGTATCTTCTATTTCTGAACCATCTACTTCTCAGCTAGCGGGAAAGTAAATGGCAAGGCATGACTGGGAGAGCAAAATAGAAGCAGGGAATGAGGAGTGAGGAAAGTGGGAGAGAGGAAACGGGCAGCGCATTGTCAGGAGAGAAATAATAATGTTGGGTTCCTTTTATTATGAGCAAGCAATGGGAAGCAACACATGCTCAAGCTAAACACATTTAAATGGAATTTTATAAGATTGAGTGCTAAACCACTGCTGAAAGTGAAGTATTTTGTAAAGAAATGTGTGCCTTTTATCTCCTTTGCATCATGTTGAGAAAAAGCAAAAACCAAACAAGCAAACCCTCCATCTGCAGCAGGAGAAATACTCTAAAAAGCCTTGTGGGGACGGTAGCTGTGAGCACAGCACACTTCATCTGTCTGAGAAATCTGGGCTTGAAAGTAACCCCAGGTTTCGGTCTCGCCCTGCGTGTCACAGCCAGGAGGATGAGGAGGGTGATGGCTCAGCTGGTGGGTGATGGCAGATGCTGCACGGCGCATCGCTCACACGCAGCCCTTCGGGGACGGGCACCGCCACCTCGGTGACAGTAGTGACAGCTTACGGGAGGTGACGGAGGTGAGACTCCAGAGAGAATAAAACCACCACTTGTGACAAGAAGAGAAGGATCTGATTTCTGAAAGGACAGGGGAAAGCTAACTGGAAGCATCTCTGACTTGAAGTCATCGAAAATACCTCCTTTTTTAGGGTCAAATGGGACAGGCTAAAAGCGCACCTGAAAATCCCCTTGCAGAAATGCACCTGCTTCCTCTGAGTAAAGTAAACACACCTGCACTGCCAGATAAAAATACCAGGCTGCTGTTTTGGGTTACCAGAGCTTTAGGCTTATTGATAAGTTCAGAAAAACTGGTACCTTGCTGTGTCCCAACATAACACTGGATATTCAGGGACCGCAGCCCGGGACTGTTCATTTTCTCTTTGCTGCAGCCAATAAAGTCATTAACTAACAACGGTTTCAGCTGCAGATGTGCATAAGTGTGGAGCACACACCAATGAAAACACAACAGAGATGACCTTCCACTTATTTCACATTGGAAACTCCTAGATTAGTAATCAGACTGAATTTAACTTGTGAACTCAGATGCCAAATCTATAGCTTGCTCCCTATCCCAAGAGTAATTTTTCTGCTTGTGAAGCCACTCAGCCTGCTAGAAATACTGATAAAAGATTGAGACTCAAGTGTTCTTTACAATGGCACCAAGATAACAGCCCTGAAATTCATTACTGGTTTTAGGAAATAGCTTGGTTCATAGAAGAACTGTGGAAAGGTGTCAATTAATATTCATCAAGACATCACTCTTTCTCCATTCTCTTTTTAAAGCTGGAACACCAACCAAAAAGTCTCTATGTTACCTTGCCATAAGCAAAAAATCTTGTCTTTTTGTCTATTTCCTAGCATATAAAATCCTACTTAATATACAAAACACTTTCTCTGAACTCTGTCATCTTTAAAAATGAAAAATTTATATGACTTTGTATAACTTTATCTGGTGATAGCTAGGTTCATACCGCATTTGGTAGGCAAAAGACACAGGCATAAATTAAATAGTAAAACCAACGTAACAATTACGTTTAGACAAAATGCCTAAGTGCTTTCTGATCAGGGCATTACAGTCACGTTATTCAATAGTTATGGATCATTTTGTACATGTGATGTCTTTACCAAATACCGTCCTTCAGGTGTTCCCGTGCAGCAGGTTGTCCAAGTGACCATCAAAGCAGAGAAATTCACATACAACTTGTTAAAGTTTACCTAAAATTAGCAGAATTAGCCTGGCAAAGTGGAAACCATATGCTTAAACACAAATAATTTAAGGCTTCAGCTACCTGAGCACATTTTTCAACCTTTTACGAAGAGGAAGTAAGAAAACCCAAAAAAACTGTAGATGAGTTTTCTTTTTTATGCCTTTTTAGGCTCTTCTAGCCACTAAGATCACCCTCAGTGAGACTTTAAAAGCACTGGCTGTGGAAGTACAATAATTCTGCAGCTCTGCTTAACTAGTATTGCCTTAGAAAGCATTAAGCAGAGGTAGTTGAAATCCCTGCCAAGAAACTTGCTGTGAAAGAAAATTTCCCTGATTTTTTCAGAGCCAAAGCCAAAGCCAAGGAGACACGTAGTGGGTGAAGACAGAAGGGATAAATTCAGGCTCCCTAATTCCAGCCATGCTCCCCTGCCAATGGCGTTGGGTGCAATGGTCCTAGTTACTGCCATGATGGAGTCTAGGAGCTACAACAGGAATATAAGAACAAGGAATCGTACCAAAGAGCAAGGACCAGCTCAGCAATCCATATCTCCACCTCACAGCTCCACACTCCACGTCTCCACCTCACAGCTCCACACTCCACGTCTCCACCTCACAGCTCCACACTCCGCTAGTTCAGGTGCTTTTGGGCTGCCACTTCAGCTGTCACAATGCCACTGAATTAAAAAAGAAAAAGCTAGAAAAGGAACAGGTGCCGATCTTCCTCCTTTTCTGTGAGGAAACATGACACAGCAGAGTCTCATATTAAATCCTTTATCTTCATGCTAAGGTCTTCTGACATTTTAAATATCAGCCCTAATGATTAACATCTCTCCTTAAAGCCAGAAGCTAAAATCCGCCAGTCTGCCACACGCAGTGACACCTTTAAACACTCACACACTTCAGCAGTTACTAATTTTCCAATCCAGTACCTGGATATGACATTTTGACAAGATTGCAAAGGATTTGCCGAACTACTTCTTACTTCAATGTAGAAAAAGTGTGCTTTTTTGCAATACCTTTGAAAAATAACTTCTGAATACATTTCATATGTGATTTTCTAAAGTAGTTTTCCCATTGCTCTGCTTTCATGCGCCAGGAGAGCCTAATGGTACCTGCAGCATTCAGGCAACTTAGAACATCTAATTACTTCAGCATTATTTTAAGTAAACTATTTTCTCTCCAAGTTCTTTCAAAGCAATACAGTCATTAGGCAAATGGGTGGATCAAGAGTTTGCAATGGCATTTGCAGTGATTTACAGTGGATACCATTGGAGTTTTCCAATGCTTCGTGCAAAGCAGGACTGTGGCCTGAAGCTGCTTTGTATTTGATAGATGTCTCCATCACAACCACCACCATAAAAAAAGCAACGCTGTGAGTGTTTTAATAAAGAGGTAAAGAGATAATAATGGAAAAAAAAATCCTTGGAGGTGAATGTAGTCAGGGACAGAGTGAAAGCTGTGGAGAAAGCTGTCACTGCTTTTATGTATGCAGGGTCATGGGGAAAGTGAGAAGCTCAGTCCAATACTATTGGCACCTACTAAATTAGTTATAGAAAACAGATTCTAATCTGATTAACTCAGAGCTCCTATATAGTGCCTATATTACTCTTTCTCCCTCAAGTTCTCCTAGGTCAAGTGGTTGTTTTCCCATTATCAGCGCAACAATGGGTTATTCAATGGATTTGATACGTTCCTCTGAAGAACCTAAGAAGCTTTTTATTATCTTGAAGGTAAAGTGGGTCATGTGTTAGCTCTAGTACAAACTCCAGGCTGATTTAACAAGACAACAATGAAAACTAGAATCACTCGCAGTGGGGTACCATTCAGCACGTATTGTTAGTGAAAATGTTGGCAGTATAATTATTATGCCACGCTAAGATAGACTCAACACTGCACAAACATCGCATTTTCCCAGCAGATTTTACAAAGGTAGAAGAAACAAGGATTAAAAGTGACCTTCCAGAAGTCATAAAGTGGATCAAAAAGAACTGGGAAACGGGAATGGGACTGAGATTTAAGCTTAACTCAGAGGCCCAGTTATTCACCGAGCGTCCTTATTTGAACTACAGGTCTGGTCCGCGTGTGTTGCTGTTCACCTGGCAACAATACAATGTTCCACAGGCGAAATGTTGTCTCCGATGCATTCAAATGCATCTTAAATCACTCCAAAGTGATCCCAGAAGAATTCAGCCCTTACATTTTTAGCAAGGGAGCATCATTCTAATCCAGCTCCACATGGCTCTCCCCTTCACCTAGGAGTCACAGGGTATGCTTTTTGGAATATAATAATGCTTGTCATGAAGTGCCAGAAATCAAAGACAACACATACTACAAGCTTTCTTGCCCGAAAAAAGAAAATCAGTCCTCAAATGATGGAAGTTATAGGATATAGATCTTGGAAAACGATTTGTAATGAAAAGATGATGATCTGAGTGGACATTTTTAGCTGATGTATGTCCTACTGTTTTGAACTTTAGGACAAGATGTTCATTCATATACACCAGCATATGATTTATATATATATTATTTTTTATCAGTGATATCTTTTGAATTATAGACATTTTTAGTTCTAGAAATGGATCAAGCTGGGATGTAGGGGTAGGAGTTTGGAGCCAGGTCCCATTTTCTGTCAACACTCGGAATCTGTGCAAGAGCAGGATCTGAACTGGCATCGTATCTATTATTGTGGGTATGATTTCTTCTCAAATATGTACCAAAACACATTCAGCTATTACAGTTTGTATCATAAAATCATATGCCAGTGTTTCACCACCCTCACTGTAAAAAATTTCTTCCTTATATCTAGTCAAAATCTACCCTCTCTCAGTTTAAAACCATTACCCCTTGTCCTATGGCAACAGGCTCTGCTAAAAAGCCTGTCCCCACATCTGTAATTCAAGAAAAGAACAGAGAATCCAGATCCTGAATGAATTTAAAAGTTTCCCTCTTCTCTCTTCCTGTCAAACAAAAAAAGTAATGATTTTGGTTATTCCAGTAAAATATTCCAATATTAAATAAGATAAATGTGATAATCAGGACATAAAGTACAAGGTATATAAAAATTGCATTATGATTGTGGAAATAAGGCATTTATAAATTATGCAGTGACAATTCTGGTTTACAGTTTACTTTTTTACAAGAGCTTTTAATTAAAAAAAAGGGGGGGTTTAAATGATATGTCACATTTCTAAACTGCATTTTTCCTTTATAGTTTTATAAATGTTTTCAATGCACTGCAGAGGGGCTCAGTCCATACAGTGTCTATGAAGCAGCTACACAAGAGGGAAAGGTATTAGATTTTGAAAATACAAAGATATCATTATAGAATTATTTTTATGACATGACTCATCTATTAATCACGTCCCGGCAGCTGGACAGGATATTCCTAGTAGACAGAGAGGATCCAAGTGTCATTGAATGGATGTGTCCCAGCCCAATCCTGACGCAAGTTGTTTTCAAAAGAAATAATCCCTGTAGTGCCAAGGAAGTTACTGGGTCTGTGCCCGCACTCTTTCACTTTGTATCTTGGCATTTTTAATAGAAGTTTATTGATTTTTGTATAGTTATGAGATCAGACATATATGGGCTTTTTATAATACTGAGTACAAGTATTTTGAAAAGGATCCAAGACGCTTCCAGAAAGCTTCAAGGATTGCAAGAAACAAGTAAAATAAGAGATATCTTGGGTCTAAGGGTGCTCACCGTGAGCAAGAAGAAGAGATTGCTGCTTTACTTGTTTCAAACCAATTCCAACACCATTCCCAGGGCACCTCAGACTGTATCCCTCTCAGTAATGCTCCCGGGTGCCATCTGCTGTTTTATTTTTACATTGCAATTCTTTTTAGGGGAATATTCTCTACAGATACATTTTATCGTTGGATTCAGCTAAATGCAGGGGAGAAAAAAAAAAAATAAAATCACAGAACAACAGTTGTAAACTGTTGCTTTAGCCTAGGCAAAATGAAACTTGGAGTCTTTCCAGTACCAATGCTTGGCCATCGCAAATACATGTAACAGTACACGCCGTACCTTCCGTAATATAAAAAAATGACAGATGACCTTCTTCATTTTGGGCCAAGATTTAACTCTGTCCCATCCGAACCTTTTTAAATGTAACTCCAAAGACAAATAAAGTGTCTGATACCCTTAAAAGTAATTCCAGTCGCCGACACTCTCCTGCTGTACTTCAAATAAGGCTTTTGTTGTGTCTTTTTTGTTCATTTACGGCTTTGCTGCCTAGCTTGAAGGCCAAGCTACACATGGGGTTTGGCAGGCACATTGTAATGCTCCAACACCCAGACACAAGAACAGAAGTGATTTCACTTTTCCCTCATATAAATAGATAAATGCTCCTGTATCTCTGTACTTTCCTTTAAAAGTGAAATTGTTCTAAAAATAAAGGTCAAATGTGTCAGGTAGAATTATATTTAGACAGACAGCATTAGGCCCGATATCCCTGTTTCCTTTTACACCGAAGTCAATGAGAATTTTGTGCATTTAAAGAAGACAAAATCGGGCCTTTTGTTATGGCCATATTGTGGGCTTCTTTCTCACCCTGCTGAATAGGGTACTGAATGGAATAGTTCCACTGAGTGTAATGAAGCTATTCCCATACAGAGCTAAGAGAGCAGCCGAGTCAACCTGACACGTCTCCAAAGAGCCCTGATTGCCGCACAGGAGGGGACCAAGGTATGGGAGGAAAAAATTCTCCCAGTTTCACATTCCATACTTTCTCAATGTCACCGCTTTGAGGGCAGAAGGAAGGAAAGGTTCAGCTCTGGGCCCCAGAGCTCAGGAAACACGGGGATCCTGCGATGGATCCGCTGCTGAAACAGGAACACCTTGTGCCTCGTTAGACACCGCAGGATACCCAGGACATTTGCAGAGACTGGCAGAGGACACGGGACATCAAGGAGATCCATGTCCCTCTGGAGAGCAGCCAGGGGTTAGGCAGAACAGTGGGGGTGACAGTAGGTACCCCGAGCAACCATTCTGTTTCCCTAATCAACACTCATGCACAATTTTCACATCCTATAGTGCACACACGGTAATTGGCCACTAATCAGCACAAATTTCCACACTCAAGGAAGCAACATACAACAGTTTGTGTGTGCATGTATATTTTTCCCAGCTGATACCATCTTGATCTTCGTTTTGTTTGTGAATGCATATGTGATTTATCACAGTCCGGCCTCAGGATTGCAGAAAATTTGTATCTTAAGAAAAAAAAAAAAAAAGAACCTAAACCGTTCTGTGATAGATGAAAACCAAAGCATGGACATGGAAATGATTGCTGGGTACACTACATCTAAATCCTGAGGGCAGAAAGAAAGTGCAAGACCTCACTCGGCTACTGACACAAACACTAATTTCTAATTTATCAGAAACTGCTCATATGTGATTAGCACAGACCTAACAAATGATCGTATGCTTATACCATTAATTTTCTTTTTCCTCCCAAAGTGTCTGCATAGGAATTATTATTATTATATGCTTTAGGTAGACATTTCTTCATTAAAAAGGTTGTGGACAAGCATAATTCCCTGCATGGTACAGTCTCCTGTTTTCTGACTTGTGCAGGTATATAAATATTGTGACTCTCTGGGACATAATCTCTCTTAACAGAAATTCATTAAAATGAAAGTGAAGTTTAATAATGTATATTATCAACACTAAGAAACGGATTATCCATGAAGCAAAGAAAGTGATGCAGCAGTGGATAAGTGTACAAATTAAACCTTTTTTCCAAATCTAGCTGGAATATAGTCTTACCTGTGACTGTACCTACTTTTGAAACACATGAAATTTTCAAGGGAAAAAATGGATGGAAATTGAAGGCAAGTATAACCTCTAAATAATATATTCCCATTGCGCTAATGCATAGGAGAGTCTGTCGCTGCTCATGGACCATTCTGAGAGTTTATAAAGGGCAATATAAAATATAGCTTATGCTACTGATCATGGGAGTAGTGAAAGCAGGGGTAACAGGTAGATTACAGTATTTCACCACGCTACAGCAGTCACAGAGACAACACCTAGAACTCTTCCAAGTAGTAAAGCCAGCAAAGAGATCGTTTCAATGGTACAGACCTAAAAATAGTCTGTTGTGCTTGGCAAAATTTCCCAGATTTCCACTTATATACCTAAATACTGACACAGCTCCCTCTGTAGCAGAAGCTGAGCACATGGGAAAAAGTCCATTTCACCAAGTGCATTCCAGCTGTGATAGGTTTCTCGGCTGGGGAGAGACAAATCCCCCATTCCCTGATATTACTTCCCTTTGTTTTGTCAAGTTTCTGAATTAAATACCCCTCGCTCTCAGGAAGTTTGTGCATTCTACCCAAATGGGTACCACGCCGCTTCCAGCATCCATCCTGCCGGCTTACGTCCCAAAGTAATATCTTTCTAACACTCCAGTAATTCCATTTGCAGAGCTTTATGGGTTTAAAAGCAATGCTATTCCTGCAGAGAGTTACCCCAACCATTTCCTACGGCGCAGGAACTGTAAGGTCACGAAGCGACTGAGCCCGGCCTTGTTTCATAAGCAGCTTCCTTCAACAGCTGTAATATCTGGGACGAGTGTTCCGAGGGTGTCATTTGGCCTCACTGAGTGATTCATTGTATACTGGAAAACTGCTCTGCATTCTTCTGGGTGTCTTTGCCGCGTAGACAGGACAAAGCCCCATTTAGCTGGAAGCTGGGCACAGTGGCTCATTATTCACCTGCCACGGCACTCACAATATTGGGAGGGCTTCTAGACAATGGTTAACATTTCTACCTACTTTTTATAGGAACACACTCCGTGTTCTACCTTTGTATCCCAAGGAAGAGAAGCTGCGTACAGACAGACTGAGTGGAGGGAAATGAGAGTCTTTTTTTTTTCCCCCTGTAATAAAAGACAAATAAATTGCCACAGTGCTCCACAAACCACCCCGGGATGCTCAGGGCTCTATGATCCGGCCTCAGCATCAATAATATATATTTCTGAGCAGGGAGGGGGAGAGAGGAGGAGGTAGAGAAGAGATGGAAATCAGCTACTCGGCCATCTCTAAGCTGTAACTTAGCCTGTGCTGGGTGCCCTACAGCATTATGCCAGCCTGGGTGAGCTCTGGGGGAGCATCAGAGATCCCCCCTGCCTCCCCCCTCGGTCTGACCGCTCACAGGGTCAGCCACAACCGCTCTCTCTGCTCTGGGGAAAAGTGCCCTCAAAGCCAGCTCTTGCAGGAGAAGTAACCCAGATCTGTAAATCTGCTCCTTGCATCCAGTGCTGTAGCTTTTGCTGTTTGATTTTGGGATAAATACATTTTAAATGCTGAAGTAAACACACTCGCTCCAAAAGTGCTAGGTTTAACAGCTGGGTTTTTCCTAAAGTATATTTTTTTTTTTCTCGGAGCCATAATAATTCAATAAAGCTAAGAGGTGGCTTTAACAGTTTTCCTCTCAAATGCGTGTCCTGTAATACACTGCTGCACAGGGATATCCTCAGAGCTCTTGTGAAGGCTTTTAGTGGAGAAAGATTTTTACCTCAGCAGGGAAGTAAACAGTGTCAGCAGGCTCTACAGCAATACTCTAAACGGCACCTGCGTTTAATTTCTACATAGTCCTCGCAGCACTTTTTTGTCTTTGTTTTGGTTGCCACCTCCTCTTCCGTCAAACTCATCACTGTCACATTTACAGAAGGCGCATATTACACGGCGGCATATATTCTAGTTACATTCACATACTGCCTGTCTACGCTGGAAAAATCACAAAAAGGTATTTGGGAAACAAATGCTTCAAAAAATCCATGCTGCATCCCTGCGGAGATTGCCACCTACTTCCTATTAAGCCAAAGCACGCCATATGTTTTAAGGGCTTTTAACCTCCTTTCTTCCTTGTACAGTTCTGTACTTGAAACCGCGCTGCTGGTTCTGCTGCCGTAGGACCTGGCTTTTGCTGGGGGAAGGGAAGAAAGGGAGCGAGAGGAGGAAAGGATGGAGATTTCACAGCCAAAGGGGGTCGCTTCTCTAATGTAACCTGCAATACGAGCAACTATTTCTCCGGCGAAGGTGAGAGAGAAGCCTTCACCACAATAAACCTCTTCTCACTGAGGAGAGACCCGATGCCTCCCCGTGACCAGGGGGTTCCCCACTCGGGGCCACAGACTCACGAAACTGTAATGATCCATTTAAAAATCCCCTGGGGAAAAATTCTACGCTCTTCTCCTCCTGTATCATCCCCAAAAGCTGGATGAAACCCAGGGCCGTGGCGGGTGTAGGAAAAGCCGTGCCCTCGCGGTGAGGGATTACCACTGTCCCGCCAACGCCCGCGCGTCTTTCTCTGTAAATCACAAATCTCGCCATAGCTCGTGTCACTCTTTAAGCCTTCGGAAGCCAAAGGCTACGTGAAAATTTCACCTAATACATTTCTAAGCTTTGCGATTGCTCAAAACACCTTGAAAACGTGAAGCCAAAAATGTGGGGAAAAAGGAGACAAATTAAAGTAGCTCAAGGTATTTTTTTTCTGTAATCTCAAGTTGGTGCAAGTTGAGGGCAGCAAGTAATTTACAACATTCTATTCTTATAACGGAGGAAAAAAACAATTTATCATTGTATTTTGCTTTAATTAATAGGGAGAACATCTACATAACTCTTTAGTCATCCTGATTTATAATTAATATCACAACAAGCCCCCACAAGCATTGACATAATACATGTATTATGCTCTTTGGCAGGTTTACTTCGCACGAACATCAATACATGCATTAGCTACGATGCTAATTAGAGTTTGCGCTGCTGTACTATCCGGTACTTTCAAGCTTTAAACCAGACTAATGCTTAATTGTGGAAGATCCAGTAGATAATTCTTATTGTGGCTTTCTTAATCCAAAATTAATATAATCTGCAAGGAAATGTAACTACCTCCCCTCCAGTTCCCCACCCCAGAATGTAAGTGAACACGCAGTACCGTTCAGGCAACGACTAACACAGGAAAATGATAACATTATTGGGAAAGAAGAAGTCTGAATTTTATCTTTGGATTATAAATACTGCAAATAAGCATACTTAAAAAGTGAATTTTCTGCTGTGAGAAACATGGTGGGATCCTACAGAATATTACTATAGAAACCTATGGAATTTAATAGTTCACTATGTCACTTTAAAGGCGTCTTAAAAAAATCCTTCTGCCTCAACCGCAACAGATATCTTTTCTGTGCTAATCACATAAACTCTCAAGTAAATCCCTTTGATTTCAAAGGGATGAAGATTTCACCCTCTTTTTGTGGTAGTTTACAGGAGTTTTTCTGAAAGGCACCATAAAGAATCGCTTCCTCCTTTCCATATGAGCATGCATTTTCCTGTTCTTTCTCAGAAATGTCTCCTGTTAGATTTTCCATGTGATTATCAGATTTATAAGACCTATGGGGACTCTCCGTCTGTGTTAGTCTCAAGAAACTATATTAAAATAACATTAAGGTTGCCGAGTCAAAGACTGGGAGGTTAGGAAACACCAGAATTAAGTTAAACTAATCTAATTTGGCTTCTTATGCAAATGCCTTATGAAACAGTCTACAGTCTTATAATTACATGCTCACATCTACCCCATGGCTGCTTCGGAGCAAGGGGGAACAAAGATCCTCCATCAAACAGCCACAACGACTTTCTCTGCAAGACAGAATCACGTGCTTCTCTTAAACCTTCTCTTGGCAAAGAGCTACGAGGTCTTCACTGAGCTTTCCCCACAAAATTCAGCCTGAAACCGATACCAGCAGAGATGATTTCAGTCGCCCAAAATTAAATTAAGAAAAACGAGGAAAAAGAAGCAAATGGGTAAAGCAATTCCATTGGTAAAGCACCCATGGCCCAGCCACGACGTGGCGGTGAATCTAAGAGTGAAAACTACTTCACAAAGCACCTTGGGATGAAAGGTGTTGCTTTTGGAAAAAATAATAAAGAAATCAAAAAAATACAGCTGAAAAAATAATAAAGACATAAAAAAATACAGCTCTACGCCATTGACACAGTATGTTCCATGCCTGTTGTGTATCACGAATTTTTTTTGGAGTGTAAATATGATTATTGTTCCAAGAAGGCTGCCTTCTGCTCTAGTCTTTAGCTTTACCTTACACTTTACTGCTACCTCTACTTAAGCTTCTGTCAGATTTTCCACCTTAAATGACAACTTTTTTGCAAGGTTTCTGCCATAAAGTGCACTGCAATCCATGGCTGACATTCTCATTCTAAAAAAGAGATATGAAGAGGCAGAGTCAGTTCAAAGAGGGCAAGAAAAGAAACACATCCATGTGTGCCCTTTTTCCCTCTATTACACAGGAAAAAAGTTTGCTTTGGTTTTCAAAACCGTTTCAGAATACACAAGCTCCTCTTGTTGTTTTTCACGTTAGAAATGTGGGCCAGGAAAAGCCTACAGCAGTCAAGAAAAGGAGAAATTTTATCAACTCAAAGGCAGTCAGAGAGTCAATTTGAACTTCTGAAAGGGAGAATACTAAAAACAAAAACTATTTTAGACACCTGAAGTCCTATTCTCTTATGTAAAGCTGGGACCTCAGAATAGATAACTGAGGTGTTTTTTCCTGACCCCTAAAAAGACCCCTGAAGCTCTGGGATGAGCTAAATCAAATATTCCCCTCTGCCCAAGATAATCAAAAATAAATTTAAGAAGATCACATTTCCAAACTTTTCCATAGTTTTTGCACGCATGAAGAAAACAATTCTCCGTTTTTTCTCTTTTTTCCAAATCATACGTATAATTACTTTTTAATATTTATATTAGGCACTTCAGCCAACATAGTTCGAATTACCATAATAAAACCACTACAAGATAAATATATACTAATAGATAAACCTCAATAAATATGTAAAAGCATTTGTGTTGATACAAAATACCTGCTTGCCTCAGTAAAACACCACTACAGCTGGTGGGGAACCTCCGTCCTCCCCTTCCCTGCCATTGCTAAGCAGAATGAACATTTTTTGCTTTCTCAAAAAAACCATCTAGAGTACATCAACTGCAATCCCGAGCAGTACAGAGCCTGTGGCCAGGAAGACTGTTAAAATACGGCAGAAGCACTGCTGCAGTCTGGATGGTAATCCTCAATGTTGCATTGCAATTAAAATTTTATACTAATACAGGATTAAATAGGGTTTTTTTCTCTCTCTTTGTTTTGTTGTTTTTTTTTTTTTGGAAATTTGTACATCTTTATTCCTAAAACTATCTGTGATGTATGAAGTAGCAAGGACTTTTCAAATTTAGTTATTATATTTCTCTGACTTCTCTTCTTTATGCATTTCTGTCAGTCTGAGAAATGAAAACGAAGAAATTGGTTCCCTTTGCTTTCAGGTGGGTCCAAGTTAATTTTCATCTCAAACAATCCACTGTTATTGCATGACAGAGTATCTGAGATACAGAAATCTGAAGAACTGTAGTTTAATGAATATTAATAGGATTGAAAAATCCATAAAACGCACTCTTAGCTTTTATTTTTATATTGCTTTGATTTACAAAACCTAAAAATTCATCTTCATTTCATCTAGCAATAGTTCTTTAAAATACAGCATATATTTTCTGTATCATTTTACCAATGATTTCAGCTACTACAAGGGTAACTCCCAAGCACAAAGTAATCAGTAAGTTACTACAAGTCTGTCTAATAATTATTTAATCTGAATACCATTTCGTTAAAAATATATAACATAGTCTCTTTCTTCCTGCTTAAAAAAAAAAAAAATAAAAAAGGGGGAGAGAAAGAAAATCTACATCTGCCTCTGGAAACTCTGTACCAGAGTTTTTTAGCTGCTCTGCTGCATTTGGAGCAGAATTTTTCCACTCTCGGCACCACCATATGCACAAAGACACAGATGTCCCTGGGAATGCAGAGTCGTATCAGCAACATATTCATTTTAAAAATTGCAGGCAATTTTAATTGTGGAAACCAATAAACTATTTTTCCTTTTTTTTTTTTTTCAAACCTAGGGTTTTTAATCAATGGGAGTGAATGTTCTTTCACTATTCAAGGGAAAGGAGGGCAAGATCACATCAGAATCTGGATTACATCAGACTGGCAGGCAGATGAGGTCAATTAGGGATCAGATTTTTGCTAATTCAGGTCTCTGGTTTATTACTGTGAGAAATTACTCTGATTCACTAAAAGAGAGCTAAACAATAAAGCTGTTCATCCCTACCTACCACAGACCATAAAACGAGTAAAGATATTGAAAAGCCACGCTCCCAGAAACACTGGCATTAGCTCAGTTCACTGTATTCCACACAATCTAAACCTCCTTTAACAAATTTCTGGGCCATTAAGACAACACAGAAAACTTAAAATAAGTACAATAATTTTGTCTCATCTGTTGCCAGAAAAAATGACATGATCACTCCAAGAAAGACACAAAAGTCACTTTAATTCTCTCTTCTTCGAAGGAGTCACTGGCTCAAGCCAGATGGTTCTGGATCCAAACCTGAATTTTTGCAAAGCTGGGGGTGAACCCCAAATGTGTCTTTGAGGCCCCCTCTACATTCAGTAAAGTCACTTAGCGGGGACATCAGCTCTTCCTGTAACACTAAGCACCTCACCTCTGCTTGAGCAGTCAGCATTTTGGGGGGGTTGCTGGGTCTGTGAAGTCTCACACCAACTGCAGGTAACAAATAACAAGCACTTGCTCTGCAGAACAGCATTTGATAAGTGCTGGGTGAGAACCCAGAAGATCAAAAAGGAAGAGTGGGCAGTGCTCACAGTTAGCAAAACACTGCATTTTCCCCCCCTTTTCCATGTGATAGGTACAATACACTTTGTTCCTTGCCTTCGCTCTGTTTAATGCTCCGATTCAAACGCGAATCTAATTTTTGGAAGATTGTTTCCTGTTTTTTTTCGGCGCGGCACGAATGCCTTTCTAAAGACATGCAAATGTAACGCTGTACAGGTGACACATGGAAAATAGAACTGAAGTTGGTGCTTTCATCAAAGCAATTAGCAATCACTCAAGTTGCAATAGATGACAGCCTCAAGAGGATCGCTGCCCTGGCAGGGAAGTGCCTGCAATGTACATTACAGTCCAATGTTCTGCTCTTTAATGCTGTTTTGTTATAACAGGCAAGTCCTGATTATATATTCATTCCCCTGTACAGCTTTTGGCTGATCTTTTTGTCCACCGACTCAGACACACACACTCCACTCCTGTGTCTTAAAAGTTAGTGAAGAGAAAGTTAGATTAAATAAGAAAAATAAATGCAAGGGCAAGTAGAGAAGGCCAACAGCAATGTCTTTTCTGCTCAGGGTGAAATCACACAATGATAGAAATATTGGTCTTGCTCTGAATTCTTACAGTAACTATATTTATGCCTTTTTAATAATAATGTTATAACTAGAGTTACAGACACTTTACAACCACTTGAAACTGTCAAAGCCACATCCAGGCACTTTACAGTCCCTGGGAGTCACCCTTCCACCGTCAGCAAACTATGGGACAAATCCTGCTCCCATACCAGCAAATGGCATTGTTGCCACCGGGCAAGTTTTAAATTAATGCCTACCTTGAACTACCCCTGGATAAGTCCCATAGAATCACAGACTCATAAAATTGTCTAGGTTGGAAGGGACCTTTTAAGATCATCTAGTCCAACCATCAACCTAACTCTGATAAAAACCATCACTAAACCATGTCACTAAGCACTGTGTCAACCCGTCTTTTGAATACCTCCAGGGATGGTGCCTCAACCACTTCCTGGGGCAGCCCATTCCAAGGATTAATAACCCTTTCAATGTAAAAATTTTTCCTCATATCCAATCTGAACCTTCCCTGGTGCAACTTGAGGCCATTTCCTCTTGTCTGTCTTGCCTGTGACTTGGGAGAAGAGACCAACCCCTGCCTCTCTACACCCTCCTTTCATGGAGCTGGAGAGAGCGAGAAGGTCTCCCCTCAGCCTCCTTTTCTCCAGGCTGAAAACCTCCAGCTCCCTCAACCTCTCCTCATCAGACTTACTCTCCAGACTCCTCACCAGCTCCATTGCCCACCTCTGGACCTGCTCCAGGTGGTAGAGCCACGTTCCACAACCGCTCTCCTTCAGGATCATGCTTAAGCGAGGGCCTTAAATACGTGGGGACTGAGTTTCTGACTGCACCCTGCAGCTCTTCAGTGAACAGCCTCGCATCAGAAAAGACACGATGCCTGAATACGTGGCCAGAAGTGATTTAAAGCCACCTTCTTTTCTTTGCCCCAAGGAGAACGAGGTGAGATGGTACCGCTCCCAGACACATTGTTTTTTTCTAAGCAACAATTTGTATTGTTTTAGCACGTATTTTTTTATGCTTTGGCTGACTACCATGTATTACGCCATTTCATATACTGTTATTTCAAGCGATCTCCATAGCAGCAGTGGTACCACCCGGGACAACTGCACGCTACCGTATGACGTACGCTGCCACACAACGCATAACACCATAACGAAGTCACTGGGAAATAATGCCAGCATCTGTGGATTTCTGTAAGCTAAGTCTAGCCTATTCACCTCTGCGTCCTCTTTGTTGTTTAGATACACTTCTGCTCTTTGTGCTCATGTTTTCATGCGTCTAAAAATAAAATCGTATTAGGAAAAAAAAAAAAGGAGGAAATTATAATGGTTCTGCACAAGGTTAGGGACTGAGTTAAAAAAGCACCTTCAGTGCTCATCTGATGCAGCACTTTGCCATCACGCTGCTGCCTCTGGGAAGGACAGAAATACAGCGGCCACTCTCGATGGCCCAAAGAAAGCCCTGTGCTGGGGGCTGAATGGGTCATTAATTCCTCTGAAGGGGCCATTTCCCAATTTTTCGTATGACTTTTGGAACCAGCCACTAACCGGCACACACGTGAAGCAGCCACGGTGGGGAGAGGGACCTGTTGGTCCCCGTTTGAAACACGCACTTGCCTCTGCCACCCATTGAGTTAAATTACTATATTCAGGAGCTGAAAGAGCACTGCTAAGACGCTGAGTGGTAAACACACAAATCAGGTCAATCCTTTTGCTTTCCTTGTAATCCCTGTACGTTATTTGTTACTGGCTTTTACTGCTGCCTCTTTCTCCTCTTCGGGCACTCCGTGCACGCATCCGAGCACTCTGGCTCTCCTTCTCCTGCACATCATGTATTATGGCAATCCCTTCTTATCAAAACTCCTGTATTCTGCACTTCTTTACTACATCCACTGGCTTTATATCTTCACCTCTGTTGTCTCTTCTTCACTGTAAATTCTCTAAAGCTGGGAACTTGTTTTCTCCAAGTTTGTACTAAAGCCTGTAAATTTACGGCACTCTAGGAATGTTTGATAACAGCACGTAAATAATTAATAAAAGCTGCAGCAACCCTTTCTTTTTCCATACTTGGAGGCTGTAAGGCAGCAAGACAAGTGGGAGGCAGAAAATATTTCTTGGGGCAAGATAAGACGTGATTCTCACCCCTATGGGGGGTAACTGGCTGACAAATACACTTAGGAAACATCAGGATTAAGTTGTGCGGGAATTAAAGACAAGAAGCATTGCTTCAGCTACATCAACCATAAAAGCAGCCTAGAAGCATCATAAACAGCCTGGCCCCCAAAAAAATAAATGTGATAAAAAGAATGGGATGTTTTCATTTCACAATGACATGCAGTCTCTTTCCCTCCCCATGTGCGACTTTGCAAAAGTCTGCTCTTTTGTCCTAGTTTCTCCATCTTCAGTATAAAGCAAAACAAAACAAAACAAAAAAAGGTTATAGTGGCAAATTAATAGCTCATGATTTTTAGTAAATTTTTCTAAAATGAAAAAAAAGGAGACAGGCAGAATAACGGTTATGAGATAGGAAACAGAGAAAATGCAGAATAAGGTGAAAGAGACTTGTTATTATAGGAGAGGCTGTGATACAAGAGAGGTACAAACTTATTTTGAGAAAATAAGAATAGAGAAAAAAAGACAAAACAGGGATAATACATTTATGTGCCTTAGGCACAACTTTAAAAATCTACAAAACACTCAAATCCCTATATCTACCTCTAAGTTTATCTTTCTTCATCTTTTAGATATGGAAATTTAGGCCTGGTCTTGAAAAACTCAATTTGAATTTCACGATTGACTTTTATGGGGCCACGAATTTACGCACGGAGTGCAAAGGGGTACAGGTGCTTTCCACTGGAGCACAAAAGAAAGGACTTTATGGATTTTTGTGCCTTCAAAATAATCAATAATGTAATCCTGACGCTTATGTCAGTTTTGCCGCTAAATATCCTAGTTTATGAAGGCAATTAAGTACTTTGGCACCAAAGAATATTAACTGCACTCAAAGAAATTTGAACCTGAAAAGTGCAGGGACAAAACCAGAAGCCACTATGTCTAGCACTGAATGTTTAATCAGGCAAAACATCATAAAAACACAGCAAAAAAGGGCAGTAAATTACTTGATTTTAGTGCAGTGAAGTCTTCAAAATTAGTTCTTTTTTAGACCGGCGACATAATGACTAGCTTCTGAATAGATATTGGCACAGCAGGGTACACAAAAGCCCTGATTAGCTGCTGTATGATGGAATCTTTAGTTAATATTTATTCTATTTTGGTGTTGATTTCTGACCTTTCCTCTTTGACTTTAATTGGTCAAAATCCAAACCTATTTGAATTTATTTAATACCGGGTAACTGTTTCTAAGTCACCAGGATGTCAGGTCACCTGCTCCCAATCAAGATGGAGGAAAAAAGGCTGGCTGCAGTTTTTTCTGTCACTTTTGCAATTTCAGCTAATTCTGAAGTAGCAAGCACCGTGCATAACAGTTGCAACACCACTTGTGATGCAGCAGTTCTTGACTTAGTTTGAGAAAGAAAAAAAAAAGAAGACATGAACTATGTTATATCAAGGCTGATTCACATGTCCCACACCTTCATTTAAAAAAGAGCAGTCTGCGACTGCAAACCTGAACATCTGTGCCAGCATTCAGTAAGAAAGGAATATGATACAATCTTGCTCTAGATTTTAATATTAGACAAAGCCATCAGAAGCTTCTTTGTTAACTCCTAAACCAGTGATAATCTGCAGTTTTTTCACCCCTTTGTATTTACGGTTAATAACAGGGGAAAATATTTCACAATATCTGAGAGCTGTAGCTGCTGTTGTAATACTGTATGAGAGCCTTCTCGCTGATTGATTTACGTCCACAACTCCTCTTCCAAGAGCTTCCTTCCCAAATTAAACATGCTAATGATTTTCTATGCAAAATTTAACAACCTAATAGGCTGAACAAGTCAAATGAAAATACGCTAATTGTTGCCTTTGATGTACACTATTCTGCCAATTCTCTCATGAAAACACTATATTAGCATTAGCTGGAGTACTTACTAAAATATATATTAATAAAGAAAAGCTCACATCTATGTATATACGTGTTAAGAAAACAACACTGCAGGCTGTAACAAACAGCTTCCAGGCTTAGGTTTCACACAAATGGCTATTATGCACTAGAAAACCATTTTCACAGGAACCCTGAAAACAAAAAGCTAAAGAATAAATCACTAACCTTCATCTGAATTAGCTAGTGTTCATAACACTAATAAAAGTAGTCAAAATAAGATTACACAGTCAAAATAATAAACACAGAATGAGATAAGAGAGATAACAAAAGGCTGACGAGAGAACAGAAGGCTTCCAGCCTAACCCTGGAGATCTGAAATGAGCTCCCCCAAGAAACTGCCCAATCGCTTAATAAAAAGTAAGATTTCCACAGGCGTGTATTTTTTCACCTGGAGTACAAGCAATAATGTGTTTTAGCCTACGACCAGCATCACAGAGAGAGTTTTACTGTAGAAAATGGTTGATACTGTCCTTCAGCCCAGTTCTGAGCGCAAGGCTCAGGGCCACTGTGGTCTTAACACGTGTAAATAAACAGAGGCAAACAAACAATAAGAGGGTATAAATATTCTCTAAAGAAATACAGTGACAGAAGATTACTTTCTATTGCTTTGTCTTTAAGAGTTTGCTTATAATGATTTGATAATCTAATCTAATTGATCTCTCCAAGTACTTCTATGGCTCTAATCACTGTAGTATCTGATTAGTGGAACAGATCCATACTTTATCTCCAGATTTAATAACTAAATCTATACTTGAAATAGAGTCACACAAGTTCACCGGAGGGAGAGGCCCAGATGCTGCTTAGCCAGGGGAGGAGGGAGGGAATGGGAAAAGGCTAGCGAGGTCCAGAATGACTGGAAAGGGATATTTGGCTTTATATCAAACCATCCCTCTGCAACCAAGCTCCATTTAAACGCCACATTTCTGGGGTGACAGAAGTAAAGCAGGAATGTGACACAACTGATAGAGGCAGAACCAGAAATGAGCGACTGTCTGTGGCCCGCTCTCCTTCAAACTGTCTTTTTCGGAAGCATAAAGTAAATGTAATTATTATTATCGGGTTTTTGTTCTCTTCCAGGCTAGCACTTCATCAGCCTGAAAATTATGACATTTCCTGAATGCGTTTCAATGGCTTCTTAACCTTTCTAGTTCCTGAGTGCTGGTACAATGGCACGTTGCACGTAGAGATTTCAGCAGTGAGGAGGTTAACACCCAAAATTGCTAATAATAACAACAGTATTCACTCAGCCAGATAATCACTCACACAGGATTTCAATCCAAAGTCACTTAAAATTCAAAAGAAGCCACGGTATTTCTTTAAGGAAGTGACAGCATTTAGAAGAATATTCATAATTCAAACAACAGGCCAAACGCCGACTCACTGCTGAGTTTATCTATTTTTAATGGAGCAATATTAAGGCCTAACTTTTGCTCTAGCTCAGGTCAAACCTCCTTGTTGACACGTCCCCTAACAGATGCCCAAGTCCTGGCCGAGGGGTGACAGCCAGACCCCTCGCGCAGCGCCAACGCCGAGCGTGGAAGGGGATACGGAGCATTCCTGGAAAATCTTTTGTTTCTTCGCCTCTCGTTGGACTGCTGCTCGTTTGCTGTGCTGATCCTCAGCCAAACGAGCTTGTAGTTGAGCACGTCAAAGCTCTGGGCAGGAAAACAGCAACTAATATATGTTAGCAAACTCCAGAGAGAAAAATAGTTTCTGCCACTGAAAACTGCGGGGTGGAATTGTGCGCTGCCTTCTTCTGGGTCTCACTTTGCCTAGAGGGAAAGAGCCTTTTAATCCTATTGCTATGCTTGGTTTGCACATCGCCTGGCAGCGTGCACCTGCTCCGACGTGTGTGTCAGGAGCCGCCTTTGCTGTCAAATCCCCTTCCTGCCTCTTTCAGCTCCTCTCCCGTCTCCGGGCTCACCTCAACGAGCCACCCTCCCTCTCCTGCCCGGCCACATCTCGGCAGCCATCTTTCACAGGCGTCAGGCGCAGAAACAAAATCAGCCTGTCAAAAACACATGAGCGTTTCACAGTCCAAGGGGCAATGTTCTCTTTCACGTGTGAACGACATGGAATATAACACGGGCAGAAGGGGAGGCAAGGGATTTCTGCTAACGGGCCCAGATTCAGGATGGGGGGGAAGGAGGAGGGGGAAGCTGCTTTTGCTGTGACCTCTTCAGCAATCATCCACGTCTCTATAAAACTCAAGCACCCATTTCCCATGGTCTGGCATCATAGAATCATAGGATGGTTTGGATTGGAAGGGACCTTAAAGACCATCCAGTTCCCACCCCCTGCCCTGGGCAGGGACACCTCCCACCAGACCAGGTTGCTCAAAGCCCCATCCAGCCTGGCCTTGAACCCCTCCAGGGATGGGGCATCCACAGCTTCCCTGAGAAACCTCTTCCAGTGCCTCACCACCCGCACAGTAAAATTATAATACGCTGTTGGGTACATAATACCTTCAATACTTAAAGAACTGCAAGTGCAGCACTGCAAGAATTGCTAGTGAATCAAGGGTTTCATGGCACTTTAAAGCAAAGACAATCGATGCATCTTTTGTTTCTTCCTTTATGTGTGACTTCATCTATGGAGACTTCATATAAAAAAAAGATGGCAGGTGCTTCGGCACTTAAGTATAGCAATTAGTTTTTGTTTCAAAAGTTATTGTTTCCAGCAAAAGTAATCCATTCGTCATTAAAGAACGGCTCAGTTAATGACTGAAAAGTGTAGAAAACAAACTCAATTCTCTTTCCCGTTCCACACAGCGCAGCAGTTAATTGATTCAAACGGAGGGGTACTTTGCCGGAGTTTAGCATCGTAGAGAAACAGGGAAAGGACTAAGATTTTAAAATCTAGGTTTACAGCCTGACGATTTCTTGTGAAATTTCCCGGCATAAACCTGTCTCTACAACAGCCATCTACAGCAATATTTCATGGGTCCAAAGTGCTATTTAGATCGTGGGGCGCTATCATTATCAAAAGCAGTCTTGGAGCAGGAAAATGTGCAAAATCTTCTGTAATTCCCATTTGGTTCACGTATGTATCTTAGATCTGGCCTTCAGCAAGTAAGTTCAGATTTAAAAAAAAACCTCCACTTTCTTTTTGTCACTTTAAAATAAATATGAAAACATATGAATCCATATCAATTTTGCAATCAAGTAAGACAAATTGTACTACCTTTCCTTTGAGCTTTCAAATCTGTTTATGATTGCATATGTATACACAGATACATAGATAAATGCATGTTTCATATTCCCACAGCACTGGGTCCATCTCGTTAAAATTATTGCTTTGGGAATGAGGATTCTCAGAGACTAAATTCTCATTGGTTCAGCTCAATCCAGCTGCTGAGTGGTACGTTCTGTTTGCCTGTTTGCTACATGAATACTTAGGTATTAAAGACTGAAAAGCAAAGAGTAGTGTTGGCAGAAACTGAAAAAATCCCTGCCAGGGCACTGGAAGGGAGGTTGACACCAATGGTGGAGCTCAGCTTATGGCTAAAGGGCAACAAGTCCTTAGAAAACCATCCCAACCATGCGAGTAAATCAGTTCTTGTGTTGGCTCCTCAGCAAGGAACCTTGATACGAGATGGTAGAACCAGGGAGCTCTTCTCCAGGCCGTGGATGGATGGTCTTTCTTCAGCTTGGGGCACAGTAGGACATTATTGCTACCTCCAGGCTCTCCTGCCTCTTGGAGCTTTGTTCTTATCCTTTTGTGGGACATGAAAATTCTGTATTAGAGTAGAACCTGCGAAACCCCCTTTAATCAGGCTTGAGCAAAAATGACTGACGTGAATTAAAGTAATTAAACAGAAGGTTTGTCTAACCTGCCTGAATGCATCCAAAGTATCTGGGAAGAACGTGGTCGGGTCATTCCCCTAACAAAACCGGGAGCAAAGACCGGAGGAGGAGCCCCAGGTTGTAGGTGGGAGGTAGGGAACTGGGTGTAAGAGAGATGGGAGGCCCCTCCAGCTGGTCCATACAGAGCTCCAGCCTGCCCAGAGCCTCTGCCCGACAGCGGGGTGCTGTCTTTAGGAGCAAAACTGAGGCAGATGTCATGGTAAGGGGGGCTGCATGGTTACCAGTCACCTGTACACCATTATACAGCCATCACTTAAGAACACACTATATCAGATTTAAGAAAGAAAAAAAAAGAATGATAAAATAAGTGTAAAAATTATATGCCTTACTGCCATTTTGAATGACTTTTAAAATTAACTGAAGGAAGAGAAGAGAGATCATCTGTACACTACAGAAAGCTGACATGAAAGAGGATGAGAAATCTGTGATCCTGAGGTTTTGGTAGATTCTGGCATATGTTATCCTTGCCCGTCATTCCCCACCCACTCCGGAGGAGAGAAATCAAGATGCTCCATAGGGTTTCTCTGTATCCACGCTGCTCTGTCCACCTCCTGTGCTTGGAGCATCACACGGACCAGTGCTACAGGAGGCATTTTGTCTCTCTGTCCCCAACACCCGAAGCTGCACTATTTGGACATTCCAATATATAAGCAGATGCTGGCAACTGGGCACATAATGAAAACCAAACTCAGCACATAGTGAAAACCTCCTTATATTTTGCAAAGCTTTTTCATCATCTTGAACCAACTGTTGGATAGGTTTTTTCCCCCCAGTATAGAAGAAGGGCGCCTAAGTACAGACTGTGCCTGCACATAGATCCTATTTGCTCTGGGCTGAGCCTTCCAGAAGGATTCAGCAAGCTGTGCAATCTTCCCCTTCCACAATACACACTTCCATTAAAAATCTGCAGGCAGTTTTTAGTATAAGAATATAGAGAACAGAAAGTAAAGACAGAAAGGCAATAGAGACAAATCCTTTTCCATGAGCTCTGTGAAATCTTTTCTCAAAATAACTTCGGAGGGGTTTTACTGCCAGTTCAAACTGGGGATGAATCACTTCTGAGATTTCTGATAAAACAATATTCAAAACTTCAAAATCACTTCCAATTCATTTATGCCACCATTTAATTAGGGCTTCTGCAACATGTTACAAGGACGTCATTATCCCCTATAATTGTATAATAATTACAATTTTTAATGAAATAATTGCAAGTACACTAGATGTGTAGATATAATTATGGTAATTACATAAATACCTGATTTTCAGCTAATAATTAAAGAAGGCCTTTACAAAAAGGGTGAAATTTAACAAATGGAAGCTTGCCAGAAAACAAATACAAATAATAAGTGACTGTCTCTCTCCTATAGATTTTGCCTTACTAGATTATCTCCCTATATATACCATATATATGATTTTGACACATTATAACATAACATAAAAATAAAAATTATTTAAATAACTATTAAATCATACTGAGAGAACTCAACACTTTGCCCCTGCAGGGCCTGATCCTAACCCACTGAGATTAATATAGCCCAAACCTAATCATCCTATGTGATAAATCAGCATCTCACAAGGTGTCGAATTGTAAATGACCCTTGAAAGAAAGAAGACGCGAATAGCGCCCACAACAGCACACAAACTGTGTTTCAATTCCTCTGCAACACAAAGGGGCAGACCCTGGACCACCAGAAAGTACTTGGGGAAAGGTCCATGTGCAGAGGAGACCCTGAGAGCTGCTGGTGGACTGTGACCCTTCCTTCAAGGTACAGCGCCCCAGCACAACCGCTGCTAAAGCTTACCAGCCATACTGGCTCTGACCTTCACCCAAAATGTGTCTTTTTGGTCAAATCTGCTGGCTATACCCCTGCTAACACAGAAACCCTACAGATTTATTCTCTCTCCACCCCCCTTGGTGGACAGACCTTTATGAGGCAACGGTGTTTCAATAAAGGAACTCCTTCCAGAGCTTTATCAGCTGAAGGACCAGAAAATCTTCAGCCAGGTAGTTTTCCTTCTCCTCAAACACATTCCTAAGACTAAACTTACTATGCATTTACTGGACTATTAGTATGAATAGGAAAGGCAAAAGCCACCCTCAATAAAAAGCATATAGCAGGGCAGATTCTGATTACTGCTCTGATAGCATAACGGGATATAAAAGAACTCCCACAGCAGAGGAATTAGCAATGTGATTTACTGTTGCTGCTGTAATGTTTCAAAACATTTAATGGCAAAACTCTGGGAAGGAAAATCAGCTGCAGCACCTGCACTGTGCCATTTCCACGGGTCTGGCAATTTCTGCATTCACTCGGAGCAGCTCTGATTTTAGGGACTACTCTGGTCCCTAAAATCTTAGAATGTAAGTGCAAACATGGCTTAAAGTCAGCTTTGACCAACCTCCCTTAGCCTTGTTCAGTGCTGCTTCTTTCTAGGATAAATCTTCATTATTGCAAGCATGAGAAAGTAAAATAAAATATATTAATATTAAAATAGAAGGAAATAGTTTGATATCCCCAAAACAAATCTCATTTATGTTAAGCTCATTAAAGCAGCTGAGTTCTGAATGCAGAGTATCATTAATAATACTATACATATCAAAGTACAGAAGAAATGTAAATTTGACAACATAAAGTAAGTACAAATGAAGAGGGCTAAAGAATTACAAGTGAAAAGAATTTAAGAAAAAAAAGAATTTATACTGGAGCAATATTCAAGTTATGAGCAAATTATTAACATTGTAATTGAGATGATCCTTAAGAACGGTTTGACACACGTAAGGATCATATTTCAAGCTTCAAAAATTATGCAAAGAATACTAAAAATATTTGTATCCATGTGTACTATAAGGAAACAAAGAAATGAAGAGCATGAACACCAAGAGAAGCAAAGGAATAATAATACAACACCGGGAAAAAAATGACAAAAAAGGGCAAGCAGAAAATAAGGGTTACCCAAAAGTCATATTAGTTACTCAAATATTCCTCCTGAAAATGTACAAATACACTTATGTAGCTATTTTTTATAATATTTTTCCATTCTGGCTTTAAATGGTAAATTAGAAAGTAGCAGATTGAAAGGGAAACCATCTCACAGTTGTTTACTGAGTACAACTGGTCCAAGGCGAGAAAGGCCAGGGGAAGAAGCACAAACCAGTTTTATCCGACTTAGTATTATCAGGGTAACGGTACTATTTTAAAGCCTGTGTGTGGGAGGATGTAGAAAATGAAAAGCAAGCAGTAAAATAACGGACAAGGAATGGAATTAGATCAGAATTTAAGACCTGCAGGAGCTACAAGCACTGTCAAGGTATATGAACAAAGCAATGACAGCACGGCATGGTCAGCAAGAGCTCAGAGCCTGAAGAACCAGACATTTAGAGAGGACTTTGACCAGTGTTGATGGCATTTAAGATGACTAGAGTCTTAAAATGCAGTCTGCAAAGTCTTCTATTGTCAAGCAGTGGCTCACCCAGAAAGAGGACGGGAGAAGTACATCAGAGTTTAAGCATTTTATTTCAAATATGACATAAACCTACTGCACATCTTTGAAAAATGCTGCTAACTGACACTAACAGCTTTAGATTGTGAAAGGATGAAAAGGTCTGTACAAGACAATGTTTGCTTCATTATCTTCTTCCATGTATTACTAGTATAATAGGAAACGCTGCAGTAGTATCTGAGGAATGGAAAAACAGGAATGCAGCGCTTCAAAAAGGAACAGAAAAATAGAACAGGCTTGGTGTCGTAGTGTGTAGCACTGGAGTTCAGGATTTGTCTTAGTGCGTAGCACTGGAGTTCAGGATTTGTCTTAGTGCATAGCACTGGAGTTCAGGATTAAGGACTCCACTTGCGCCTGCTGATACCACAGGGATGAATTTTGGCCTCATGAGGCCAAAATGAAGATGAGGGCTCCTCAGCCAGGAGCCAGCGAGGGAGAATGGGGGCAGAACTTCAAACGTGTGCAGGCGACTACCGACACAGACATACAACAGGCAAATAATTCATTACAAGTTTTCAAAGTGGCCTAATGAAGATATACACCCTTTGTAACAGTTGATAAACATCAAAATATGCACTAAGGTAGCGCTGAGGGCTTTGATGCTCACTCTCAAGTCACCACTAGCCTTGGAAATGGTCTAAAAAGTGTGTTCTTGGCCTCCTGGCAAAGCAACGTATTTTGACATAGCTCAGTCTGCAGTGATGGAGGCTCACACCTTAGATTCCAGACTTCTCATTTATACAGTCATAGAGAAAGAATACTTCAAAAAAATTTTTGACACTACACGATCTACAAGTCCATCACTTCGATATCGTTTTCTACATTACATATTTAGAAAAAAAATCTGATAATTGATTGAAATTGAAAATTGAAATTTTGCCAGTGGAAATAAATATTTTAACAGGTCTCAGCTTGTCCTTCTCAGGTTGATTTCAGAGCTGAAACAGGTATACAGAAAGAACTCCATTTAATGAAATCCATAGGAACTGTGCATGTTGCATTAATTCATCTTTTCCAACATTTGATGGGAAGTAAACAGTTCTAGGATAGTTAAATGGAGTATTGGAACAAACACCAAACAGAAATACAGGGTAACAGGCTGAATGGGGCTTTTTTACATTTCTGCTTAGATTTCTAAAAAATATTTCCTACTGCTAAGCTTAAAAGCCTTAAAGTTCTCAGTGCCATTTATGAATCACAACTGATGTAAGATATTCTCTATTGAAAACAATTGAAAACAGCAGGATGGGATTATAGCACTGCGATTTGTGTTTCGTTTCCAAAAATGTATCTGAATGTACGTATATATGTTCCTCCGCGTCCATAGTAACCGCAGCCATAACCCAGAAAGTGCGGTGTTGGGAGCTTTGCTCTGAAAATCAAGTAGCCCATTAGGAGGCATAAATATTAATAGAGCTGTCTAATCCTACACTCTCAAATGAGGTAGTTCAGATCATGATTCTTTGCATTTAAAATTTATTCACTGCCCCGACTAGAATAAGAAACAGAATCCACATGTGAAGAAATCACTGATCTTGGGCGGTCTCTCAGCCACTGACAATTCCTAAACATAAAAGTAAGGATCAAGTGATTTCCTTCCTTATTCTGCTCCCAATTCTCCCACAGATGCTAATGTATCTCAAACTGCTTGGGCCTACTTCTATGACATTGAATATATATCATATTCTCTACAAAAGCTACACCTCCACCTTTTCACATTCCGATGCCTTCAGGCAATACGAAGGCTTTAGTACAGATTCATAAGAAAGAGCACAGCATCATCCCAAGTGCCCAACACGCAATCCTGGAGCTTCTTTTAGCAGTCATATTAGTGATAATTTTCACATTTTCTTTATGTTGTTATTAAAGTAGGTGCAAACTGTTGCAACGCAAAGACATTAAAATAGAGTATCAAAAACCCCACAAGCATGCAGCTAAAGCAGGATGTACGGTCCTCCTAACATTAATAAGTTACCCTGGCATTCTGGATCACAAGTGAAATATTTCTGTTTTGACACAACAGAGACCTGAAATACCAAAGACAGTGCAAAACTATTCACATATTCCCTAGAAACGATGCACAAGTCTGTCAGGAAATTCAGGAAATATCACATAATCAACAATATAATTAATATCAGTCAGTAAAAGGGTGTTACCTACAATATTACCTAGGTTCTATTAAAATTTAGAATTATGGAGTCTAGCCTCTAAAAAAAAAACAACACAAAATTGATGAGATGGCTTTGCACAGATTTTCTGAAACCAGCCTCAGTAAATAGAGGTTTCTGCTTGTACGAGTACCCATAACGGAGTTAGTCACCTCTGACCTTCACGTGCCTGAAGCAAAAGACATGAAAACAGACGATCTTTCTTTATGTATTGAATCAGTAAAACTGAAGATGAAGCAAACTGAAATATAGACATCCATAATTAGCAAAAAGCATGCAATACTGTCTCGTTCCTTTTCAACCAGCCTATCCTTTGGTAGTCTCTGCAGTGTGCAGGTCCCACCAACCCAGTGCTAATGGTTATAATGCCCATTACAATCTCCAGCACAACTTACAGATAGAATTCCTTTCATTTCTGCATCTGTCTTCATCAGATTACTCCCTGTTATTCAAAATTTTGAATTTTCTCCTGTTGCTCAACTGACAATTAAGTGTAGATACTAACTTATTTACCTAACTCAATCAATAAGAAAGAATCAAACCATATATGCAATAGTATACGGTTGTTGGTTCAGTCACTTTGAATTTTATATCCTTTATAAATGAAACAATGACGTAAGAGCCTACCTCTTATTTTCATATTTTCTCTTTCCAGTAATTTTCATCACTAAATGTAACAAAATGACTGCAACCTAAAAATCCATCAAAAGAGAGAATATTGAGCCTTTCTTCTTTCTCAGACAAGGGCAAAGCTATTTCCAAACTGCTGCTGCCGTGGCTCTACTGCAACTTTCTTCTACAACAGGATTCCTGTTACTACCAGGGATGGGGACAATCCAAGTATAATCTCAGGTTATATCCAGGTGAGCAGAGCATAAGTTACTCAGAGAAAGGAGATCACTAGAGCTGTGCCAGCTGCCCAGGCTGAAGGTATTTGGGAGTTCTCTACACTTGTCAACAGGAAAAGGTAGGTTTCTGCTGCTTTTTATTGTGCTCTGTGTGCGAAGAATTTAACTGGAAAGGTACCTACTGAATTTCAAATAACTCTCCCTATTCTCCATCAGGCTCACAGGACAATAAACATGAATTTCTCGTCTATTGGGCTCTCCCCCCCTTTATTTTTGCTATTTTTCTGATTTTTTTTTATATTCTCTCATAGGAAAAGATGCTTTCCGAGAACAATGATGGAGATCTGCATCTTTATTTATGACTTTGTGAATCAGCGTCTGGGTGATAGGAAGTGAAAGTTGCTCAGCTAATTACACACGCTTGATGAACTGCGTAATAACTGCTGCAGCACTGCACATTAATTGAATGCATATAAATGACAGCAGTTATTCTAACTTGAATGATGTGTGAAGAAGTGACGTTGCTCACAGTACCTTGATTATCCTTGTTTCCAACTTTGTGAATCCAGCTTAAATAAATGTAATTTTACAGCACTGAGCAAAAATTCCCTAATAGAAAACGTTAGAACTGCCTGAAAGCCCAAAACTTTAAAAACAAATTGCCTTAAGTCACTGAAAGTGGATTTAGACATCTAAAGAAGCATCCATTGAGCAACTACAATTAACAACTAGCTACAACTAACAGTCAGTAGGACCTGCAAGAGCAAAAACCTTGGAAAATAAGGCCACCTTCACTTAGATGCCTATATATCACCTTAAAAACCTAATACAGAGAGAGTTTATGGAGTTGAACTTTGCCCAACTCTGAATAATCTCCTGCTCTGATGCTTCTCCTAAAATGTATTAGTTCGGGAATAACAGGGACATATAGAAACTCATATAAAAAATATGGATTTCAGCTAATAGGCAACCATGTGTGTCCACGCTACTCTGCTTATCCTAAAAAGCAGTATAGATTCAAACATAGTCCAGTTATCAAATAACACATTACTTTAAAGAAAACAATAAAGAAAAATAATCTGATGTAAAACAAAATTTGTACGAAATTCATACTTCAAACTAGTACCAAATACCTACTCTAAATCAGAACCAAAATATACCTTCTATATCACATATCAATTGCTTTGGGAATCTGCAAATGTTCACAAAGAAATCTGCAAATTCTCCCATCCATTCTAACACGAGAAGGGGAGAAGCCAAGTTTCCAAAGTTTCCAAAATCAGCCTACTTTCCCAAGTACCATGTCACAATATTTTAACATTTTCCTACACCCCTATTAAGAGACTTTCGGCTTTACAAAGAGAGCTGTAATCACATAATAAAGGAAATCAATGTTCACTTGGAGAAGCATGTAGACGAGAAGAAGTGTTTCATATCTACCTTTCAAGAAAGTTAACACTGTTCCAAGGAAACAGGGTTCATCACATGAAAGTCAAGGCAGATTTTTAGCCCTGCTTTTGCTATCCTACGTTATAACCATTATGCTGTACCACTGCAATATGGAGCTGTGGAGCCAGGCCAGCAACTTCAACGGCAAAAGGTACCTCCTAGGCAGGTATAGACAACATGCTGTACCTACGTACGAGCGACAAACACCCCCCTAAACCACGAGGCCAAGACAGAGACGCTGCCAACAAGGTCAGCATGAGACAGTGCAAGAGAGACGATCAGCTGCACCGAGCTCAGCCTTTACAAACGTTATCTTCTCATCTGCTTTACACGGTCCTCTCTTTAAATACCTTTCTGCCTTCGTCAGGACAAGCTAGTCCCTACCAGTTCACTTCACAGCATCAGCAAATCAGCCTCTTTCAGCTGTATTACTCCTTCTTCCTTTGCAAGGTTTTGATCTTTCCCCCGTTTTTGTTTTTTTTTTTGTCCACTTTATACATACCTCCTTTTCTACAAATTTTCTTGCCGGGTTTTCTGGCACATTCCTTGGATATTCTTTTGACTGAAAAATGAATAGAAGACTAGAAAATAACATGGAGCTCCATCACAGACAGTAGGAGCATGCAACACCACTATCTAACTTAAGTATGACCTGCTTTATTAGGTGCGGAAGATTCTCAACTTGTTGTGCCTGCACATGCAATGGATAAGATGTTGATGCATCTTCCCAGAAGTCAGTTGGGTGGCAATGAAAATTAGGTACCGACTTTGACCTAAAAAAAAATACACGTGCTGTGGGAGAAAGAAAAAGATGAGCGTAGACAGAAAGAAAAAAAAAAAAGCAAAAAAAAGGCAAAAAACTCAAGGACAGACGCATAACACAGAGAAGCAGCATGCATACGTGTAATATGCCAGCATGCAAACAGAGAAAGCCATGCGTGCTACCAGTACACGTGAATTAATATTGTTAGAACGTAGAACAGGAAAATAAAGAGATCTCCCTGTTTCGCCTGCTATTAACTCACCATCCTCGGTTGGGACATAGATATTTAAATAGAGGCAGTCTTCATTCTGATCTTGTACATAGGTGGAAACTACATCCAAGTTATTAGTAAACCACACGGGAAGCATGACTTCAGGCAACCTGCCTTCTATAATGTTCTGGGGACACACTGGAGCAAACTGAGTGGTATTTTTGATATCTGCCCAGGGAGACGGAGGCTCAGGAGGTTGAAAGCGGCGCTCCCCTGTTGGAGGGGCAGCATACGGAACCCCAAGAAACTGAATAACGGGCCCCAAAATTTCATTATTAAGTTCCTTCTTAATCCCTCTTATCTTGCCAAAGTTGGTGGTCACCACTGGGTTGGTATCATCCAATTTTTGGGAGGACACAGCTGCAGCGTGAAGCAAAAATCCAAGTATACAAAACGCAAAAGTGGCATTCAATCCCATGTGTAACAGGCGGACCATCATCGCTCTCCATACACAGTTCAGCCACATGGATCTTGGAAAGGCCATGGTCCCACATTAGGTGTGTAACTACAGTGAAGCGATCTGATTTGTATCCACTGGTGTAAAAACAGGGCAACCGAAGGAAACAGATCAAGTTTCCTAAATAGGTGCCTGTCAGAAAAATCTCAAAAGGCTTTTCATGCGGTAAGTATCTTCCATTGATTTCACACTTATTGAAGCTGCATCTTCACTCAGCACTATTTATCAGACTACATCCTATCGACAATTCTGTTTTCCATAGCAGCAATATGAAGAGAGCAGCCATTTACTGCAGAATCCCCTCTTATAAATCAAATCCAGTTAGCCGCAGGTCTATATCCTGGAGAAAATGAAAATAAATCATTAGTATGAAAGAGCTAATATGAGCAGAGTGATAACTAGATGTTTCACAAGTTATTTACATACATTAATAGTTGCTAGAGTCATGTAAGTAAAATTGCAGTAGTTTATGGGTCCATGAAATGGCGGGTGAAACACTGATTACTGGATTATCTATAATGTCACTTGTTGAATTTATAGATATTTTTCAAAAGAAACAGGACTCACAGAAAATACGTTTTTAAAATTCACCTTTTTAAGAATAAGCAATGTGCTGCCAGGCTACATTACATGTGTTTATGTTAATATTTTATTTAACTTAATCAGCTCATAATCAATTTTCACCTTGTTTGTGCAAGTTGATTTATCAAAACGAAAGTAATTATTTCTCAAAGCAGAAGACAGTGAAATTAAGACAGACAGGCATACTGAAAAGTCAAATGCATTTTATTTCGTTAAAAGCAGATTATACTACATACAAATATTTTTTTGTTCATTTTAAAATACAAATTCCGATTAAAACATTGAGGCAACTGGAATATATTTGTAAGGACAACATGAATTACTGTGCTTATTCATGATAACCTGAATTACCAGACTTTATATGGTTTTCTTATTCCACAACTTTCTGGTAGCTGATGAAAAACACCCACAGAGTGAAACGTTCACGTCAACATGGAAGGACCAAAGCCTGCTCCTACTGAACTGAATGGCAAACTCCGAATTTGCAGAGAAGTATAACTGGACCTCAGTGGGGTTTTTTTTCAAAACTAATTTGGAAATGGATATGAACAGACATTTGCCAGTATAGGGATGGAGCTGTATATCACAATTTTTACTTCAGATCAATCCTGCTTTTCTTATGAACTACTTACTTTAGTGAAAAATGAAATTGCATGATGAACGCACTCAATCCCTACCATCCTTAGTTTATAACATAAACAATAAATGTTCCCATAGGACAGTAGAAATCTTATCTTTCATATACGCACATGCTGACTGCACAGTATCCTAGAAAAATAATCAGTTAGGATCAGAGGCTGTATAATCTCAAATTCCAGATTCTATTTTCAACTACTTTAGCTCAGAGGTTGTCACACAAGGCTGTGTTCCAGCACTTCTGAAAATTGCTCAGTGCATATCATTATATCTTCCATATTCATGTTAAACATATTTCCAACATGACTTACAATATCCTATTATTTAAGATGCAGTGTTATACACAACATAGCAGTGTAATCTTACACTCCCTATTAAGCAGTGTGTAATGCACAAGAAATGTGTTTCGCTTTGTATGGGAAACATTTTAAACCACCTGCTTTTGAAACAGCATTGGCAGCTTTAATGAGAATTGTTTTTTTTATCATGTCTATACACATTGTAGAGAGAATTCAAAAGAACGGCTTGTCTAATAGTCAGACTACCCTGCAGTTTGGGTTATTAAAAAGGAGATTGTAAAAGCTATATAGGACAGCAGGAGATTTGGTTCATGTCTAGTGTTCCTTTAGCTCTGAACAATCTATCTCAGGAGGCAATAAGGAGATAGATGAAGCTTTTCCACAATTTTCTCTCTCCCTTTTCTTTCTCTGCTAATTCTAACACCTTCACTGTGAAACTGCATTAACAAACAGGCTTATACCCTTCATTCTCCAGCTTCAAATTCTCAGCATTTGCTGGAAACACACCAACTTAGCTGCAGAAAATAATTCCCCAAATTCGATCTACATGTTTGCATTTAGTTTAATAAACTTACACAGAACGGCATGAAGACAATTGCCTCTTGGAAGGCTGTTGCTGTGTTGCATTTCAAATTTTGAAGGTAGCAGGTTAGTACTTGAGAAACAGTAAAGACAGAGCACACAGAAAGGTGCCAGAGCAGAAGGCACCTGGTATAACTTGGCTCTTCTGAGTTGATGGACAGTAGGTCATGGAAAGACGGAAGTTTATTCCTTAGTGGTATTCAAAAACCTCCACAAATTTAAACCTGTTCCACCAGGTATTAAAATCCACATTTTTTTTAAATTTGTCAGGAGTGGAAAAATATACTCTCTGTTCTTTCTCAAACTTGCAGATAGCAGGAAGTCAATCTTACTAGCCCTTCTGCTAATTTACATGGTCTGGGGATGTCTGAGGACAAACCAAATTCAATATAGCTGCGCCAAACAATAGCATCCTTCTTCATTTCAAACCGCTGAGTTGGTTCAATGTGGAAAATTACCAAGTATTATGCCACTAATAACTCATTTAGCATTTTCACTCTAAAAGCCTTAGACCTGGTTTTAGATCTAAGACAAGTTTTTAATATGCTTTTGATACCTAAAATGGGAAGCTTTAACCACGTTAGGAATTCCATGAGTCAATCAGAACAGAGATACATTTCAGATTGCAAGACTGGGGCTTCACTTTTTTCTTTAACTTCTCCTGAACTAAATTTATTACTTATCTAAATTCAAAGCAAATCCTAGAGCTGGGCCACAGTTTTAAGCTTGTCCATCAGCTGTTCTGTCATTGCAGCTGAACAGCTCTGCTGTGATTGAAAGTTCTGCTCTCCCTCCCATGGACAGTTTTTTACTGTAAGGCAGAGACAGGAGGCTAAAATAGTAAGAATATAACTCAATGCTGTGTTTGGCTATTCTTAATTAATTACCTATTGGGTTGTAGCTGGCTTCAGTGAATAGATTTATAGGCTAATACAGGGCAGTATGCTGTAAAGTATTTGCAGAACTGGAATCAACAGATTCTCATTCTATTTGTAACTTGAATTTTGGATCTGCTCTTTTTTTTTTTCTGCAAGCCTTTCTTTTTAAATGACTAAGTAACAGTTTATTTTTGAGATTCAGGGAGGTCAAACATTCAAGCCTGTCACTGGCTGCCCTGAAGCTATACCATTAAAAACACAAACTCATGCAAATAAAGAGACTGAGATTACTCAAATCTTTTGAGACTTTTATGCCAAAACTTTACTTCCAGCACTAGGTGGAAAGGCAGGAAAGCCGGCCTGGATTTTGTCTCACTTGGGCAGAGTCAATATTGGACAAAATTTTCCTTAGTCCTCCAGCAGTTGATCTCAACGGAACTTTCCCTTGGTATCTGGACTTGACTCAAGCAGAATCAGTGGGAAGAGAGAGGGATAAATAAACAAGAATAGGGATGATCAGGGAGATGGGCAGAAGAATAAACTAAAGAGCAGTGATGATCAATTTGGGGCAAGATATAAAGCTTTGGCATCAGAATATTGTGGATCTGAGGAGGAGGAGAAGCATTTTCAGATTTATTACTGTCTAGATGTAAGGATCACAATTGTTCCCTGTGGTAACGCAAATAAATTCTACTGTAAAAGGTATTTGATAAAGTCTTTCATGGTCTTTAGAACAGTCTATGCTATATAGAAGGTTTTTTTCCATCATCCATTATTTTATTATCTTCCTTTCTGAATTTAAATTACTTTATAGCTCAGATTCTGAAATACATTAGAGAGGCATTTAGTATGCCGAGGAGCGAACAGTCCAAGATAACTTCAGTGCATCTTTGCATTTCCAATGACATAGGGCATCCCACAGCAGGTCACATCTGCTGCAAACTGCAGCAGCTCGACTCCTCTCTGTTACTCGTTCACAGAGCTTCAGATCTTAAGGGATGTCTCGAGCAATACCACCTGACAATAGCTCCAATGGATTAATAAAACCTTTGGTGGCACCCAAGCCTTCTGGCCACACGCCAGCTCTAGCACACGTACAGACATTGTTATGGTATCTTTACACCACCGGCTGTTTTCTTTTCAGCTGAAGATGTACTCCATGATTTGATGTTCATGCTTAAAAATTCCCTTCCACCTCAATTTTGCCAGTAAATCCCAATTGCACAAATATTCATAGAAAGTGATTGTAAGAGTTTTGAACACCACAGAACGCTGCTTCATTTCAAAACACAAATGCTATTTTGCAGAACCAACTACATTTGCATCCATTTTTACTTACAACAGTCTCTACTTAGAACTAAGATCCCAAGGATGCTTCATGTCTCTAAAAAGAAATCTGTGTTCTAAGATAGACTGTGATGCCAAACAGGAGCGTGGCCAGTGGAACAGAAGCCATTAAAGGAAAGACTCTGACCCAAGGTGAACACCAGGTCGCTGTGACACACCAAATGTAAACATGATCAGATAAATCCTCAAGAGACGTATCACAGAATTCCCCATCTCTTCTCTCACATTTCAAGTTAGCAAAGGGAAGCATTGTATCAAATACAGCCTATTTTTTTTTCTCTATGTAGTAGTAAAGATTTTGAAACAGACCCTGCTCTTGGGTATTTCCATAAATACTTGGTGAGGCGAAGGGATTTACAGGTATTTAGTTCAAGAAATGAACTATACACATTTAAAAAAAATGGGTGTATGAAATGATAACAGGGGAGACTGCAATCCTGAGTACAATTAAGAAGGGTATCACAGAATCATTGAACCATAGAATGGTTCAGGTTGGAAGGGACCTTAAAGACTATCCAGTTCCAACCCCCTGCGACAGGCAGGGACACCTCCCACCAGACCAGGTTGCTCAAAGCCCCATCCAGCCTGGCCTCGAACTCCTCCAGGGATGGAGCTTCCACAGCTTCTCTGGGCAACCTGGGCCAGTGTCTCACCACCCTCACAGGAAAGAATTTCTTCCTAATATCTTATCTAAATCTTCCCTCTTTCAGTTTTAAACCGTTACCCCTCATCCTATCACTACACTCCCTGATAAAGAGTCCCTCCCCATCCCTCCTGGGGAGTCCTAGGTAGAGCTCCGAAGGGTTTGGTTTGCTCCCACGTGCCAGCACCTCCTCCATCTGAGAGCAGCTACAGGTCTGGAGGCTTCAGAAAGCAGCTACAAATCCAGCCCTAGTGAGATGCACAACCTTTGCTGAGATGGCCAACAAAGGTACGAGTAAGATGTTATTCTGATGGGGTCACATCCCAGCCCGCATCAGTACGAGATTACAAGTGTGACGCTCCATGGGTCCACGGGCAGCCCAGGGGGAAGGATTTCCAGATGCTACAAGCTGTGTAAATATATCGCTCCCAGCTCAGAGAGATTGATTCCTCAGCTACCTCTGATTCTCACAGTTACCTCCATTTAATAAAATGCTCTGTACACAAAACCTTACAACCAAATTAGTAAAAATTACTATATTTAAATGCAGTATTCAAATGCAGTGTACCACAAATTAGCGAAAAGTTGAATTAAACTGAGTAGATGTTATAAGACTCATTTAAATCGTCACGCATTTTTCAGCTTCGCTGTATTTTTGTTCTTCCTTATTAGCAGGAATATTCACTAATGCTAACTCATTATTAATTAGTATTTTCAGGATCAAAAGATACCTTTAAATAATTTCTGCAACTTAGTTTGCCAAAAGAGGAAGACTTCTGATCATAATTTTCTATTAAGCTGTTTTTGAGTTAGACAAATTAAACCTACGAGAAGAAAAGGGTCACTTAAGTCTTGTTATCCTCCATTTACTCATATCAATAAATCATTTTCCTAAAATAGTTCTACGACTTAGCTGAAGTAATTGTTTATATTACCAGAAGTTGGCTACAATTTTTTAGCGTGGACTATAGCTGTCTGACATTTTGCACAGTAAGTAGGTAATGAAATGGTGATTTTTACCCATAACAGAAAGAATGGGTAACTCTGTCACTTATGTGTAAAGTTTTAGACAGCTAAGTAATACAGATTTAAATTAAAAATGACAGATGCACTGGCTTGGAATATAATGGGCACTGAAGTGAACCTTTATTCCTTTTAGCAGCTTACGGTTAACTCTTAAATGGACCACACATTATACTCACTTTTGAGCACTGCAACTATTCAGCTAAATGATCAAATGGCCATTCTGTTGACGGCAGTACTGCGCTTCGGGACATGAAGATTTTCTGACCTACTGTAGAAATTCAACTGAACTCATGTTAATCAGAGGTCATACCAGGGGAAAAAATATCCCAGATGTTTCTCATTTGAGATCTTCAGTACTGAAATCTGCATACTGGACATCATAAAGCGCATTTAACTTTCTTTGATTAATACTTTATAAAACATTCACGTGCTTCCCACCTGATCATTCTAACAGAGGAGGCTAGAACCCACCCAGAGGGCCCTGAAACTAAGTGTTCTTTTATTGTCTCTTGCAGGTGAATAATTAAGCTATAGAATCGGTAACAAAGTTTGTTACCTGATCTGTATTTGTGGCCAACGCTTGGTTCACTACGGTTAATCACACGAGAAAAGTAAATTGCATTTTGTACGCTACTTTTAATACAATTATAATACCTACAATAATACTATCTTTAACGCTAGTTCATCACCTAAGGCAAGCTTTCAGATCAGATTCGTAAGATACCGCTTTTTTATTTTTCTATTTTTGGGGCATCAGGAATTCAAGATAAGGCTAAAACACAGTTACTATCCTTTCTTGAGAGAGAACTCCAGAAACAAAGATGCTTGAATGAACTCAGATTTGTCTATGGATTGTTTTTCTCTCTGGATACCATGCAATAACTGTTCCAAAGCTTACAAAACCCCTGTTGTAGAGTCAGATCAATAACTAGGCTCCTCAATAAGATGATTTTTTTTTAAATAACAATAAAAAAATTCAACAAAAAACTTCTTGTGGCACAAAAAAGAGCAAACGCTTTTCTTACTTGATCAAATTCTGGTCTCAATTCCATCAGGGTAATTGAGATCAAATTCCAACTCATAAAATCCACAGAGGGATAAATATAATTTGTTAATCACAAACCCGATATCTCTAACTGAACTTCAAAAGTGCTCTCGAATGGCATTACCGTGCTTTCCACAACTGTAGAGTGCACACTACATTTCGAGTGCAAAATTGGCATTATAGGGATCTATCAACTTGAGAGTCCATTTCCTGTGATGTAGCATTCTGTACATCTGTGACTTTACTTGTATTTGTTCCAAAATGAATTTCATGCTTAACTTGTTTTTCTTAATTAAACTTCCTTTAGCAGTTTCTAATATGTGCATTATTAAAACTCATTAGTCCCATTCAAGCCTGCCTGTCATTTTTGGCTTCGCATTCATGTATCAAGGAGCTCTGTTGCTTTATATAGGAAGCAAATTAAATAATAAATATGAGAACTTGAACGTTTTATGAGTGTCACTATGAGAAAGTGGCTGCAAGGCCCATAAGGTTTCACACAAAAAAAGCATTACAGCTAAAGCTAACATGCTGACACATCTCTGATCTATAAAGTCTGCAGTAATGGTAGCAGTAAAGTGTTGTGCCATAGACGGGGAATTTTTCTCTCACATGAAATAGAAATAGGATGTAGCACAGACTATATTTACTGTTGTAAAAAAAATTCAGATAAAATTTCCCAAAAGCTTAGAATATAACACCATTAAATGTCTACAAAGATTTACTCTTTCCATCTGACTTCATGTGTAGCTCCTATTATTCAAGCTCCTTGTCCTGTTTTCATTTTCTACCACTATTTGTGAGAAAGATCCTTATTTAAGTTATAGCAGCTGGTCTTGGCATCCCTGCGGTCATGTCCTGGTCACGCTGTCCAGAGACAGAAGCGTTTCCCAACTCAGCAGTGGGGTCTCGTGGCAACTATTTCAAGGCCCAGGTCTCCACAGAAGTAACCCATCTTTGTGAAACCACTTGAAGAAACAAAAGCTCCATCCCACAATGACTATTTTACACATGTTTGAGGATGTCAAAATACTCAGTATATCTGTGTAGTAAGGTTTCTCCTAAATAAGTTGTTTTCTCCTCATGAATGCTTCTAATGCTATGGCCCTATGTAACACATCACTGCTTTCAAGTATTTTTTTCTTAAACTGGGGGTCAGGGTTGGGAAAGCAGAAGTCAAAGAATTATTTTAAGTTCACATATTGAAGTTAAAAGCTTCAGACAAGATGGAATTAAATAGAAGTATAAAATACAACATAAATGTATTCCCCTCATTAAATTCCCAGAACGAGTTCAACAAGTGGGCTGATGGCATCTCTAGGCAGAATGTGATGGAGGAGATTTAGAAAATATATTTTTAAATTGCCATTTAGTTTTTCTGCTTGGTTAAAGGAATATGAGTCACTTGAAATAGAATATTTGTAGTGTCCTTGATCATTTTTATGATTTTACCGTCACATGTTGCTAATTTTCAAGCACTACATTCTCCCTTAATATGGTCCAAAAGACCTAACCAAGCATCAATGGGAAGTAACAGACTACCCAAAGGCAGCACTAAAACTGATTATGCAGAAAGTGTTATGAGGACAAAACAGAAGAATTCAACAAACGGGAACTCCAATTGCTTTCCTTTAAATGACCTCATCTTTTATTTGCCCACAGCAATGGAAAAAACCATTTTACTCTGATAAATTCAGCCCAGACCTTTACACGGCGTGATTGCCATAAGTAGACACTGTGCCCCGTGGTTTCACAAGTGTCCCTTTACACCACCTTTTGTTTTTATAGTGAAAAGTGGCATGGCAGAGTGGGTGCAGAGAAAAACTTGAACATGGTACTAAGTAGCCAACTAGTCACTTTTTATCCCTAGATAATACCACAGCACATCATTAACTAGCAATTAATAATTATGAAAACAAAGTCTGTTGGAAAACATATGGGGTCTTCAGAGGCGGATGGAAACGTGGAGCTGAGTCACCAAGAAGTCAACACGATTCCCCCTTGTAATTGTGATAATACAATAGTCACTCTGGGGAGTGTAATGTCATCATTTGTCATTAAAACTACAGGAAGTGCTTTCAACATGCAATACGTGATGAAGTTTCCCCATCGGCTTCTTCTTCTTCTGCATCTCCTAACTCTCTCCCTCCCATCCAAACTCTTCTGCTACGACCTCTCTGAATCCATACATTCTTTCCTAATGCAGAACTCAGGAACAGTGCTACAGTAATGGAAATATGCTTTTATAACAGCCTTTATCCATCAGTCAGGATCTATTTTTCATCATCACCTGTTGTACTTACCATGGATTGGTATCTGGGACTAATCGGATATTATATTGTTTACTGGATCAGATTGATTACTGCCCATCCTTTATTAAAAGAAATCCACAAAGATTTCTACTGAATCTCTGGCAAAATGTTGCCCTTTCATTATTTGCTTTCAAAGAATGTCTGTCTCTTTTTGCCCTTCTTTTTCACTACTTAATTTTTAAATAGTTTCTTTTTCATGTGATTAAAAAAACATAATAAATATGACATCAAACAAATAATTCAAAGCTAGCCAAGAAGCTGTAATACAGCTCCACGTCTCTATTAGAAAGGAATGTATATTTGCTTTTAATAAAGAAAGGCAAGCCAATCCATTACAAACTGAGACCATATCTAAGCCTCTGCTCTCTTCTCTTGTCCCCAGACTCCATTTGAACAATTAGAGTGGTTTATGCTTGTGTGTATGCCAGTGGATATTAAATATGCAAACTGATAAAAAATAAAACTACCACCATTACCATGTTCAAAACCTCCATTCATTTGCAAATCAATTTATCTGCCTACAGCTCTGTCCCAGTCTTTAAATAACCCTCCTCAGCAGACTGCTCCACCTCCAGCCAAATAATCCAGGGCAAACCCACTTTGTTGAGGATGCTGAAGTACCAACAGCCAGGATATTATCTTCTACCGTAGAGAAAGGGGTAAGATAATCAAAGCAGTATCAGGAAGACAGCTCTTCTCCTCGCTTCTGCACAACTTAGTGCCTTAAAGAGCCTGAACACTCTCTGATGGCTTTCGGTGCTACTTGAGTTAATCACAAAACAGAGGTGTTCCGCCAAATCCCGCTTCCCAGCACACTTAGCATGATTACCCTCAGCCTCATTTTTCTTCCCACGGTCTGCATATGATTGACATGAAATACACAGAATTAATGGGATGTCTTTGTATGTATCGAAGGGCCCCCTCATCATTTTCTGCAAAACTGCTTTTGCAACATTGCTGCAGTCTGTAGCTGTAGTCTGAGAAAATCCCTGTCCTTTATCAAAAGTAACTAAGAAGTAGTCTTCTTTAACCCTGCATTATGCACCAGAAAAAAAAAAAAGGGGGGGGGGGAAGAGGGGAAAAAAAAAAAAAAAGAAAAAAACCCACCCAACCAGTATTTCCAAACATGGCTACTTAGCTTTTGGCTCCCAATCTGCAAATCTAATTTCAAAGATGCAGAAGTGGGCTGCGTGTTACAGCTGTTGAGCCCACACGAGTCTCAGTGCAGTCAATGGGAATCAGTATCTTTGAAAATCAGGGCCCTGAATAACGGGCTCTATTTTAAAATGTTCATTTCTATCATACATGGGTTTTTCATTTGTCAGGTGCCTGTAATAAAGTACGTGCAATTTCGTAAGTATCCTTCACTTCAATTTAGCCAAGCCAAAAAAAAAAAAGTAGGATAAAAGGTCCCAAAGCTCACAGTGTTGCTCTTTCATCAATAACAACAGTCTGTAGATGCATCAAAAATTCTGCTACCGTAAAAAACAAACAAATGAAAAAACAACCTAGGTCTTAAGGGAGCAGGAAAAAGTTATTTTGAGCATTGCCACAAACGCATGGTTTCAGATATGAATTGTCTCTGTGAATTTACCAATACAGCCTGGTCCCACTAAGGCTCTGGATAAATGAAAATATTACCACAGTGGAAGGCACTACTGGAAAAAAATATTTCCTAAAACAATTTCTTACACTTATGCTGTGGAAAAAAAAAAAAGAAAACGTGTTTCATTTCATATTCACAGAACATCTAAAGGTGCTAAAAACATTCACTTTGATATTTATAGCTTCTATAAGATATATTTCCATTTTATACTAAGGGATTTTTAATGCCATAGTTGTTAGAGCTAAAAGAAACTGGCCTTCCAGAAAGCAAACCCAGTGGCAAGCTAAAATGATATTCCTTAGAAAGGTCAGCAAATTTACAGAAGAAAACAGCTTGTCCAGATTGTGTCACCTGCAGCACCAGGAACGCAACACTTTAATCAAGCTCTGCTTTGTTTTATTTAAACAATTATTTTAATGTAATTGCTGTAGAACCATATGCATCCTTAAACTGATCCGAGATAATATCCTTTCTCCTGATTCCAAGGTAACTTTCTGGCTGTAATTATAAGTCAATTAATATTAAGTAATTTGACTGATTAATTTTAATTAAACCTGCTGAAAATTGATTTTCCTTCGGCAAGTAAAGACGAGGCTCTAGTGCGATCGTCAGGAAAAGAGGAACGGGAGGGAAGGCGGGGGGGGAGAGGAAAAACCAGTACTTAACACCCAAGCGAGAAGATGTCTGAAGAAGGGGGAGAAAATAAATAAATAAAGAAATAGAAAAGCCCTCCATCAGGCATGGCAGCCTGGAGCAGCCACGGCACTGTACGGCCGCGCAGCCAGCACGGCAGGTCCCTGCCCGGCCCGAAGGCGAGCAGTAGCCCCGGCCGAACCGGGGGGAGCCGAGGTTGGGAGG
>JAHREE010000371.1:61939-130246 GCA_033628505.1 Tringa tobata
AGACCCTACCTCCTCGGGGGGACCCTCCCGGAGCCGTAGAGGGGGCACCAGAACAAAAAAAAAAAAAAAAAACAGGTTGGGAAGTGGCCCCTCCGGTGGCGAGCGGTAGCCACGCCAAGCACACCCAGTCTTCTGTAGATAGGGGGGTATAAACTGGTACCAGGATGGGGTTAACAAGGCTGCGCACACCTGTGCGTGTGCGAGGCTGTTGCCACTTGCTGAATTACACCCACGTGCAACACTCAAATATTTCACACTGGTATAACTTAGTAAGAAACTGGGGTCTTACTTCCTTAGGCTGTCACTGCACACGAGATAACATGACTTTTTTTTTCTTCTTCTTCCCCTTTGCTGTTTCTTCAAATCTTTTAATTATTTTTCATTGTCCACTTTCTATTTTTAATTGAGGAAAGAAGCACTCTCTGATCCCAGCCTTCATGTTTTCTAGGATCCCAGCAGAGAATGGAAGTTGACAGCTCGGGGTGTGTGGGGAGAAAGGAAGGCCAGATCAGAAGGGAAAGGAAAATAGTCCTTTGAATTCTGAAAAGTCTATTCATTTTTTTAAGAACAGCCACAATCCCACACTAAAAGATTATAAGCGTCCTGAGCTAAGCCTCTTGTGGAGAGCTCATTAACATCTCCAGTTATTTTAGAAGAGACTTCCCTTCACATTGTGTTAAAAACCTGTATTTTGTTGCGTTAACATCCACCTCCTTTTAAAATATTGACACTAATCAAGGCCAGCACACCCACACATGTCTCCGAGCGCGTAGCCCCAGGCGAGGTCTGAAGGTGCCTGATAATTTGATGAGCTTTTACACCCCTCACCTGAGAGCAGGTCCCAGTGGAGCCAAGGCCAGTGCCAGCCACGCCGGGCTATTTACCTCTCCCAGTCCCACTGAGCATCTACATCTAAATATCCCTGGCAGGAATGACAGGACACAGCAGCAGTTTATCCTCTGACATATCTGGGTACCGGAATAATTGTGTCCTGGGCACATTTTTCACCTGGTAAGTATCAATAATTATTACGGTCCATGATTACTTTTCAAATCCAGTATCCTTCAGTGCTCTGAAATTTAACTCTTTCACTGCCACTGAAAGCACACGGTTCTCAGATACAGGAGAAAGAGGCAGAACATAGTCTTTGCTGACAGGGCAATCCTATGCATGTTGCTATGTTATTCTCAAGGGAACACTAGGGGGAAAAAAAAGATTTCAAAACTAGAAAGAAAATGTGCATGTGAATATCTATCACTTGCCACCAGCCACAGATCAACCAACAGCCTAAAAACTATCACCAAAGAGGACGGTATCAGGTGAACTATTCTGCCATTCTTCATCCGCATAAAACCCTGGAGTACTTTTAGCTTTGGGTTGTTTTTTGCACTGCAAAGTAAGAAATAATGGTGTCATAAAATAACTACACCCTTATTGTCACTTGCTGAGCTATTGGAATGCAGATGCCTGAAGTTTTCTCCTCACTTCTTCAAGGAGGATATATGTATCTTCCCACTGGAGTGCTCCAAGAATCATTTAAGCATATTGTCCCCTACTAACTACATGAAAAAATCTACCCATTCATCCCTCTACTATAATTTTGGGGTTGGTTTTTTTTGGGAGGGGGAGCTGATAATTTCCATCCAACTGACTACAAGTCCCACCTTTAGCCATCAAATCTCCACCTGATCCCAACCCATCTTAATTTGTGCCGGAATGACACAAAGTTGTTGTTTAAGCACATTAAGATTTTAAGTCCCCCTCACAGCAGTGATACATGACATCAGTTCATACACAGCATTTCTTCTGCTCTGCCCTGTCCCCAAGGTGGGGGTCCCTTTCCTGAATTTTCCTACTGTCTTCACTCTGCTCCTCTCCTCCGTGCTTCAACATCTCTCCTTACTGCTTCCCTCTAGGGACCTCGGTAGCACAACAGCTCTCCTTTCATCCAAAACATTACTGGGGAAACAGGCCTGGCTCATGGGGGAGCAACAGGATTTGTCTTCAGCTCCAGAACGTTGTGCAGGTCTAGGAAGGGATATAGAATTGGGAGAACAAAGTACAAAACTAATCTCTCTGTGCTGAGATTTGATAGTAATAGCTGTGCCTGAACATAAATGTGGTAATAACACTGCCTGAGGACTGATACTGCTGCATTACTGCTATATTTTCCGACGCTGATTCAGTCTACATCCGGTATCCCCTTGCTTTAAAGACCTAAGTGGCCTATACACACATTTATTTAGACATACGTACACATATATACACACACATATATATACATACATATAAAGAGTGCTTGGACTCATTTGAGAGAAGAGGGAGAAGAGCTTGTAGTCAATTAGAACTTTGCTAAATATGTTGTAATACGCTCCATGCCAAGAAACTACACTGCCATTAAAATCTAAAAACCACAAAACTGGTTTAAAGGATGGCGTTAGTTAATATTTAGTTCATCCGATTCTTCACAGGGATTGTCTTCTCTGCATTTATGGAAAAAAAGAGGGATAAATTTCCATGGACTGAAAATCCCTGGAAATTTCTAAGTCCAGCATCCTGCAATATTCTGAAATTTAAATCTGCTCCATTTTCTCCCTTTTAAGAACACGAAGCCCTGAGCACCTAACTTCTAAAAAGAGCAAAACACACAATCAAAAGCTAAAAAGAAGAAAGAAGCTACCAACTAACGATCCAAGCTAAAATACATACCTGAGGTATAGAAAGTATGCACCTGAAGTATTAATGGTAAGAAAGCTTTTTTTACGCGACACAAGTTTCATGAGTTATTGAAAGATATAACTTAAGATAGTGATATATTTTTCTTTCAAGTATAGATTTTATCAGACTGTATTTCTCAAGAAAATAGATTAACCTTTCTAATAGGTAGAAAAGGTGTAATTGTTTACATATATAAGATTCTAAATATTCATTAATTTGCTTGTCTCAAGATAGCTCATTAAGTTGTTTCTTGCATGTAACTTCATTAAATATTTTCTTTGATTTCATGAAACTTATGTCCTTAAACCTCTGTCCATTTATATTCTCTAGATTGCCCCTGACTGCCAAATCTTTAATGAAATTATAATGCCTGTCTATAAGCTGCTTTAGTTAGCTGTAACTGCTTAGTTATTGCCATTCATTTGGTTTAACCTTGCCAAGAAGAACCACTTAAAGAGGTGGTCCCTCCTCGCAGAGTAGCCATTAAAGCTCTTCACAAAGCTACAGAGGCCCGACAGTCCCTCAGTCACATCAAACACTCATCATTACTTGCTTATCATTCGCTTTCTTTAATATTCTTCTTTATAATAAAACAACCCCATTTAAATATATGATGCTTAGCATATATGGCAAACCCCCTCTATGGCTCAGAAATGGCCAGACTTTCACATATCAGGGGTCAAGAGAATCAGATACACGTAGTCTAAGGGTTTCAACTTTAACTGCATTCACTGTCCTCCAGAAAACGTCCCCAAGCCTGGACACACGCCCCAAGCGTCCTTCCTGCTGCCTCCCCCGCAACGCCTGGCTTCAGCGGTCGGGGTCAGCGCTTCTCTTCCTCCCAGCCCGTGATGGGAATCGTACATTTTGTCATCTGGGAGGATTTGTATGCTGACATCATACAGGTTGTCCTCGGTGACATTCGCTTTTTATCATTAGCACCTTCTACCGGAATATTTAATTGGCTACGTTGTACCTCTGGACTGTAGATTTATTTTGCATTTTCATTTAATTAACAGCCATGACCAATGGTCTGATAGATGGCAAAGCATTCTGTGAAGTAGAATCCTACTGGATTAAAAGCTTTGCTGGAAGGTTTCAAACGCCCATTCAGCCTGAACTTCTCAAAGGCCATTTTCTTTAAAGCCCTGGGTTTCTAAAACACGTGGGAAGAGGAAGCAAACAGGACCCAAGGATGACACCAAACCTGTTCCTACAGACTCACCCCTCTCTAACTGTTGCCCCATGGTGACTCGATGCTCAGATGAGCACGGTCCACCCAGGGTTATTCTGAAATTCAGAATTTCAGGTTCTTTCGGGTGCCGTTAAAGGACTGATATTGATAAAGAAAGCCATTGCCAGTGTTCTTGCTGGAACTTAATCAGTAGATTACAACACATTACAACACTGCGCTTGCCAGGGAACTCTGAATTAATTATAAAATCCATTTCCTTGTTTATGTGGCTGTGAATACTTTTAGTCCAGAAGAGTTTTATTGTTGGAGTGGGATTCGGTCCCGGAGTAACGATGGAATCTCAATATGAGTATGATCGTTCTCCCTTTATTAAAGCCATTACACGGTTTATATAGACAGTCAAGCAGAGCACGCGGCACAAAATAAAATATAATTGGTACACTATGCCTGTCCACGCGCCTTAAGCAATTACATGATTGGTAGAGGGTTGCTGTTCACGCGCAGGGTCTTGTTGACACTGACCAGATTTAGTTCTTCTTATCTTGCTTACTACATTCCTTCAAGGACAGGTTATCTCATCCTCGGGGCCTGCACCAGCTGCAAAGACTGGGTTGCTCACGCTAATAAGATCATGTCCTTTCTCAGTTAACCATTCCTCCACATTTTATGACTTTGTTCCTTCCCCAAATGCCAGTTATTCTTTGAAGTCAGAATCTACCAGTACCTTGGTTTGCACTGAGCAAATACAGGAAAGCAGGGAACTAGACTTTCTATTTTTTCAATTACAAAGAGTTTTCTGTTTACACTACATGAAAGCCAACCTATTTCTATGGAGTTTTTTTAATTAAATTAGTTTAAACCTATAGTAGAAAAGAGTACCTACCATATACCACTTCTGACCTACTGAATTTTAAAGCATACCAGGACATCCCCTGGGGAAGCTGGTGCTCTAAGTCAGTATTAGACACAGTTTATGTTCCTTTAGACCCAGTAAACACGTGACAGAGAACTACGGGCCAACTTCATCTCTGATGGAATGGAATGGAAGTTGGAGGAACCTCATCAGAGGATTTTGTATCCTGATACCTAACCTCAGCAGAAAAAATGACCACGTAGCCTGGGTTGTTAGCATTTGCAAGTAAAAATAGTAAATTGTTTTCCACATGCATTTACCGAGGAATACCTTCTACTTTTTCACCCGCCAGTTTCCATAAGCAAGAAAAGCTTCAACTTCTGCGAATTAAGACTTGCTGAAAACTTGACACACTCTCAGTACTGATAAAGCAATTTAGGCCCTTATTTAAATCAGCCAGTAATAAGATGATTGTGAAATACATCATGATTTTACTACCAGCTTCTCTTGGCATCTGTTTGCCTCCAGTTACGATTGCACTGATAACTTGGTGACCGATATAATTAGCCTGGCTGTCATTATGGCTACTGGCCAAAAGAGCCAAAGACGCTCTTTGGAATTTCTTTTCAGATGCACCAAATAACATGACCCGCTAATTAAACCTCACGCAGTCCCAGTTAATTCCTGACAACTGAAAAAGACGCAATTTGAAAACACTCTTACAAAGCAGTAAATCACTTCCAACCTGGTTTATGTGTTTGAAAGAGGATGCAGCAGCCTTGGGTTTGGGTACCGGGCTGGGAGTCAGGGGCAGCCTGGAAACCGTGAGAAAACTATTGCCTCATTCCTGCTTTTAAGCTCATTCTAATGCATTTTGATTTTTCTATCAGCAGGGCAGAGACAATCGTCCAGTACTGAGGAGGAGGAAGGAGGTGAGGGGTTCCCGAGGCGGGGAGGAGAGGGAGGTGAAGAGGCAGAGCAGGGCGTCGGGAGCAGCCTGGCTCTGGCGCTGCCGCCTCTGCCAGCCCCAGCTGCTTGGCAGCGAGAGGCGCAGGCGGCTGCAGGTGCAGCGACGGGTCCGTGATGCTACGGGGCATTGAAAGGCCTCTGAAAGAGAGGGGAGAGCCCTGCGGGACAGACTGCGTCTGTGGAGGAGCCCATATAATGCCTTTATGAAATTCTGCCATAAATAAGCATTAGGAGAAAACGAACCAACTGAAAAACGCGTTGTAAAAGAAACGCTCCTGCATTCTGCAGGCATTCGTCAGCCTCAACGGTGATGGCAAATCCAAGAGATAGTATCGAAATAAAAATACCATTGTACGAACAGTAATACATTCACCTGCTTATCTTAGTAAGCTTTAAAGCTTGTGATGTCTGGGAATCTGATTCAGTGCGCAATGACAAACGACACAAAACCGACACGTACAGGCGAGAACACGGAGGCAAAGCAGGAGTATGGAAACTGCCAAGCACTTCCAAAGCAGAGACCCCTAAAGAGGTCCTAAACTGAGAGACCTGAAGAAATGTCATCTTTAACAGGTGACAGGGCATTTTGAAAATACAGTAACTTCTAAGAAAGTAAACTGAAGGTAGATCAAATCACTTGTGATTTTTTAAAATCTCACTATAGTATTAAATACTATCTCATTATAGTATATAAATAATGCACCAAGGCATTATTTATAGCCCATTAATATTATTCCTGTAAAATCTAGTTATTCTAGTGATTGAATAGCAGAGTAGCAACAAGAAAATTTTTCATTCTACCTGCGTAATGGGTGCATGTTAGACTATGTGCCTTTGTGTCTCTGGCTGCACACAGACATGTGGTAGTACAAGGTCTGCAGTAGCTGCCTCTCAGGTTCCACCAGAAAACTGGAGACACAAACAGCACCTCTGTTCAATGCAAAACATCTGCAGGGACCTCTATCTGCTACAACAGGAAAAATACAACCTCAGGAAGCCTTAGCTGGCATCCTGTAGGCAGCCAAGGGAGAAAAAGAAAAAAAGAAAAGAAATGGCAATAGCGAAATTGCAGCATCCTAGAAGCATATTATTTAATTGATGTCATAACCCAGGAAAATATATTATCCCCTATACGCTATGGTGATGTTACGGTATGCTCTCTACACGGACTTTGAAATCTCAGTTGTTCTTTACACAAGATCTGCTAGAACCATCTGAAAGTTAAATCTTTACAAATACTTTGTAATACCTATCTGTGGCTAAACTGAATCCCACACCCATAAAGACATGACTTTGAATTTTAATTTTCAAATTTCTAGAAGCTCTCGGTTGCAGAATACTATTTTTTTTCCCCACATCTGGCATTTGCAGAACTTAATGAACAACGTCTCTAGCTTTCAGAATAAGCACAATACAGCTTAATCTCTTTCTGAGGGGCAAACTTTGGGATTCCCTTGCAATAGGACGTGAGCAGAGTGGTTCTCAACAAATAGTTTCTACGTCAAGGTGAAAGAATTCATTAGTTTTCCGTTTCTCAGACCTTTCACTTTCTTCCCTATCCCAGACAAACAGGACAGCCAAGTCTCCTATTACTTTTAACAACGATACTATAAATATTTTTTTTGCTGGCAAATATTATTCTTCCAGACTGAGAAAATTATTCCTATGGCTGAGGGAAAAAAGTGTCAAACCCACCTGTGGTCTGTGCATCAGCCAGTAGAGGGTGCAGGCAGTGTGGCTGCATTTCCTACACGCCTGAGCCGGCCACTGCTGCTGCTTCAGTTTTTAGAAGTGGCCAAATATAATAAGGCATCTAATGTCACGTTCTGGGTGCAGCCCAATACTAAATAATATGTCCAAATTGCACGGCATCTGTTTTCCTCAGCTTCTCCTTTTCTTTATTCGCAACTGTTCTCAGTGTTTATAATGACACAGAGCTTGTGTTGCACACGTGTAATTCAGAGGCTGCAAAAAAGGCTAGAGAGCTCACATATATTAAGATATCAAACATAAGAGATGTCTGTAAGATATTTTCATAATCACAGTATTAAAAAAGGTGCACTTCTGATAAATAGAAAAGTTTATTATATCTTCAAGGCCTTCACTCAGGCTTCAGTCAAACAAACTTTCACTGAAATAAACTAAAAATACTTCCCTGACACTGGCAATATTAGCTTTGCAAGATGATATAAATTAGAGAGGAGCTAAGAAGCATTTGCTTGCAAAAGGGATGTTGCAGCGGCCCTTGTTAATGGGGGAATTATCTCGAGGGGGTATTTGCCTCCTTCCACAACTACCTGTGGGTTAAAGAGTCCTGGCTGATGGGACTGTGTGCTGAGCCATCAGCTCTACAGCACTTAACAGCCTTTTCCTTTGTAAATATTTTGCAGTAAGGCTGGCACAGATGTGAATAAGACTATATATGTAGAAGTATATGAACACACCTGCTACAGTTCAGTGTTTCACATCTGTAATTCCACTTGCAGTTCCTGGTCTACCAAACTATCTTGGTGCCTCCGAAGGCCAGAAGGTAACACTGGGGTTTAGGTGGGATTTAGGCTATGGCAACCTAAGCCCTGCGTTTCAATCAGCCTACAGCTCTGTTAGATTGAGTTCAGCACCTCCAGCATAAATGAAAACACAAAGTTGTTCTTGACAATGCTGAATCACAGAGGTGAGCAATTATCAAAGAATGAGCACAATGGAACGATCACAAGACACACAGCATGAAAGGTTTTGTGACAGGTGAAAATGAGCACATTTACACAAGATGGAGCTAAAATTTGAGTCCAAACCGAAGGATATACTTTTCTGTTTGAGAAAGTATTTGTTGATCTAAAAGACCAAAACAATACTGCTTGTCTCATTAGCACGTGCTAAATAAATGACAACCTCTTTCAGCATTGTCTTAGGTTTGGTTGTAGGTTTTCTTTAAAAGACTTAGACAAGATAAAGCACCTTGCATTAGCATATCTGTCTAACAAGATGACATCTCAGAATGGTTTGGTAAAATATGATGGTAAATTTTACAGGTCGATAATCTCTGTCTCGCATGAGTAAAATCAGTGCTGTCCACTCCTTTCCTACAGAGCTATCCGCGATGGGAACAACGAGCAACATCTCAAATGAAACGTCTCCAATCTCAGCGCAGTCCCTGCAGCCATCTACTTCATCAAAGTATGAAACAAGCTGAGGAGAGCTCATGTTCAACGATGCTCTGAGGGAAAATGACTGTCTGGCATCAGCACTGGAAGTAGGATGTGGCTGACTGATGATTTAGGATTGTTTTTTGAAAATACAGGGTAAATTGAGTAATTTGAACCAATCATGGAATATAACATGCAACACACCATTCTTCTACCCTGCAGTCTCCCTTCTGGGAAGTCTGGAGTGGTGTGAGTACATTTATCAGGAAAATAATGACCCCAGACAGACTCCTTGAAGCCTAAGGTTGTTTTTTTATAAGAGGAATCTGGGGAACTAATTAGGAGGAAATAGTTCCTCAATGTCGTGAGTGAACTTCCACTGAGAAAATAAACAATTTACTGACTCATGCAACTAACAGACATCCAAAGATAGTCGTCTTTATGACATGAGTTTTTGCAAGTATGGAACATACAACAGCATGTGGAGGCAATGTCTGATAACAAAAAAAAATGGTATATATTCAAGGATCCTCACTTGTCATGATTATTCCAATATTTTTATCTTTGAATTGGGTAAACTAATTAAGAACCAAAAAGATGTATAGTACCCTATTTTATTCAAAAATTAAGGTAAAAAGATGACGTTATTTTCTGCCTATTTTTATAGCCTTTAACCAATGTCCTTGTTATGTTATCTACAACTCCCTGAAAGGAGGGTGTAGAGAAGTGGGGGCTGGTCTCTTCTCCCAAGTCACAGGCGATGGGACGAGAGGAAATGGCCTCAGGTTGCACCAGGGGAGGTTCAGATTGGATATTAGGAAAAATTTTGACACTGAAAGGGTTATTAAGCCTTGGAATGGGCTGCCCAGGGAAGGGGTTGAGGCACCATCCCTGGAGGTAGTTAAAAGATGAGTTGACATAGTGCTTAGTGACATGGTTTAGTGATGGTTTTTTATCAGTTAGGTGGATGGTTGGACTAGATGATCTTAAAAGGTCCCTTCCAACCTAGACAATTCTATGATTCTATGATTCATTCTTTGGAGAACAGGAGGTGCAGGAGTTTTGGGTGTGGACATTTGCCGGCTGTCAGACAACAGATGCTCTAGAAAAAGCTTCGAAAACACTCAGTTTTGCAAATACTGAATCTTTTGGACATTCTCCCCAAACCAGAAGGCCAAGTATTTTGATCAACAAAAGGAATAAAGTCATGAGAATGGAAAACAGTAGCAGTGAATGTATCCCAAAGGTATAGACACCCAGGAGTAATGCAGAGCATCAGAGGGAGGGATGACAAGAAGTAAGGGCAGCACATTAATATTTAGACTGAGCATCAGCAGAAATGCCCTGTCAGTGTGATGTGTGGAATTATCCTAAGGGAAGTAACCAGAGCTCATTGCTGACAACCATCGCTTTCCAGCATTTCAAGTTGGCAGCTCCGTATCTATACCAAACGTTCTCATCAGCCCTTTCATTTTATAATAAACACAAGGAAAAAAAAAAAGAGTATATAATTGATATACCTATATAAGCGATAGACCTATCTGAAATAGCTTTGTGTTGTGAAAAGATTAAACGGAACGCTTGATCTGGATGCAAGAAGTGAGCAGGATCCACATTGAATTTTATTTAAATCCAAGCACCCTGGAAACATCCTGATTATGCTTTTATGACTCATCTTGGGACCTTATACCTGAACAGCTCAGAACCACCCTGAATGTTTGGAAGCAGCCTTAAGAAAGTACTGTTGAAGAAAACTTAGCAACTACTGGCAGGATGCAAAGCTAAATCACTTCTTGTTTTCATTGCTGAGTATCTACAGTTAGAGCCTCATTTTCTTAGGATTCTGAGGATATTTCTTATGGTCAACGGAGAGAGGAAAAAAAAGGTTTTGAGATAATAAGAAAGGCTGAACACACTGGTGCCATATTAAGCAATACATACACTCACTCACACACAGTACCCCTTCTTAATGGTTCAGCTCCCTCGTGCTTTTAACATGCTCTTTTTAAAAAGGCTTGTCAAGACAAATTTTCTTCCAAGTAAAAAAGGCAATTCCTTAATATAATTTGCTTATCAGGATTTCCCAGAGAAATGTATTAAATTCCAGCTGCTCAATTCCTCTCCATTCCATCCACATAGTCTTCCTTTCTTTTTCTCCTGCTGATGTCCCATCACATCCTATCTAATTATGTCCGTACTGGTAACCGTAGTGGTTAGGTTAGAAGTTGTGGGCAGGACCTATTCTATAGTTTGCATTTTAGAATTTCTGGAGCTTGTAAAAGAAACATCCAAAGAGTTTCATATTGGCCACCTCAATCCCTGACACTTTAAAAATTGCCCTTCTCACTTTTGTCTGACTGTGGTTAAAATCTGACATGAACATCTTTATGGAAGCTTCTCAGACCCCCAGTTATGACTCACAACTTAAAGCCCATATTACTACTTCTACATCTGGTACTTCATACATTTATTTTAAAAAACACTGTGCAACTCAAATGCACATAAATATGGATTTGCTCATTAGCAACGCTCCTTCTGTAACTACCGTTAGAGCACCTTAGGGAATAAAATACTTAATTCTAAGCATTTGGGAGGGACAGATTCTTAGTTGTGTTGTCTGAACTTACTGAAAAGAAAACACTCATTTGATATATATTGGTCAACTGACTAAATCAGGTAAATGCAACAAGAAAATCTGATGTTTAGAAATCCTTCAACTGTTCTGCCAGTGGACTACCTGATTGAGATGTTATCCTTGCTTTTCCCTCACAGAGTATCCGAAAGCTGCAACTACCATGTGCAAAAGGGAAAAAATGGTGTGGTGGTTACCTCTTTCTTAGTTATGGTTTGACCATACTTCCACAAGCTGGAATATGAGACAGCTTGTGATAATCAGTCATTAAACACAAATGTGGCTAAAAGTTCTCATTTTTTCTCTATCCCATTTTTTCTGGATAGTATCAATACATTTTGGAAAAAAATTGTATGTTTTTAATGCATTAAAAGAACAAAATTATTAAGTAGAACATTGGAGACAGAAAAAGAGAAAAAAGTTATATGCATATTTTAGGCTATATTACCTGCCTTAACAGATGATCTCATGATCTGGAAAGGGTTCTATCTGGTACAGCTCAGTACAAGTTATTGCTGCAGTTAAACTGACTTGGGCCCAGCATTCAGCATACAATGCCCTGATAGATTAAGATAACAATGTGAAGTGGGGCAAAAAATGTTAAGATTATGTGTCTCATGTCCTCTTCATGTTTGGGGCCTATGAAAAACATTGTGGGTGAAAATTATTTGAGAAGATATCTACAAAATGTTGTTCATCACATCAGTGTTAGCATAAATTGTATTTGATTTATAAAGAATTTTGCTGGAAGGAATATTTAGAGATTTAATTCTGACTAGATGTCATTCAAAAAAAGATTTATATATTTTAAGGTTTAGATCATTGTATATCGGTGAAACATGATTGCATACAACTTCCAATTTCATCCTCCTTTTTGGGCAGTTCTCAGAAAAAGGCATCCAAAAGAGCAATCATTTATCTTTGATTTAAGCACAATTTGATGCCTACTTAATATACATACAAAATAATTCAAGACAGCACAAAATGTGCATTTGACAGGATTCCAAAAGACACCAGTGCATATTAATATTTTTGCCTTTACAGGCATAAATTCACGGGTAGCTCTCATGTTAGATGACTTGAAAAAGTCTTTGCAATGATATATTTTATAAAGCTTATTCATTTATTCAGTATTTTAGTTGCATATTCTTCATGCATTATTTCCTGCAATGCTTATAGGATCATGTTATTCAGAGATTCTGTTACTATTTACCCATACAACACCATTACTACTTGAAATACCAAGAAAATGCTGATTTGCAGGGTTTTTTCCACAGAACAGATTGTAATGATTATAGCAGTCTACAGAAAGTCTCCATAAAATATGACTGACATAACTATGCCCTAGAGAGCAATGGTTAAATAATAATATACATACATAATGTCATTATTATATTGATTTATACAGATGTGATATTGCCTAGACTATACATGAAAGAAAAAAATGACAGCTGTTAATAGAAGGCAAAACTAGTCATATAACTTGTGCAATCAAGAAAAAAATTTAAACCAATGTTAAACAACGTGTATACATTATTCTCAGCCTCATATCTGTGTTCTAAAACATCCCCGAAGCAAGCATTTTATAAATAAAAGAGTAAACCAGCTCCTCGACCAAACTTCTTGCTATTCACAGCAAGTTTGATTTGAATTGACCAGAAAAAAAGATTTCTCTAAAGAAAGCCTTCTAAATACATCTTTCCCACCAAACCCATCAGCTCATTATTCGTTCTTCAGGAAACTGTGGGCCATCAGCAGTGAATGGTGGATTCAAGAAACGCATGAATTTCACTGTTACTAAAGGAGGATTCAAACTCATCTTAGCCTACACTGGAAACTTCTGAAGCTATATAGCTCTACCAGCTGGAAAAAAAAAAAAAGAAAAAAAAATTCAGAACATACTCCTTTACTATGAGTTGGTATACACAGATGTTATGTTTGTCATAAAATTCTTGAGGGCATAAAACCCCACATAAAAATCAGGTTAAAGGCATTCTGACCAGTCATTACTGCAATCAACATATGTTGCTCAAACTGTTTTTTGACTTAAATAAAATTGAGGCCAGAGGACAGCTGGAGGCTTATGGCTCCTCCTGAAAGAAACACATCTACTGAGACAAGATCATCTTTTCTATTTTTTTTCACCCTGTTAAACATCCAGATTGTATTTCCATTGATTCATAGCCCAAATCTCTCTCTTTCAGCTCTACAGTGTCAGAAAGACCAGACAGAAAATATACTTCTGCTCAGATTATGCCCCAATGTCTTTACTGATTCCTTAACCCATCTACAACATAGCTTTTTAAAGATGATACGTGGTTAGAAAGGACAGAAAATGAAAATATTAAGGGAGCCATAATGGAATATAGAAATCCTTACCCTCCTTCAGATTTAATATCTGATTGTCCCAATGATACCATTGTGTAAGCCACGCAAAATGGGACGAAGACAGGACAGCAAACTCAAAGGAAGAAGTTAAAAGCAGGATTTTTCTGTACTCCTTTCTTATGGAACATAGAAAGAACTTGTGTCCCAAACTGCACCTTATTTTCTACTGCGCGTTATTGTGTGCACGATACCGTTGGATATGCTGTACCAATTTCTTAAATAGACTAAATTCCTCAGATTATGCAACACACCAAAAATAAGACACCAGCTTCGTCTGATTTCATGAAAGCCACTGGTCTTAATGCAATAAAAATCTAATGATGGTTGAAACAGGCAGATAAAGTGATATTTATCAGCTAAATAATACATTTAGTTCAAATATGCTAAAAGCAGCAAAGCTGTTATAGAATTTGGACACTGTATGTTAATACATAGGTAGCTGGGATATCCAAAATATTGAATGGAACATGTTAGCCCACAAGAAAACAGACAAATCCAAGTGACGAAGGGCAATGAATGCCTGCTCCTGGCAGTATGATGTTAGGACTGAACGGCTGAAAACACAGAATTATTCATGGAGAGGAAAACTTCTGATGGGAACAGGAAGACAGACACAAAATGACTGTTGCACCTTACAACAGGAATCTGAAAAATATTGCGCGGTATCTGAATTCCATAATTCCATACTGACTTCAGAAGTCAGGCATAGTTACCCTTCTGCCACATTTCCCAACCACCAAAGTCATGTCCATTTGGCAAGTGAAGATGCCCCATTGACTGCATCAAGTATGTTGGTTGAGCCAGGTCCACGCACAAGCCCTGACAAGCCAGGAAGTTAAATCAAGATAGAATAAATATTCCCTTTCTCCTAGTTCAAAATCCACCTAAGAAGGCAGCATGGATGATGGTATCACCATGAAAGGACACATAAATGTTTCAGGACAAGTTCTGCTCGGCACCCGCAGGACTTTATTTTAATAGCTAAATGCAAAAAACAAATTATATTCTCCTTTGAAAGCTGCCGTGTGTCATTGACAGCTGAGATGATTTACAGGAGCCATCAGAAACTTCAGCCTGTGCTCCTCAACAGTTCATTTTTATTCAAGAAAACAAAGTAAATTGGGTTGCACTTAGGCTCTCCTGCTGTCTTAAATCATGAAATAATTGTGTTGAAATTGATCACGACCTTGTGTTGTGCTTCTCTAAATATCTCCAAACTATTCTCCTGAAGTAGACCAAATCAAAACAGCCTATGTTCCCAACTAAAAGGAGCCAAATATCAATAACATGCTTTCCTGTCCACTAGCAGCCCAAACATTACCACTCCCAGCCTAATGATGTCTGCAAATTAAAACATCCAGCAACATTTAAGCACTGTATATCAAGTGGAGACTTGACAGGGATTCCCATCAAGTCATCCTTGCTAGGTAAAGAGAAGACCTTCAAAAGAAATTTGATTGGTGATATATTTCTCAGGTCTAGAGGGGCTTCATATTGTGCTCTAATGTATTACTTCAGTACATCATTTATATGCTTCTCCTACAGCATCAGTCATCACTAATGGCCTCAGACCTTTCCCATCTTTCACACAGCATTCATCAGAACTGGTTCCTCTCAACATTTTTGTCCCTTTTTGACCAAGATACCGATTGCCATCTAAATTCATTATCGTCAAAACACGACAGCTACAGAGTTAGCTGTTGAAAAGCAAGATTAGATTCCTTAAAGCAGAATCCTGTTCCTCGTCTTTGGTGTCAGTGGGGAGCTCTGCAACCCTGCTTCCAGATTGCAGAGGTCCTCACCTCTCAGACTGTTTCTGGTGTAGTCAAGCAGCTGCTTGGAAACTCCAGCTGTACAGTTGGCTTACAGCAACCTTTCCTTTTCAATCCAAATTGCAAGAAAACTTCTTTTTCATGTACTCCATGTGAAGACCCATCATTGCTTTACTCGGGAGAAGCATGAATGGCTTGCACTGCTAGTAATACAGGTCTTTCCAGGACAGGAGAAGAGGGGCTTAGATAGGGCTTTGCTTCTTCCTTCTAGAGCATGAATACCAGCAGAGAATGCCTTTCCAGGAATTCTCCCTAAAAGTTGCCAGAATAAATTCTCTTTGGCCTCTCCCAAACCTTTCCCTAGCATAGACTACAGTTTTACCACAAAAAGTCTATAATCTGCTTTGACTGGAATAGTATAAAACTGAAAAGAAAGCTTCCTAAGTTCTCAGTTCAGTCTTGGTGACACTTCCCAAAGAAGGACACAGCTATTTTTCAGCAATATTTGCCAGGCAAAATGTACTTTGTATTGCCAGTGTCTGTCCTACGCTTCATCCAAAGAGTAATGCCACCATTCTGGTATAATTGACATAATACAGAATAGCTGGTCATTATAAATCACAATGTCCTAATGAAGGATAAAAAGAAAAGGAACATTTATGTGGCACACATAATTCACAGCACATTTATACTGGCATTTTTCAAGAGCTGAAAAGGTATATGGATAGAGGGTGAGAAAGGAGAAGTGAAATAAAGACCTGTATGATATACTCACAGGATGTCTTCTCTGAGTGCAGAGAAATCTCTGAAAACTTTTCAAAGGTCATAGTTACTCAAGTTTACTCTGAAAACTTCAGGGGTTTTCCCCTCTTTGCTTATCTTAATGTGTCCTTCTCCTTTGTGATTTCATGCCATGTCTAAGCTGGTTACTAACTTTCTTAGGCTTGTTGTTCCTATTCACAAATTATGTATACTTATGGCACAGTATATGACTGTAATCATTAATAATGATTTACCTCAGGTTTTCAATTAGTGTGACTGCTGACATGAAATCTGGTGTAGAGCATAGCAAAATAATAATACTAATAATAGAAACAACAACAAGAGATGTAACTGTCCGTGGAGTACAAGGACGCTGCATCTATTTCAGGAGAACTTGCTGGGTTTTAGCAGGATTTGATCACCACGATAGGAACCCTCCTATGAGGATGTGAACTTTGATGTCTGCAGAACCTTTATTTCCATGTAATTGTTTTGTTTCATTTCTCCTGCGTCATTTTGAACGCTTCGTTGTCACTAGTACTCCAGATCAAATTCAGTCATTGAGATCCTTAATTTTACCAACCCCTGAAAGACCATTTAAATCATCAACCTCACCATGACTTTCCTCACCATGGAAGTCCCATGGAAGGCAACCTTGGCAACTGACAATTCAGGTGCAAGCATTAAATAATGTAGAGAAATAAATACACATGGCATCTTTATCTGAAGTTCCTTTTGGAAGGAAATTTGGCAGCAGACACACTGACTCTGCTCTTAAACCACCTCTGGCAGTCTCAGACAGATTTTTGCTTCTCTGAGAAAGGAGGAAGCAACCGATGCATCTCTAGAAATCCTTACATCCAGTGAGTCTGGCTGCTTGACCTTCATACTTTTAAAAGATAGGGAACCTCCACATCAGTAATCACAACCACAGAAAAATGCCATACAGCAGTTTATGCTCTTTTCTAGGCTTCAGACTTTTCTTTTATTATTTTTTTTTACCTTCTAGGATAACCTGATTGCTTGTATTTACTGCTGGTGAAAGATGAGCAGGTTAACGACAACCCTGTAAAATAAAACTCCGCTTAAAGCCAGAGTAACCCTAGCAGCAAGTACTGGTATCTTCTGAAAACTTAAATGAGCCTGCCAAAATGGTTACGTATGTAGCAAGAGCTGCAAGTAAATCCAAGTCTATGGTCCTAAAGAGTAAGCGTAATCACTATTTTATCTCCATTTAAGTGATGCATTAGGACAGAAGGAACACCACTGCGCTCCGAGCTGCACAAACAGATATTTAACAGTGGTAGCGTTTTATGCAAACTACCTATTAAGCTACTAAGAAAGTGCCAAAAAATGTAGCAAAGTAATTAAATAATGGACAAGGCCTGAATTTTATTATAAGCTTTCCAAACCACAAAAACAATGCCAAAAGATAGTATGAATTTGGTATTGTTTGAAATTCTCTGGCACTGCAGATTCTTGAAGTCCTGTGCTCTGATCTACTCTTTATTACTCATCCGCAAAGCATCTAGCAATTTTTATTACAAGTCCCATCCATTACAGTATTAAACTGAAACTCAATATACACTGCAAGGTCGTGATCTCACTGGTGATGAAAACCTGGGCCTGGTGGAGCCGGCTTCGTTTAAGACTTCGATCTCTTGACTTACTTAAAAAAATAAGACTCAGCAAAGGTACACTGGGATGCCAGAAAGAGGAGATGCGGCACTGGAGTGTAAAGTTTACCTACTATCTGCAAACGGCTTAATTGCACACCAGACGCTATTTATGAAGCCCTTCTGATGTTGGTGCTCTGGAAGAAAACCCCTCTGGTTATCTGATGTCAAAGATGAAATTAGTCCTTGGGATCAAATAATGACAACAAATAAATATTTAAGCCAAGCTAGACGTGTGTTACACCTGCCGCTGGCTACGATAAGCCTGTAATCTTTGGAATCACTTCGATTTTACTCAATATTTGCTAAGTGAAGTTGTACTTTAGACTTTGTAGTACTGCACCGGCAAATACAATAACTAGAACAATATTATTTTGTGGAAGGTAAATAGCACATTCTGGGCTGAATATATGCTAAGAATGAGGTCAGAGTGACATAGCACAGCATGTGACATTACTAAACTGTAGGGGACACTATATTCTTATTACCTGGCAACAGTTAGGTATTGAATTTATACTGAAAAATCACGTGATTCTTTAAATGCTTTCACATCTTTTATCTCACTCCTCTTTGCTTTATTATTTTCCTTCCTCCCATCTTCTTATTTTCTTTTTCAGCATCTGAAACTGACTGATTGCTTCATCTCAGAAGCAGTGTGATACTTTAAATTGTTTACATTTTAATTCTGGAGCAAGCAGCTAGGATTTGTCAAACAAACAGCGTAAGGCACATATTCATGATGTATTAGGTTAATTAATACTAATTGTACCACTCCTGTTATCTCACCAGCCTTGTCTCTTGCCACATATTGTCCAGATAAGGACTTTAGTGAGATAACAAATCTAGACCAGTTACATCACCCATCAGAAGGTAGAAAAATGCACAAAAACTGTCTAGTTATTGCCTAGCAACAGCATACTATTGCCTTAGTATTCTGATTTGCCAAGGCAGTTCTCTTTCAGAGCAGTAAGCCAAGAAGATGAAGGAAATGCAGTATAGCCTGGATGCAAAAGGACATCCTCCCAGCTCTATGCCCTACAGGTTGGTCGTGTTTAACAGAAATCCTGAAGGTTTTCTCTATCTGTCTATCTGGGCTGAATTCTTGCTGAACTCAGGATGGAATGTGTGAGGATAAATAACACAAATTCTGTAGGATACTTTCCTTTCCTGTCTGCACAGGAAGATGACCCTTTTTACACCCAGAGCTCTCCTGATGGAGGTACTGGAGTGGGCTAATAAAAGGCTGACCCTTCCCAGTTCCTACCATCTCCAAAATTCATGAGATGGAAGTCAGTCGTGCCTTCATATTTAGTGACTTTACTGTTAACTACACAATTTACCTCTCCCCAGTACGACTTTCAAGTCACTTCTCTGCAACAAGATAACTGCATGTGAACAGTTAATGAACTAATCTAGAAGAGGCAAAAATAGAATTAAGCTTTGAGTAAGGATGCTGGGATTTCTAAGCCACACTGGGAATGTAAGGACACCCCTTAGTAAAGCACAGCCACTGTCAGTTACATTGTTCTTGCTGTGAAAACAATGGTAGAGGGCATTCCAGAAATTAAAATAGTGAGTGCATAATAAAGGGTGGAAGACACATTTTATAAATGGAAACTAAAGAAAAGCATTTTCAAACACTTGGGGACTATACATGGCACTCCCATTGTTAAGGATGGGAGCTGAGCCAAAATGGTTATACTCAAAGGGAAGAGACAGTTTGGAACTGTTAAATGGAAATATTTTGTACAATACGTGTAATTAAATTGTAGAACACTCTTTCATTGTAAAATACTGAGTCTAATAGCTTAGGAGGATGTAAAAAATACCTAGATATTGTAGACATAAGGACACATGCAATGTATCATACCCAATTACTCTTAAAACAGTGCATTAGCCCATGTTGGTAGCACAGAAAAATACATCTTACTGTTCAAGATATGGTCTTATCAACCACTGGTGTATATATTAAAACTGCTCCCTAGAAGTATGTGTCCAAAACTGGCAAAGCAAGAAAGAAATTATGAGAGAGCCCATTTTTTAACGCTTCAGGGAATGGTATAACACTGATCTTGATATGCAAAGCTGAGCCTTCTGTTCCCATTTGAAAAGATGTGTTTTGCAAAGAAAGAAAAGGAAATTAAGTAAAGCACATAGCGAGTTAATTCACAGCTCATTGATGGAGTCCTTGATCTACTGAGCGTAAAGTGATTAAATCATTGGCTACCTAAGCCATTAACAAGCAAAACCATAAGACTTGTAGATGGTTTAACACTGAGATGATATTACAGAAAGGAGCAGTTAGACAGGTGATGAGTACTGAATACGCTTTCTAATCCAGAGAAATAGGTGAGTGGGATAAAAATAACAAAAATCCCCGGGGCAATAACTCACAACAATTATTTGGCAGCACTGGATTTTTTTGAAGAGCAGGAAAAAAACAATGCAGTCTAGAAAGGCAGGGAAAGTTTGATTCCTCTTTACAGAAAGAACACAAAGCTTGCCCTTCTCTCATCCCAACAGTAGCATAGTGACACCTCATTATTTTGGAAGTTGCTACTACAAACAGCTCTACCAAACAATGAGTGACTGAAGTACCTGCTTCTCCTTTTGCCTTTGTCTCCACAAAAAACATCAAGCTTAGTATATTCTCTTTAGAGCTTTTCTTTTGTTTTGTCTTATATGAAAAAATATTCATTTTCAGGGGAAAAAAAAAACACCTCAAAATAGCATATCCAAAGAAAGCAATAACACTGGCAACCATCAAACCGCAATAACACTGAGCAAAACTGTAGGTCTATCTCGAGCATTAGAGCTGTTAATGTTCCTCTGCAAAGACATCAAATCTGTTAATAACTTCAAATTCTAAGTGGTCTTCTTGTGAAATAAGGTAAACGTTTGAAAAAGTTGGTTAAAATTAGCCTTCCTTGGATTCTGCACATGAAAATTTACAAGAGGATACAATAAAATTAAGACCTTAATCTCTTAAGAGATTTCAGGTACAAATCTTCCCTGAACACATTCAGTGAGAGGTGGTGAAAGTGCAGCAGACCATCGAAAAGCCCAGATCATTGGTGCCATCAGTGTAAATTTTAAATACCTCTGCTGAAAGACATAACACTGGCTGTAAAAATTTCATTAAGATCCTCAACAGCAAGAAGGAGATTGGAAATGTGCGAAAGAAATGCCGGTGTTGTCAAATGAGTTGTGCTTTTTGCTTGCTAGAATTTATTTGGAATTATCTACTTTACAACTAAACTCGATTCTGAGAGTTAGGAGCAGGTGCACCACCATTCTGTTACTCGCACAGCCAACATCTGCAGCAAAAGTATTACTAAATGAGCGTCGGCTGCTCCCATGTCAGATTGGGAAATTTCCACCCTCACTTTGCACTATCAAAAAACTTCTACATTAGATGAAAGACAGTGGCTTATCTGACCCCAACAGCCATATGAAAATTGTGCTACTATGACTGAACTCTGATTTTAATACAGAATAAATCTATTTACTGTTGTATCATGCTTTTTATTTACATTTACTGGGCTTTACAAATGCTCCAGTGTTGCCTTAGGTGACTATCGCAATTTCAGCTGTAGTTCACATGCTACAAATATTATTTCATGATTTAAGACATCAGGAGAGCCCAATGTGCAACCTGCTTTACTTTGTTTTCTTGAATAAAAACTGAACTGTTGAGAAGAGATAGCATTTCCTTAAAGGCTTTTGTGGATTTAGAAAGCAATACATGTGCATACCCAAATATTCATTAGATTATGTTATGAAAAAGAGTGCAAAAATAACAGACTTTAAAAAAGGTAGATTTCTGGAGAAGTGGGTTTAAGTAAATTGATGTGAATTAAATAGAGTCCAGAAAATCAAGTGTAGTAAAGGAAGGATATTACTAGCTATGCTTGTTCCAATAAAACATCTACAGAATGTGTCACAAATGAGAACAGGAGCTGGTGTGCAGAAGCAAAGGATGAGGAAAACAGTATCAAGGATAAAATGACAGCGTTAAAAGGTAGAAAGAATCTAGAATACAGGAGGATTATGTAAATTATAACAAGAGCCTGAGGCAATCAAAAATACTTGAGAAAGCCAAATTGAAAAATGAGCATCAAATAGTGCAAAGCATCTCAACTAATACCAAAAGATATTTTAAGCATAATTATACACCAAGCAACTGACAGGAGAAAAAGGTGATGGAGTGTAAAGGAACAGGAAGGCTATACAGCAATTATTCCTGTACCTATCTTTAAAACTGAAGAGGGCAGGCGTTTGCCTAAGACTCAACACACAGAAACGACGATGAGGAATTAAAAGAAAAGGTGATAATACCCAAACTGTCAATTAACTGGATTGTTGTTCTTAAAACCGATTGGAGACTTGAGCTGAACAACGCTCATCTAAAAGGACTACATGAAGTAAGCATAGAAATTGAAGAAGGTGTAATGAAAATTTATATTTAGTACCATCATTTCAAGAGACTGGCATGGGGCCAAGCAGACACACAGCAAGAAATTACCAGTCAGTTCATTTCCCATTAGTTGTCGAGCAAGTCTTAGACAACCATTAAAAGGATCACACTGGGGCTGGGGAGGAGGGGAACATGAAAATTCAGAGCATAATCAAGGACAGCTAATATTGTTTCAGGTCATGCCTCAGTAACTCAGATTTCATTGAGCCTGTTACTGCCTAGTCTGGCAAAGGGGTGCAGTAAACGTCAAAAATGTTAGTTATTTAGATTGCCAGAAAACATTTGACAAAGCTCCACATCTAGGAGGAACTTGTCAGTGTTATAAACTAACAGACAATAAGCTCTAATGTGTCAGCAAGTTCTAAAATTTGGTTATTAAGCAGGCAGCAGCACTGCAGAGTTCAAGGTGTTCAAAACCAACATAAGAGCAGGCAAAGAAAAATCAACACTACACCAAGTGACTAAAAGAAAGGTTACAGATCAGATACGCTTCAGAGGGGTGAAGGGCTCTTCCGCCAAGTCACCCTCCAGGGCATTTTACATACAGTGTAATTAGAGTGGCATCATCTTGACAAGTGGATCCAATTAGTTACAGCCAGGGTGCAGAGGTGAGGAGAGAACACTGGGGATCACAGCGGTCTTGGAAGGAAAAGGAAGGATGTCTCCATCTCTGGAGACATTCAAAACCTGCCTGGACATGTTCCTGTGCAACCTGCTCTCGGTAGACCTGATCTGGCAGAGGGGTTGGACTAGATGATCTCCAGAGGTCCCTTCCAACCCCATATCATTCTGTGATTTTTTGAATTCAGGTTGACTTTTCCACTTGTTCCTGCATTATCAGCAGTAAAACAGATCTGCCCTTTCTACCTGGATAGAGACACATCCTGAACGCCTTCCCAACACCGAGCACTGGTCCACACACTCCCACCTCGCAAGAAGGAACTTCTTGACAAAGGGATAAGAGGTTTTGCCTGTTCTGCAGGACAAATCCTTTTTAGACAGTGCTAAATGAGGACTACTTGCACCTTTGTGTGCTGCTGACACCTGTTGGCTCCCTACCCCTTTATGCCGAGTTGTTGGAGTCATCCAAGAAAAGGACTTCGTCCAGTTACCAAGCAGAAAACCTATTTTCCTCTTCACAAAAGACTTTTATGCATGACTATCTGCATGATCACAACAACTAGGTATATTTAAAACCCTTTCCTGACTTTATCAAGCCCCAGGAAGGCAAATAATGCAGGAGGACTTTGAGGCACCTCCTGCCTTGTGCAGAAGCTGCTCCTGGGGATGCGTGTGGGAAAAAGCAGGCTGTGGTGGCCTTTTAGCTGTGCCCTTGCTTGTCTCATCAGAGGCAGCTTTAGAAGGCAGCATGTTTTATTCCTTATTCCCACACAGTTTCTGTGGCTGCAATTGTGAAGCTGTGGGGTGAGGGACCACGCGTGAGTCATGCTGCTCTGCAGAAAGGGATGTCAACAGAACAGCAAAAAAAATAAGAGGGAAAAAAAAAAGTCACATAGTCTTTCCTTGTGCCTTCCGCCACCTCCGCGCAGCAAGTAGCAGGCTGGGGTTTGACAGGTCTCTTGGCTCTCTCTTGTCCTCCCTGCCCTCCTCCTCAAAGGCAGCACAACATGATTTTACAGGGAGCTGTTGTAGGGCTATGGGGGAAGAGGGAGGGGGATGCGTTGCGTACGAACCAGCTGATGGGAAGAGCAAGAGGGAAGTAGGGAGACACGCAGTGTTGGAGACAGCCAGGAGAGCCCATGCCTTCAGGGGTTTGGGACCAAAGATGATGGGGCCTAACCAAGGGAGCTGGCAAAGAGAATTCCCTATGGAAAAGGGAAAATAGGCCAAAAAAAAAAAAAAAAAAGAGCCTTGGCTTCAACAGGACTCTGTATCTTCTTCTATGCATCTGCTTAAGAATGCGTAGGATCCTTAATTCGTGCTAGAGGAACTGCAGCGTTCCTTCCACATCACGCAGGAAGGTGAGAGATAACTTCAGGTAGTCATTCCGTCTCTGGTCTCCTCCACTCAACAATTTCTGACACTCATCTTGGTCAAGGATTGAACTCTACTAGTGCGTAAAATGACATAGGGCTTCCATACGTATAGATTATTACCAGTTTCTAGGAGTTAATATTTCTATATACAGGTTAATGTGCCTTGTACATGATCCTGCTTATGGATAATCAATAAATGCAACCACCAGTCACACTGAAATAGTGGAAAAACTACACTGTTTGGAGAGACAGAATTGAAGGAAATGGACAGCTGTCACTGAAAGAGTCTCTAGGATTGTTGTATTATTATTGGGAAACTGTCCACGTGGAAAGAACTGCAAAATCTACACCAAAGAATTACAGAACAAGAAGCTAAATTTGAAGGAAGTTTCAAATACTTCCTTGTTGACAAAACTGGAAGATGAAAGTAGGACACAACATTGTTTAATGAAACCAAGGTGTCCAGGTCTTCAGCTGGGCTCAGTTTACAGAATTTCTTTGACTTGCACTAAGTAAAACAGTTTCCAGAAGCTGAGCCCCTTGCTTCGTGTTTTTAAGATGTAGCCTGTTTTGATGAGAGATTTTCCTAAACTCATCTCAAGAACAGTGATGTGTAATTTGTAATGAATCAGGCCTGCATTCTGTGCTAAGGTCTTCTGATTATTTTTTTATTATTATTATTTTATTTTTCCTAAAAGGGCAAGTGAATAACTCAAATCCCATGACAGGTTTATTGCAGAGAGAAATGGTAGTATTTGCATCATAAAACTTTTTTTTCCCCCTTGGAATCTGGCAAATTACTATAGAAAAGTATTTAAGTCATTTCTTTGGCTGAATTAAATAGAGAGAAAGAATATGTTGATTTATACATGGGCAGTTTTTTTCCCACTTCATTTTGTTTAGAATAAAACCAAGTGAAAAAGGGGAATTAATAAAACAGTGTTAAAACAAAACCACCCCCTCCCACAACACTTTACAAATTCCAAGATTTACTTTTCCAAGATACACTCTTTTATCATCAAAGTGCTGTGTAACGGATTGCAGTAATAAAATTATTTCGCTGGAATGATCTGGTTTACATAAGAATTCTTAAGCTTTTCTTTGCCTTTTCAAAGAATATATGAAAGCAAATTAGGAATTAGCTGCTAGGTTTGAAATAGTTGAGTGTGTTAAGAAAAATGCAGATGTGTAATCCTGCAAATGTATGATAATTTAACATAAATAATTCCTGAATTAATTAAAGGATTTACAGGTTTGTGTTATGTTCTTTCTGCTGGCTTTTCTTTTTGAAAGCGTGACTCAGAATGCTCATCCTACATATATCTGGCACATGTTGCCATATGGGTGGGTTTAGTGCACACAGCTATTATAGGCAAAATTTCAATTGTTGTAGATCTTCTCAAGTCCCAAAATCTGACCCATTTTGTCTTACGTAGCCTTCATGGCTCTAAGTGTGGCCACCACCATCCTTATAGCCAAGTGTTGCAGCAATCAGAAAAAATCTATTAATTTGCACAGGTCTTTGGTTGGCCTGAGATGATCTTAAGTAATGAGGGGCATTTCTCTTCTCACTTTGAGCAGAATGTATAGATCCTGAAGTACTGTTAGTCCTTGCCAAATTGTGTGTGTGTCAGAGGGGAAGGCAGAAGAGAAGATGGATATTTTCAAATGTTCATAAGATCTGGATGTAATTTTTGACTGTAGAACAAAAGCAGTGCCTCATTCAGCAGGATGACAAAAGGTTATTTAGCACCTGGCATAAAACACACTTCTTGCAAGAACCTGGCATGAAAACCAAAGTGATAATGAGTAAAATGCCAACGTCTGTGCAATAAAATCATTGATGCTGGATGTTAAACAATCATAAACAGAATACTAAACCTTCTAAGAACATTACTCCTCTTCTGTGAGCACCCAAAAATTAGGCAAATCTAAGATGACAGTTTCTCTAATATTAAGAAAATAAACAAAATTAATGTCCCAAGATCTTTACCATTACCTTTCATGTCCTAGCACATCAGGTAAACCGTAGGAAACACATACTGCCACTTGTTAATGAATCACATGGGATAAAATGACATCAGTCCAGCTAATGGATACTGTTCTTTGCCAAATCTATGGCTTTAAATTTAATTATAGTTGAGCTTCATCAATCATACAGCAAAAGAACATAGTGATGAAGACTTGAACTCCAAGCTCAGCCTTTAATCAACAGGCATTTGCCTCATACTCATCTAATACACTTGCCCATAGAAACCATTTCGTAGAGAAATGATTAATAGCTGCATTAGAAGAATTCTGTTCTTGCCCTGTAGATAGCTCCTCACCACAAATACAGACATAAAATACAATTTTTAGGCTCAGACCCAAGAGTTCTCTGGTTTTGCAGTTGCTTTACTCTGTTGCTGCTTAAACCATGTCTCCTTGGGACAGTCACTTTTGCTGATGCTTCCTCATCCGTAGAAGAAGTCACTGATATGATTCTATATCTTTCATGGGATTACAACAATTAACCTTTATAACATGTCTGACAGATTAAGGGCTCCTGAGATGAATGGGAAAAGTTCCATTCCCATCAATAGTCTGGATTAGCACTTCATTAAGAAAATCTCCTAATTGTGAAAGATCCTTATTTCTATGTAAAGTTCATCAGGAGCAAAACTGTTCATTCCCCTCCTTTATGTGTCTTGCATGACAAGAAAGGAAATAGATTTAAAAAAAAAAAAAAAAAAGTTTAATAATAGCTGCAGGTTATAATCTAAACACACAAAATAGCTCCCACCAGTTTATCGAGTCCAACACCATATCATGGAGAGGACAGGTTATCCTTAGACAGAGACTAAGGAATTAAGGACTACCCTTTTTCCTAGAAATCTCATCTCTGATCGAGCAGTGGTCCTAACAGCCATGGCCCTCAAACCACTCCGAGCAGGCAATTACTTAAGATAGAAAATGTACTTAGTGCAACCCTGTGTCTCCCTCCTCCCATTTAACACCCATTAAGATTCTTATTCCTGTTTCTATCATCAACTGCACACAGAGGAAACAATACACAAGCTTTCTTCAATAAATATACGTATCCACAGAAATCTGCAAGTTGCCTACATGCCAGAAAGCCAAGAGCACAATCCTGTTAACTACCTGCCCAGTATTTCTACTGACCACAGCTACTTGCTCAAGCACTCATGGGATTCACTGCAGGAATACTCCAACATGCAGCCACCTTCAGTAAAATATTTATCTTTTAAGCAGTAGGTCTTTTGATATTACTCCACTTCTCGTGCATAATTATAAGCATATTATCTTGATTTTTCTTAATTACAAACTAAAGTGAGAAGTGTCCACTTCCCCACACTTAAATTGTGGGGAAAAAAATTAGTAAGAAGATTGTTTTTGTTTTCAAAAGATACTTGTATTAAACCAAAATATAACAACAACAAAAATGTGCTCTTTCACAAAGGCAGTTGCTAGATCATTATGCATTTCAGAAGAAACACTCATCAACCAGGAGCTAAAAAAGTTTAAACAAGCAACACTTGTGGATGTCACTTCTGTAAAACTTCATACCATACAACTGTGTTGTAGCTACAACACTAATTAGTACCTAACATGAATACCATGAATTCAAAAACATTAATTAGTCCCCAGTATTTTTCATGAACAATAGGGGATATTAATTCCTTTACAGCTAAAGAAATTAAGATTTAGATGCTGTGCTGAGGCTGCCTTATGGCAGACAGGTCTAAGATGGGGTCAAAGCATGCTGTATTCTCAGATCATCTCTTCTTAATATCCACTCTGGTAGCAAACGGGTGACCACGGATGGGTTGTCTCCAGATGTCACACTGTGCTACGCAGCAAGACAAGACATCAACATTGTTCACGTGCTCTTTGCTGCTTGGCCCCGTTTTGCAGGAATATTACCGAGATCTCCATCCTTCCCACCCCCCAAGCCAAAGGGGTTGCCCAGAAGTCAACGCTCAGCCTGGGCTTGTGTCCAAATGATCTGAACAAAAGGCCAGTTTGGGTTGAGTGCAGTCATAGCCTGGGATAAATTACCAGGTACCCAAAATCACAGGTTAAGAATAACATGATCACAGTTAGAAACTACACTGTTAGGCCCCAAAGTGACCCCACTGCATAATACTGTGCTTAATGCAACCATGATAATGGTTAAATAGGCAAGGACTGACCAAACCTCTGATAACTTTCTTTAAATGCAGACTTATTATGTTTAGAGCAGACCACACTGAAATTTATTCATAAAAATATTGTTTTAATCACTAACCTATGACTGCCTGTGGAATACCAGTACATTCAAGAGAGGGGGGGGAAGAAAACCAACAAGCGTAATGTAAGCTGCAGAAGATCAAAAGAAACCAAGAGTGCAATTAATTTCATCCATTTTTAGAAGTAATTGTCTTTGCACCTTATCCAAAATTTAATGAGCATTACTTCTCTAGCATGTAGAAAAGCTTTGTTCTTTTGACTTAATTGATTTGTAAACGCAGTAGGAGCAGTGTATCTGAAGTTCAGTAACCTTGATAGTTGAAAGAAATGGAGCATTCAGTGGGTGTAATACACCAGACGACTGCAAACCTCGGAAATGTAACTATGAAATTGATTTCCTGTTCACTGAAAATCATATGCACTGTATGTGTGTTCTGCAGTTTCACTTATGTTCCTTAAATGCTCAAACTCTTCTTATAATCATTATTTAGAATCTTTTCTCTCCTCTCTTGTGCAATAGCTCTTCATTCTCCAGGACTTAATAGCATATAGTGGTTTCCAGTGACAGAAAAACAACGAGGATTGAATGGCTGGGAAAAGAATTTCCCACAGAAAGGGAGATTAGAACCTTTTGGATGACTGAAAACCAAAATTAGCCAGAATTTTTTACATTGCATCACAGAGGACTAGTTTGAACATGGTCAAAGGATTATGGGTTCAATGCACCAGAAACACTGAGCTGAAGCAGCAGAGGCAGGAAAAGAAAGGCTGCATCTGCTGTCTAAGATGAAGGAGGAAAATATTTTGAGTTAATATCTTAAGCCTAGAAGAAGCCAGGTTTACATTTCATTTTTGCCCCTTAAGGAAAGATTTAGCTCGGTATTGTTCAGTATGTAAATTCTAGTTACAGCCTAATGAGATTCCTACAAAATATCTTATTAACACTAAAGGCTCTGTTCTAAGATTGTACTTACATATGTTGCTTATCTTTTTCTCATCAGGGTTCTTTTGTGCTCCTGGATGAGTTTCTCAGCTGGATCATTGAAAGTACACAAATTATGAGACTGCTTACCTGCACTTCTAAGAGATTAACTTGAGCATTCCACCACCACCCACCTAGACTCTGTGGCCATTTGAAAACACCTTTGTAAGCCAACGTACAAATCCACTTAAGATAAATCAGTGACCCGAATATAAAATGCAGACATGGTATCACGTATAATATTGGCATAAATATCACCTCCTTGCCTCTCCGCTAAATTCTGCAACATCAAAGCCAGTTGATCTCTTGGGATAGTTTACAGGGAGGCCAGGGAATAGCACAACCATCTCATCTCTGCAGAGCTTTCAGCCAGGAGAGGTGGTGTGATATGAGACTTCAAAATGAGCCTGATGTCCCAGGAGAGAAGATTACAACACGCAATGCCTCATTACCATGTGTATCGCTATAATGAGAAGGTAGTTATATTACTGAACTTGCATTATACAGAATTTTATATGCACCATGTAGATGCGGTTTTAGTGCTGCTGTATGTGGATGGGAGGGTTGGACCGGACGCATGCAGAGTTTAGGTATTTATTTTCTTTCCTGATTCACTTCTACCAGTATTTGCACCTTAAGCAAAAGTAGAAATCAATTTTGAATCATGGATACTTAATTTAGACTACAAGACTTTCTCTTTTTAAAATTATCCCATTTAAATTTCTATGTGATGCTATGATTAGCAATATTGAAATATAATGTTAAAATATAAATGTCTGATAATCTATTAAAATCCTTTAAATGTTCATTGAAAAATATACTGAGCCAATAATGCCTCACAAATCTTAATGAGCTGAAGAATATCTTCTCATTTGGATTAATACCTTGAATGTTGGAAAAATGGCTGTGAGCTGAAAAGCCAGCAGGCTTCCTCTTTCAGGCTATGACAAGAAACTAGTAGGGAAAAATATGTGATCTATTAATTCAAAAATTTGGGAGAAGTGGGTCCAGAATATCAAGTAGTTAGATAGAGTTCCTGCTGAACTCATTAGGTGTTCAGCCTTTGCGGAATTCAGTTCCTACCGATTTAGTCTAATTTGGCTCTTCTTTCAACTGTGCTATGTGTGCATGTCCATTTTAAAATATCAAAATACTTTGGAAAATCAGTCAAATGATGACCAACGAAAGCTAATTAAAATAAAAATTAATTAAAATTTCTTTTTTTTACAAATGGGTTTGTCATCCAAAATAAATTTTGAAAAATCTTATTTTTTTCTATTCTAAATGCATCTCAGAATCTTTACGATAGTTTTATGCAATTAAATAAAATTATATATTGTATGTTATCATCAAAACTAAATTTCTGTTCACATATGGCATGACAGAACTAAAGTAAGAAATTAACCTACCAGATTTGTTCTTCAATAATTTTAACACCATAAAAAATATAAATTGTGTTAAGACTGTAAAAATTAATATTCTGAGCAACTGTATGTTAAGTTCCATACAAATAGATAAGTATGAATACACAATACGTATTCCTGCTTAAGCAAAACTAAATTCCATATTTAATAAAAGATACAGGGTTTGAAAATCATATTTTATTATTGTTCTAACTAATGTCAAGTCTTTCTTTAAGAAAAGAACTGAATATTACAACTGATTATTTGTTTTGTGTATTATTTTCAACTGAAACCCAGAATTTTAAATCACTTTGATTTAAATAGGTCTTTTCCATTTGTCAACCACTGGAAAATCTACCTATCGTTTCATCATTCAGATATTGCATGGACCATAATTTTCTGTCAGGAAGGTAAATCTGAAAGCTTTGAATAGCGCCTTTTTAAAAACGAGTATTTAGAACATGATTAAAGTCCATAAAATACTGAATAATCCTGCGGATTTCATGAGATGTAATCATTGTTCCCAAAAGAGGTGTTTCCTGGCATTCTACAAGTTGTGTGATCTGTGTCAAAAAGGCACAAGGTCTGCCAGTTCATTACAGAATTCATGGTGTAGGTGTGGCGCGGGATTTCATTTTCCTGCTCCTAAATAGTCATGTCTTTTGGACTTCCCTTCTTCCCGAGCCACTGGCCAAACAGACTCCCTTTGACATTGCTCTTTTCCAAAATGGAAAGAGCGAAACACAAGTCTGTTGCGAAAGGTGGTGCCAAGCCATTGTCTGCTTGAACCCTGGCCAAGGCTGCAGCTTAAAATTCTCTTTTATCAGGGAGTGGAGCAATAGGACAAGGGATATTGGTCTTAAACTGAAAGAGGGGAGATTTCTATTAAATCTCAGGATGAAATTCTTTCCTGTGAGGGTGGTGAGACCCTGGCCCAGGTTGCCCAGAGAAGCTGTGGCTGCCCCATCCCTGGAGGGGTTCAAGGCCAGACTGGATGGGGCTTTGAGCAACCTGGTCTGGTGGGAAGTGTCCCTGCCCAGGCCAGGGGGCTGGAACTGGATGGTCTTTAAGGTCCCTTCCAACCCAAACCGCCCTATGATTCTATGAAAATTCTCTGTATTCAGGGGAATGATCGTGCAGGCCTGGAACAGGCAAGGATCAGTTACACACTCATACCTGGAAGGGAAAAGAACACCTGGAACACCAAGCCACCAAAATACTTCATAAAAACATTTTATCTGTGTGTCTACAATCTCATCTCATGGCCAGTATGTTTAATTAACAGATTTTTATACTGTCCTCTTCATTCATCAGAGGAGAATTAAGTATTGGCATGTTAGCTTAGCATATATACATCCTGGCTGGTTACATAAAAGTGGTTCTGGCATGCTGGTCCAAAATCCACAGGATTTTTACTACCCCAGTAATGTTCTGTACACATAGTTATGGGACTAAAAAGAGAAAAACAATCAGTATATTAGTACATTTCCCAAGTGAAGGCTGCCCTTAGTTTCTCTAACACAGTATGGGAAACAAACTGGTGAGAGAAACGTAGAAGCTATAGAAAAAACAATGTTTCTAGAATGCAACTATTTCCCCAAGTACTTAATACTCATTTGTCCTAAAATCAAAGCTAATAAATATATTCTCTCTAAATTTTCCAGATGCAATAAATACATCCATTTTCCAGCTATGTTTAATTTTTTGGTGGAATTTTCTGCCTCACTACAACTTTTACTGTGCTTCATGGGGTCAAAATAGATTACAAAACTGCTGCCTTCTGTATTTTAAAGATATAAGAAAACTGTATATATATTTTAAAAAAAATCTACCGAACAGTGAGGTCTAATAGGCTGTGAAATAACCTTCCAAGGAAATGGCAGACTTAAAATGAAACTGGAAAAAGCCTAAGTAGCCTAAAACAGAGGGATGGTCCTGAAAGAGATATACAAGATGAATTAGGTCATCTATCTCTATATTCAAGCAAAATATCAGTGAGAATATAAAACTCTATAATTCGGCACACAACTGTCATGTCAAATGCAATATAATGCTTTAATCCTATTATGTCGAAAATTTAATTGCAGTTTTTCAGAGAAAGTGAGGGAGGGAGAGCCCTCGGTGTACATACAGATTAGATCCAGTCTCCGCTCAAACAAAGCAGCAAATAAATAGGCCATTCAGGTCTCAGTTTAACAACCCACATTAAAAGATGGGCATGTTTTCACTTGGAAACTCTAAAGAGTGATTCCGGCTTTTTAAATGCAAAAAAGATGTCCCTGGTTATCACTACAGATGAAATAAAATTTTAAAAAATGACATTAATACTTTGGAAATAGTAGGCTTGATTTCTGTTTCTCTGTAAGGCAATTTTCATTTCATACATATCCAATTAATATGCTCCATTTCCAATACGTGGATATGTTGTTCTACTGTAGCTGAAATTTTCTTTCAGCCGTACTTTCAGTAAAGAAAAGAAAGTTCCAGTACATATCGGGGCACCCAGTGTCACTGATAAAAATTGAAGTCATTTCGTTAACATCATTGCAGTAATAACAGAATAGAGCAGCTGTGTATGAGCGCCATAAACTCGTGTCAAAACTCATCAGAAAGAAAAGGAAAAGTCACCAAATTTGGATGCCTTATCTACTTTAATAGTAAACTTCAGCTGAGGAAATGCCCGATACTTTTGAGCGTGCAATGTTTCTAGTATGAAGGATCTCAGCTGATTTATAAAGCACTACTGCAATAAGCAAGATTTACAATAAAACTAGCTAATTTTGCTTTCTAATGCTTGTAATTGTGATATTTTTATTTTTATTTTTCCTGTGGAGGCAAGGTAGCAGAATGCTGTGCAGCATCAGCATGAGACTGGGTACCCACTCATAAATATCTATATGCATCTCAGGGCCCTGGCAGTGTTTTTTAAGAATCCTTAGTTCAGAAATGGAAATATTTTCATATGAAATCTTTGCTTATTTTGGCACGCCAGAAAGACAGGAGGACGTAAGGAAGACAGTTCTCAAGTGCTGTAAGGCAGCTCAAGTTTTCCACTAAGATTTTTGTGACATGTATGGTTCACTGACATAACAAATGCTAAGGCACCATATAGAGCATATCTGGCCTTACAAGGAATAAAAAAAATAGATAGGTTGCATATCAACTTTCTGTTCAGTGGCCTCTTTCAATTTTGCTATTACTTGCGTTCTTCTGAAACTAATCCAACTACCTTTTTGGCAAGCTGTGTCAATTTTTAAATGGTTTTCTTTACTTCTCCACACCCACAGTCTCCCCATCTACAGTAAATGAGAATTTTTCCCAGAGGTATATCAAACTCTAGGGATATAAATGCTCGTAGTATGATGATAAAATTATATGAATAGCAAATCTGACTCTTACCAAATCTTTCCATTTACACCATGGAACAAGCAACATAGTTCTCATAAGTTTAAAAATAACTTCGGTTAACATTTCATAAGAATATTTGGGTATAAGAACAGCCTAATAAATGCTCACTCTGAAGAATGTATTGTGCAAGCACTGCTACAGGATACACTTTTTTAAGTAAAGAAAGTACCTATCTCCTTTACTTCAGATGAGAATAGAAGATAACAGTGGAACTGGAATCAAATGGTCATCTGAACACTTCCATAAAAAGGTTAGTGGCCAAAATCTACACCCAGTTGGTTATTTCAGCCAGTAAATAGAGTTTACCAGAAATCTCATGGCAGAGCCATTCAAATATGATAGTGCTACATCTCAAGGACATCGCAAGAGATAACAAAATTATCTATTCGCCTTTTGAAGTTCATTTATTTATCTTAAATATTATAGAAATATCTCTAAGAAGGACTAATAGCATTTAAAAAAATCATGGTAAATAAGCTAAAACATGTCAAATTTACAAATTCAGGAATCACAGGTTAATACAGCTAGCTATTCAAATAAGACATGTTCGCCTCAGGCCATTTCCTAACAACTGTCTCTAAAACGTCTATTTAAAGAGAGAAACCAAGACCTGTTGATGCTCCCTTTTGGAAGGGAACAACAATTTGAAATTCAATTTGAAACTCATTTGAGAACGGACCCAGAATGCATATGTTTATTTAGAAACAGTACAGCACTAAGAATCCAGTGCATGCTGAAGTTAGATGACTAGTTTGAAGCTTCACTTTAGTTTCTATTTATAACACAGAAAAGCTGGAATAATATGCAGGTATAGCAGACAACTGTTTGGAATCCATCAGCAGGATGGAGCCCTGTTTTAAAACGCATTAAAAGTTGCCTCTTGAAAGCTGACTGCCGCAATCTATAATTTTCATGGTATGCACAAGCTTTAGATTGCTACAATTAAACTTGTAAAAAAAAAAATCTGTTTTAAAAAAAATCTTTCAGGTATTCTAGCTATTATTCATGAAAATGCAGTGCTTCCCAGCATTGTGGCTTATCAAGTATAAACCAGAATCTTACATTTTAAATGAAATGATGTGTAAAAGTTGCTATCTTTGTGAACATGAGATATTAAACAATTTCAGAGAGGAAGGTGTGAATCAATTAGATTCAGCAAAAGAGGTTCTCAGTATCTGTATATTGCGGATACACTGAGACAACGTGTCAGAGAACAGTGCTGACTCGAACACTTTTCTAAACAAAGCACTTGACATACACCATCCCCACTATGAGACATATAACTTCATTTATACCTAAATGTCACAAACCCAAGGATATTTAGATTAATTAGCCATGTTGCCTACAAACACATCACTTCAGAAAAAAATTCTTTAGTCCAAACCCATGTTTTTGTAAGGAAGTTTAAGATAAGACTGTTTTCCTATACCTTTTCCCAAAGGAAAGCCTGGCTATCGTAAATTATTACATTGTTAAAAAGGTCTCGAATAAAACCAAATTATAATATCTCATGCTGCTCATCCTTTGGCTTCTATCCTAGCATAGGGTCATGGCTCTGTACTGAAAACACAGTGGGATAATAAAACTGCCTGGAGATACAGAACTGCTTATTGTACAGCAAGCAACTATATATGACTTCTCCTTAAAAAAAAAATAAAAAATCACTTGAACTTACTGATGGAAGATTCCAGGGATTACATCCTCATTTACAGTGGATAGCACAAAGCGAGCAAAAGCAATGGTATTATTGCAATTCATACCAGGTGGTGTGGCTAGAATTATAAAACTGCCCCAGCTCCAAGAGGAAAAACACATCAAAGTTATGTCACGTCTGTCTATGAATAAGTCAGATATATCTATTTGGAGGAAAAAAAAGATGCTAACATAGTTTTGAATGAGTATGAGATAGAGTTAGAGATGCAGAAGTGTCGGCAGTTGCTCCCAGGTCTTTATATTTTTTACACTGTTTTAAAAGTCTTCATAGTATGTTTATATACATCATATACTGGAACACTATACTTAGCAGATAATAAAAATATTCAAATACAGATTATGCACAATATAATCTAGGCCTGTTGATAAAGCAGTATTATAAATTGTTAAAACCTGATGTACTCCACTCTACCATCAAAAGAATTGGCCAGAAGTCACACTCCACAAGAAGCATGGCCGTCGCCTGTGCTCTGTCCCCTGTCGATTGTAAAGAGCTGTAAAGCACAGAGAAATGACCTCCCACTGCCAGAAAACTGCATCGCTCTTCCCCTGGCTTTCAAGGCTGTTGGGCCACTAATGGTACTTGATGGAAACATCTGCTGACATGGCTTGGCCAGTACCTCAGAGCTTCGGGATGGTAGTGTAAGATAAAGATATAAACATGGTTCACAAAGAGAAGCCACACACCATAGTCAGGACAGCCATCCTAGTGCACGCTGCTTCTTTTCCCCCCAATTCAAGGGTATTATGCTTTCCCAAATGAGATCCATGCTCTATTGAGCACTTGTAAATGAAAGGAGATATATACACCTATTATCTGTGTTGACACAAATCTATTATGAATAAGTATAAGGTACATTCACTCATAATCTGTTTATGGTGTTAGAGAAGAGAAGCAGCATTGGAAGCAGCAGCCTACCTTTCCTCAAGGAAATCTTCTAGACAATAAACCGATTACTAATATTTTTTTTTTAATTTGGTGGGTCTTTGTGAGCAGATACGTAACTTCAAGTCCTGCTTGTGTTGAAATTTCACTGACACAGGAACAGCATTATGTTGGTAAGCAGCACAATAAAATGCTCTAAAAGCAATTAACTAAAGTGCACGCCAGTACCATGCTGCTAAACACAGACACAAGGTCAGCCTTCCAGAAATTTTTATTTCATGGTCACACATTGCTACAGGGCATTCACCTGATTTTTTTCCATCTGCCCTTGAGCTACCTGAGATTTGGCTGAGTGCCTCTCTCTGTGCATCAGCTGAGGGTCCCGGCACAGAGCAAGCAATGGCTCATGAATGTCTCAAGACTGCAAACTTCTCCTCACATCATCCACACCACTTTCACCATCTCAGTGTTGGCTAGTTAATGAGATACCACAACAGAAACTGTTCAGATCCAGGATTCCCACATCCTGCCAGTAGGTAGACTGTATCAGAGGAGGTAAACCGCACTAACAGAGAGAGGAGGGGAAAAAAGGAACAGAAACAAGGCTTGCACAGGTTCAGAATGAAGGAGGGAAGATCTCTCCCTCTCCAGCAAAGGAAAGGAAGTTGTACTCCCTTACACATTCCCTTTAATTAAACCATGAAGCACACTCACTACATTAAGCAAATACTCTCAAAAGTAATCAGCTGTACGTACAAGTCATCCTACTGCCATTGACACCCATCAGACCGGGACACTGGGCTTAGACTTCATTTTGAAAAAGTTATAGGGGATGGAAAGGGTTCAAATCCTTTTAATTGTTTGATGTAATCTGCAAGATGAATTTTCAAATGGTATATATCAATGCTGCTTTCACACGGAAGAAGGGTTTCGCATGTAAAAAGCACTTGCTTCACATGGCATTTTAGGGGGCTATTATTTTCTGACATTTAACATTTGCTTCTTAATGGCAACTGTAATAATTAAACAAGACTGACAGGTCAAGTAACTTGTCCAAATAATATCAGAGCGGACCCTCTGCTTTCTATATTCATAAGAGGAGCTCTGCTGGAGGCAATCATTTGTCATGATAGAAAGAATTAATTAACTGTGACCTATTAACATTTCATCATTAAAATTATGCAAAAAAAAAAAAAAAATCAAAATAACAGCTTATCTGATAATCCTGAATGCTACAGTTCCAAACTGGAGGACAAAGGTGGTCCTTGTGATTAGCAAGAGATGTTCTCAAGCCCTGAAGGGATTTATTAACAGTTAGTGTATGTGATGCTGGCAAGTTCAAAAGACAACTCAGAGTAGCAGAAGAGGAAAGTTTGGATTTCAGCGAGTGATGACCACAACCAAAATTCAAAATAAGCATCCCGTGACCTCACAATAGCTACTGCAGAGAAGTTGGAAAAATCCTGCTGTTATAATACATAGGATATTTTGCAGTAGAGAAGAGACGATTTCTTATGGTTTCAAAGCACTTTAAAATCCTTAATTAAGGCTCAACAACAAATGTAAGATGGATGAGAATGCATTTAAAAAAAAATATAAAAATCAACTGTCTTTTGCTACTGAAGGACCATGGGTGACAACACGGATAAATAGCCATGGAAAAGTCAGGAATAATGAGAACATAGAACTAAAGCAGATTTCTGCATTGCTACAACCCGAGTGGAACAGCATCATGACAAATTTGAAGGACACTACTGTATGTTGCTAGAGCATTCCCAAATAACATGGCCATGTGTGTGGTGTAGGGACACAAAAGAAGAAAATGCCAGGTAATGCTATTGAGCAATACATTTCCATTTATTTGGGCTATTTCACATAAGTATTGATTTATCTCATTCTGTTTGTAAGGAAAACAAAAAAAGAATGAATGAGCTTAACTTGCAGGAGACCAAGAAGGTGCCGCATTACTAAAATGTAATAATTCAAGGGTAACCCAGGGAAGTTATTTCTTTTTTTAAATTAAATAATAACATAAGCGTGTTCTTATAGTAATTTATAACAGGTTTTTAATAAAATGCAGGAAAAAATAGATTCTATAATAAAATATAATCTGAGGAATGAAAAGGAAATTCATTATTTACACATTTCTGTTACCATACTCTCTGTTTGTCTCTAGAAATGTAGCTTCTGTTGCCAGTCATCCTAATGTAAACTCAGCTATTTTATCCTTCGTATAAATAAGGAATTGTAATGGTGGCTACATGATAATAAAGTCAGATTACAGGTTTTTCTACATTGGTAAATTGACTGATGCGTGTTTTTTTTTTTAATTTACTAGCAGTTTTCATGTGAATGAGGGGAAAAAAATTGAGTAAACGACTGTCTTGACTTATTTTGTAAAACCTGGCACATGGAAAAGGACAAATGTTTGTCTTCTATAAAATGTAAGGTCACAAGTTACTATGACCGAGAACTAGCAAATAATTACGCTCAAGTCCTTAGGTATTCACCTAATTGTCTGGTCACTTCCAGTCCCTACTGTAATGAGGAACAGATGAAGAAAAATAAAAAAGCGTGTCAAAACATTAAAAACATTGTTAACTGACCCTCAGAGATAACAAATGGAAGGCAGCTGTGGGTTTTGATCTGCAGAGAATTCTTCACTGGCAGATCTTTATGATTAAGTCCTTTAGGTAAGAAATAGCTTCTTTTATAATGTGACACCTAAAAAAACATCCTTTACTTGTAGAATAATAATAAAAACTTTACACTTCCTTAGTAATATTTCTAGCCATAGGAACATAAAAAAAATTAATTAATATCAGTGGAAAGCATTCCACAAAAGGATCTAAATAAATAGCTATCATCAGTCATGGAATTTTTTGCATATGCAAAATATCTTAGAGAGCTGTGCAAATTATCTCACGATCTGGTAATAAAGAGACCGTATAATTAAATTGCTGCCATTATACCTTCAGTAATATTTCGTATATTATCTTGGAATAAAGGAAAAATGTTTTTCTTATCAACATGATGAGCTTTGGCCAACACACCAATGGAGGTTGCTCTCTTCTTTCTCTGAAACAGCTCACAGGGCCTGAAATTTCTCCTCGCCTCCTGCCAGAAGCACACACTATTTTTACAAATGATTCATGTGTTCAGCAGCATGCTGGAATCCTAATCAAGCCTCTTAGCCCCACCACCTTGGACTTCTACAGATGGGGGATATATCACATGAGCTGAGGGAGCAACCATTCCAGGCTGACAAACCAGATTTGCAGGAACAAGTACTGGTAATTTGCTGGGCAGGGCTTTATAATTTTTTTCCTTATATCACACTAGGTAAGTGACAAAGAACCTACCAGAGAACATATGTTCTCTTTTCAATGACAGACAAAAGAGACAGATTGAGGAGAACTGGCAAGGAATGGGGGAAAAAAAAAATTAGTTGCATACTTCAGTTTACTGGGACGAAAAATATCCCAGCTGAAATGCATTTGAGAACTGTATGGTCATACGCCTGCACTCCCATGCGCATCTCCCTAATCTTTCTTTTAAATACTCAGTCATGTAAAATTGTTCAGTTGTACAGTCTTCAAAGTAAATTAAGTGTAAATCACAGAATGACTATTTTAATAAACTCTAATCTTCCTACATTTTGTCAAGTTCAAGACAGTATAGATCTACAGAGTGCTCATGTTCATTTTTTCAAAGGCTGCTTTAATCAGTTAATCTAGTGTCATGCTTACATCTAGCTACAATTTTGAATTTCATCACATTTGGGTAATATTTAATACTCCAAAACTCATAGTGATGCTGTAAGCATGTGCAACAAATCACTGTGAAGCTACAAGTGCTTTATGCTTTATTAGCCCCATTTGTCTTATAGAAATTCTGCTCCATTGACCAACAAGGTGTATAGCTCCATCTGGCATGGATGTGCCACTCAATCTACCTGGGTCCCATTCATTAGTGTATTGGGCATCATTTACAACTATGCACACATAAAAAGTTCAGAATCCACCCAAAGGTCTACGTGCTCCAGCTTAACAATATTCAAAAGGCTTTTTGCTTTGCATGGCAAAAACTAACTCACTTTTTAACTGGAGGGCCAGCAAGCCAAATAAGAAGGGAAGTTTCCGCTTAGAGTGTGGAGGCATCTAATATCAAAAGACAAAATAAAGCTTATTACTAAGAAGCAAATTTCATCCAGCTGAACTCACCCATGCTTCTAGCACAACTTCTTACCAGAAAAGTAAAGACTAATAAAACAACCAAGCATTTAGTATGTTGTATTCTGACACTGTATTTCCTACATTTACTGGGTCAACATGTGTTCCCTTTTTGCTTTTGAATCCGCAGATGACAAGACACACTGCTTGCTGGTCCCTGATGTTTCTGCTAATTTTGTGGTTACAGCATATGTTCAAAACCCTGGATAGAGAAACTCATGCAAACTTGTCAAGGTTTCTGATTTTTAGTGCAATTCCTGTTAACTAGGGAATATATCTTTATTTCTTGCATTACAGTGAGTATATATCTTTATGCCTTTTAAAATTTTAGGCTGAATATCAATGCTCATTACAGTGCCAAACTGATAGTTTTGGCTAGAATCTGGTATTGTAAACCAACAGCTGCCTTCATTTACAGCCAAAAAAGGTCTATCCATTGGAACTGCACTGAAAAGTTGAATGGGATTGAAGAGATAAAAAGAACGATAATTTGATTCTGTTTTGGGAGATGATTTTTCAGGCTGCCTGTTATTCCGTGCCCTGATTAGATGAAGTCCTGAAATGCAGCATCCAGTACAAGTCAGGCCTCTGTTTAGGAAGAGTTGCAAAGTGTTTGCTTTTTCTATAGTAAAGATAGAAGAAAAGCACCTTTCAGGAAGGGAATGCAGCATTCTCTTTATGGAGTTTTCTATTTTAATTATGTAATTACATACCTGACAGTCTTTCTTTATCTCTCTCTAACTCCACTCCTCCTTCCCACCCAAAAAAACCCAAAACAAAGCAACAGAAATATAAGAGGGAAGAATTTTTTCCTAGAATTGAGCAGCAGCAAGACAACAGCCTGGGCACGGTCTGCATAGGTGAAGAATAAGGATAACCTTTTTTAAAATGTTATAATACATGAAGCTCCTTTTATCTTCACATCTCCTCAGTAACACCCAAGTCCCAGGGGACAGGAGTCTCTCACCCTTCACCGTGCAGTACCTGCTCTGAATCAATCCACAGATACTTAAAGAACATTATTCATAACATGGGAGCAACCTTCAATGGTGCCAGGATCAAGATCAAAGCAAAAGTGCTCACTAAACCAATAAGCACTTCTAGTAAATAAAAACTCATCAGTACCTTAGAACATATACCTAAGTAATAGCCACTGCAGAATGCATCTTGGCCAAATGCAAGACCATCATGATCACTCTCATAGCTTCATTTGCACCGATGTGCACCACAGCCTTAAATGCAAAGTGACGAAGAGCCTTATGTATGATCAAAGAGTGGGCTGGAATGTCTTTTCAGCTTTGAAACACCAGAAAAGGTACTAGGGATCATCAATGTGGTGGGTGTCACACCACAAAGGAGTTCAGAGATGGCTGCATGGGTGCCAAGGTATGAGTATTACACACAAATTACAAAATACTGCCTTCTTCGGTTCTTCAGGATGCATTAGTTGCAGTACGTTCTTTTCACCTGTTTTGCAGATTATTTTATGCCTTAAAGATTGAGTTCCCCTGACCTAACATTGCCCCCACTCCTTCTTTGTGAGGCAGTCAAAGACTCACAAGATATGAGGGCTAAAACAAGGAACACCAAGGTGGTGAGTAGTAATAAATTCCTAATGATGGTGCCGCATACCTCTGCAAGGAACTGTGACCCAATCAGACAATGTGATCTATGAAAACCAAACCTCTACAGACATCCATTTCTGACAGCAAGAGACCACAACCACTTTTCTGAGGATCTACTACCTAGAGTGTGTTGACCTCATCATTCCCAACAGTGACATGATGCAAAACTCCCCACAGATTGGCCACATGCTTTCCTTCCCCAGGTTTCCAGGTAGGTATAGCTCCCTAAAGAGTGCTGTTCTTTCACTACAAGACTGTATTTCTTCAGCCTAAATTTATATTTTATGGTCTTACTTTCATAGCACTACACTGCATAACTTATGAGTTGCAGATTTGGGTAAGAAAGATGAGAATTTATTTAAGAAAAAGGAAATTGTATGAGAATATGAGCTGATATATAACCGGGGTTTAGTCGCTGTATGAGGATTAAGTGTGTATATCTGTGTGCGTGCCTGCTATACAAAAAATTTCCGGTTTTTTATACCACAATTTTTATGCTATGAGCACTAATTATCTTTTAATATGGAAAACTGGAATGATTAATATAGTTTAACACGTTACACGAGATCTTGTTTTTGCAAGACAGCTTGCTTTCTGTTTATTCTCATCTAGATGTTTAATGAAGTGACTGCCATATCACACAAGTAGATGGGTTAAATGAATCAAACACAACATTTTGCCTAATGAGAAGAATTTACAGAAAACTTATGTAAAAGGTTAGATTATTTTTTTAAAAAACACAGTGCAGTAACAGCAAGAATTCACAAAGGTCTGTGTTCCTCAAAGTCAGAAATCCTTATGAAAATATAATGATCAAAAGTGTCACACAGAAGAACCCTCAGTAATTATCAAAAACTTCAATATTGTCTGTAAGCTGTTACACTGAAAAGCCTAAAGCCTGCATCTTTTAATTTTCTCACTCCTTCAAACATGTACAACTAAAGGAAGACTGAAACTGCTGCCAGGATTTTTTAAAACGATGCACTGAAATGATTCACATGAGAGAGGTTGAGTTTCTCCAACTTGCCAATATGGGGTGTTTCAGATTTTCTTAGTCTCGTTTCAGCCTCAGCACCATCATCAATGTAGTTCCCTTAATGACATTAACCGTATTACGTAAAGGTCAGTGTTATCTCTCTGTGTGGTTTGTGAGGGTGGTGGGGTCTCGAGTGCTTCCCCATGGGCTCTGGTCACAGGGATCCCCAGACGCACGTGTCTGGCTGGGACCTTTGCAGGATGCAAGAGAAAACTCTTGCTGTTAAACTAAAGCCTGCTACGTTCCTGGCAAAGCAAACAAACGAATCTACGAGCAGTCGGGACCATCAGCAATTCAGTAAGTTTTGTTGTTGGGTTCTCTGAGGACCAGAAAGAAGGAAGGGAGAAACCCCTTTCTTTAAGCTGAGCGGATACAATAATGTCTCCATATTCTAAGGCTAATTGGAAACCAGTTTTAACTGATTTAGGCTTTTGTCAAGTATGAAAGAAAATTAATCATACAGCTTGGTAATACTCAAACTTAATTAATTGCCCTTGCTAAAAGCATTTTAAAAGATTCCCTGAAAAAAAATATAAAATAAACTGGTGCTTGGGCACGGAAGGAGTGATCCCATAGTGTGCTCTCTCCAACTGGAGATCTGGTGGGTGCCTTGTCCTTTGCCTCTCCTCCAGCACCACCGTGATCCCCTCTCTCAGGAGGGCAGCAGTTCCCATGGGCTCACCAGAGCAAAGCCACCAGCCACCGTGTGTGAAGACGCCTCCACTACACATCCCAGCTCCTGCTTTGCCTAGAAATCATTGTCAAATGTGGTTTGGGGATTCCAGCTCTATGGAATTCTTCCAGAATTCTGCAAACCAGTTAATATCATAGAATCATAGAATGGTTGGAAGGAGCTTAAAGATCATTGAGTTCCAACCCACCTCCCACTAGACCAGGTTGCTCAAAGTCCCATCCAGCCTGGCCTTGAACACTCCCAGGGATAGGGCATCCACAACTTCTCTGGGCAACCTGGGCCAGTGTCTCACCACCCTCACAGTAACTAATTTCTTCCTAGTATCTCATCTAAACCTCTCCTCTTTCAGTTTAAAACCATTACCCCTTGTCCTATCAACAGCCCCTAGTATGTGCTGATGAACCAAAAAAGACACACTCCTCTCTTAGCTAGAAACACTTTCATCTGCCTATAGCTTTCCACAGAAGCAACTTTACATCATAAGGAAAATATAACATATCTGATTAGTGACAACAAAAGTACAATCAACTCAACACAATGCTGTGCATTAGGTAAGTACCCACTGTAAACAGTAGCAGACTAGAGCAACCAGACGTGTGGAAGTGATTGCCTGTAATTGTAGGTTGACACCAAAATTACTGGCTTCAAGATTGAATTTGGTGATAATGTAAATCACTCCCTGTTATTCTTTTCTTAGCAGCCTGTCTTATGAACTGCCTGAAAGAGGATCGCTAGATTCCTCTGTAAAGAAAATTAAATCACTTCAAAGTATTTCCCACTTCCATTAAGATTCCTGTCTGTGACTCCATTAATAAGGTGCAGGGTTTGGGGGTTGGTTTTCATCAACCCTGTTATAATATCGGTTGTTAATCTAAATCTATCTCCATGGCAGTTGCAGGTATATTCACTGTCAATAAAGGCATGCCCTGGTCACCTTTCCAGCAGCCTCCACTGGTGACTTGCTTTTATTACTGCTCCTTCTTCACAGGACAAATAGTTATGAAAAAGTTTGTGGTTATAATTGCCTTCTGCAGCTATGTATCATGACTGAGGATTTAGTGCAATTACATAGGTTTTTTTGTCTTCCAGCTCTTTGAGGGTGAGCAGAAGAACACTACACGCTTTGGAAGACCAGATATAAAACTCCCGCAGAGCCACTTCTATCATGGGGGTTCCTCACAACCAACCAACAACCAAACCACGGTTAACACGCTTCTGATCACAAAGGCATGTCTCTAAAACCTGTCTTTCCTATAAGTAATACAAAGAGAGAAGCAAGAAAAGACAGCAGAGATATAGACACAAAGGCTGTTTTTATATTCGCATTTCAGCTCAGAGCAGCAGAGCAATTTTGAAGCAAATCCCCTGATCTTCCCCCACTTACTGCAGGCTGGTGTTGTTCGCAGAGCTCGGTTTGGTGAGAGTGAATTCGGCTCCACGCAGAGCAAACGAGACCATCTGCTCTTCTGCAGGTGCAGAGTAAGTGCTCTCCACCCCTAATGAGTGCTCGGCCATTTAGATAGCCTCTAACAACATGCCTGGTGAAGATGTTTGGCCTAGAGCACCAAACCAAATATTTTAAACAGAATTATACTCCATTCAGCATAACAAAAAGCAAAATCATTCCCAAGATTTACAGAGCACTTTCATATGGCCGGTTCGGCACTGCTGGCAACCCCTACAACTTGGGTCCTATGGTCCAAGGAATTTATTTGTTACTGCTCTCCAGTAATTAGTTACAACACACCTCAACACCACCAAGTGCCAGAATACAGCATCTTTGTAATGGAGGGTACTGCAGAGGCAAAGAGCCTTTGGAGATAGCCCAAAATAGTAATTACTTAATACCCAATTGATCAGAACATGAATGAAATAAACAGCATGGTTTCTGGCAGCATGATAGGCATTATGAAAAGCACCTTAGTTATTAAACAATCAAGTAACACTTATCTAAGGAGCTCACAGCACCAGATAAGAGACTGAATAACTAAACAGGAAAAGGCACAGGATACAGGCAAAAGCTATTATCTTGTCAGATCTCTTTGAGATTTTCTGGAGATAAGTTAGAAAATGTTCTGTATTATCCTGTCAAAAAAAGTAAATACTCTGGCTGTACACTGTGCTACGTGACACCGCACATCAGAAAACAAAACTAGTCAGGAAATGCATGTGTGATAGAAAGTTCTTTGAATCATAAATCAGACAAAACCCCAACACATTAATATAATACTACAACTTACAACTACAAAATATAACTTGATTAACCAGCCTCCTTATTTCTGAAGATTAGATTAAAATAAGCACTTAAATAATCTACTATCAGGAAAAATTTGCAACAAAATTAGAAATATTCAGCTAAGATGCAAGCTATTTTACGGTGGCTAATAAACAGCAGATTTCTACTTGATTTTATTTCTCAGGAGACTATGTTCAGAAGCAACTGGATCTGTGTTTCAACCAATTCAAGGTAACCCGATGAAAAGCTGAGGTTGTAAAAAAACAGTTGGCCAAATCTATGTGGTCAAAGTTGTTAGAAAGTTTTGATCTTGAGAAAGGCTAAGCACCCCCATAAAAAGCCGATGTCATAGAATCATAGAGTGGTTTGGGTTGGAAGGGACCTTAAAGATCATCAAGTTCCAACACCCCTGCCCTGGGCAGGGACACCTCCCACCAGACCAGGTTGCTCAAAGCCCCATCCAGCCTGGCCTTGAACCCCTCCAGGGATGGGGCAGCCACAGCTTCTCTGGGCAACCTGTTCCAGTGTCTCACCATCCAGTTGGGCGGGTTGGGTTTCTGGGCTGTGAGTGCACATTGCTGGCTCATGTTGAGCTTCTCATCAACGAACATCCTTCTCCTCAGGGCTGTTCTCAATCTATTCAGCCTGAGTTGATACTGGAGATTGCTCTGACCCATGTGCAGGACCCCTTGTACTTGGCCTTATTGAACTTCATGAGGTTTGCATGGGCCCACCTCTCAAGCCTGCCCAGGTCCCTCTGGATGGTATCCTTTCCCTCCAGCTTCTGTAGAATTCAAGGCTATCCATGAATGTTTTGTAGATCAAGCTTTTTGTATGGCTGCACTTCTCGCACCTTAACATGGTATATTAACTTTTACAAAGGTCCACACTAGCAGAACTAGTCTGTTCCGCTATCATAGCTAGCTTCAAAAAAAATCCACCAAAACCCAACCCCCAGTTCCAGGAATCTCTACACTAAATCACGTTACTTTAAGAAAGGAAATATCACTATCATGTAAACCTGCACATGTTTGCATCAGCTGTGGTTGCAGGTGTGATGCATCTTGCTCTGATGCAGCGAGGTACCGAGTGATTATCAGACTGGATAACTCATGGGCTTAACCACATATGGGCATGTTGATTTTCAAAATATATTGCTAGGGTAAAAATTCCCTTGATATGCATGGCAGTGGTCATGGATATCCTTCAGAGCAGAGAACAGAAGAATAACTCTTTGCCAACACTGTCATGCCCCATTCCCAGAGCAGCACCATTATTATCTCTGATATTGGAGCACAAACACGGAAGTTAACAAAAAGCCATTAATATGAAATCTCAGCAAAAAAGCAGGCAGGGAAAAAGCACGATAAATCAGCAAAGGATAAGTCACATAAAGGGCTTGAAAGCTTTGATTTCCATCTTCTATGAGGAAACAAAATAACAAAGAAATTGTACAGAAATATGACAATGTCCATTTAACTCCACCACACTTACTAGCTTAATAGTTATCCAACATGAAAAGAAAAACATTACAGTGCCAAGAAGGTAAAATAGGAGATTGTGGCCTTTTAAAATAGATGCAGACAAAACGCATCTGAAATGTATATCACAGATATGCTTAACAGCAAAGGAACACAAATGCTCTAAAGAAGCTAGGTCACGTAGAGCCGCAACCTAATGTGCAAGCCAAAAGCAACGGGCATAATATCATTTGCTTGCTTTATCTATAGAGATGATTATTTTCACACCTCTTGTCCCAAATACTCATCAGCTCCACTTTGCCTCATGCTGTTCTTTGTCAGATATACACCATCTGAATGACTAAAGCATCGACCAACTTAAAAACACATTTGCAATTTCAACACGTCAACACATGCCAAACTGAAATCAATCCCAAAGAATTTAAAAATATCACTTATTCAGATCTACATGATTCTTAAAAATCATGTATATAAGTTTATATGTTCACATGGTGTTTTACCAATATGGAATAATATAACCTGCTGTCATGAAAAGCCTGAATGCAAAAGGAGGCATGAGAGAAAACACAGAATGACAGTCAGAACATGTTGAATGAGGAGTGATTACTGGCACGTTCAATGGAGGAGGAAAGATTTCTGGCATCGCTACACTTTGAGATAAAAAACATGGAAATGGTAGGAGAGAGATGAACACAGAACTATATATAACAAGCAGAGCACAGTAACGATAAAAGCTGTACATATTTGAACTGGAGAAAAATAACCGCCGGGTGAGATACCTAGAAAGTTCTGTTCCATAGGGAATGAGTTTAAGGTTAGCTTCAATTTACATTTGAGTAATAACATCTATATTTGAAAACTGGTTCTTATCAGCAATGAGTAGGGTAGGACAGTAGGAAAACACAAATTGAGTACAATTTACCCAGTTGAACTGTAAATATGAGGCTAATATAACCCCAATCCAAGTTAAGCTGAAAATAAAAACAGAGGAGCTACTATTCCAGTCAGAATTTCATCTTCATATTGAATTCATCAGAAACTTCCAGTTTAAATTTAACTGAAGCTGTCACAGAATTTCCCATCTGCCTCACAGGAGGGCTGCAGGCTCTAGGAGACTTGCCACATCATGTAGAATAAGTTTGCTGTGAAAAGCATAGCTTTTTTTTTTTTTTTCTAGAACAGAAGGTAATTGGTAAAACAAGAAAGAGTAGGAATCATCTGAGATTGTACATGTACATCAGCTGGGACCTTGAGTGATTTTGTTGTTCGATGAATCATGGGGTTGAGTAGGACAGACTTCTGTAGCAGTGCTTTGGACAGGCTAGAAGGAGAGAATACACATGGCAGTGGGACAGAAACGAAAAATTACAGTGAATAAGCCAACATATAACCAACATAGTCACAAGGGCTTGTGGTAAATTTATTTTCAAATCCTGGCAGAGGTTTAAATGCACATTCCTTGTTAAATACATTCTGAATTATTAATATCAGATTGGAGAATGAAAACATTCAGAATATAATATTTGATGTGCTTCCCATCCATTTTACACTACTGGCACAATTGATATAAGTCAATATGAAAATCAATGCTGAAAATTTGGCACAGTACAGTGGTACAAGGCAGAATCCACTGAGAGCTATTGCATTCAAAAAATTAAGAACCTGCAAGGAAATAAATACAAATTATATGTGAGTAAATTACATAAAGGTTTACGGTTTTGATGATGATGAAACATCTGTTAAAATTAAAGCAGCCCCTAACAGGACAGGAAATTACTTTAAAGTTAAACATTATCCGTGCAGAAAACTATAAATGTACATTTTTAATCACACAGTAATTTCCTTGTGTCCTCAGAAATAGTCCCACATCCTTAAAATGTGTTCTCAACTTTGAGCTCTTTGAAGAGCCAGGAAAAAAAGAGGTTTAAGCACGGGAGGAGGAAAGAAAAGAAATACATGCAACTAAAAAGATACTCATAGTTAGAGAAAGGGAAGTTTCTCTCGTCTCTGTTAGCACCTAGGTAGCGCTTGTAGGGAAGAGTAGACTAGAAAGGAACTGGTTTACAGAAGCATTAACGTCTTCATTGTGCTGAGCTGGTGTCCCCATTGCCCAAAGAGCACCTGTTTTATAGATGAACACAGAGGACTTCAAGGACAAGGACCAAAAGAAATTTGTGTTAAAATGCAATTATATGCTGAAAAATGAGTCTATAAGTGGTGTCAGTGAGTTCAATGTTCATTGTTGTGAGTGACTCGTGATGAGATTTACTTGACTTACAAGGCTTTCTCCTTTGCAATACTAAAACTCTGCCTGAGATCTGAACATCAAGTTGGGCTGTTTATGGTCCATGCGTCATCATCTATAATAAAGAGTCTCCATTTGGGACTTAATTAATACAGCCAGGTCAGATTTCAGCTCATTCCTTCCTGGAGATGTGTTGGCTCTGCAATGCTAACTGGTGTAAAGAATAGCACATACTTATTTTTCTGCAGGAGTCAGCAGAAAAAACTGAAAATACACAGGACATAGATCTACTATCATTTCTTGCAGTCACTTTTCTGACCATATACATTTTTTAAAATAGCAAATATTTTTTTCACTTGCCACAGCCTTTGTAGTCCTTGCTCAGGGCATGTTTTGCCAGAGAAAGCACTTGAGCTCTGTGGAAAATTATTGGCACAGTTGCACTGCATTTTGGAGCATGCTGCATTTTCTGAGAGTTGTTAGTCTAGAACTGCAAGTAATTCTTCTAAGTAAAGGTTGATTTCATTTTTCATGTTCATAGGTTGATCTCTTCCATTTTGCTTACACAGTAATGTGCATATTATTCAAATACCTACAAGCTGCGGAGGGGTAGTGATTAACCGTTTATTTCTTGTCTGCTCCTTCCCTTTCCTGTCTGCCAGGTGTATGATATTGGGCAGAAATACTTATGGGAAGGCCTTTCTGACTTCTATAGGAAGGACTGCTGATTAGGGGATGAGCTAGAGATATATTACATATAGAACTTCAAGTTCGATCTGGGCTTATGGATAATAACAGCACTTTGTTCTCACTGCTTCTGGAAGAGAGTGATATGGGCAGAGCTACCTCATGCCAAATTGCCACAGACTGACATCCTTAATTTTCAGAGGTAGGAAAACTGCCACCTCATTAAGAAGAACACTGTGTTATTAGTTTATTGGCATGGTACCAGCATTGGAAAATGCAGCGTGCATGTCCTTGTGACTAAAGGCAAAAACCTGGAGGAGCTCATAGAAAATTGTTTCTTTGGATAGGAAGTGGGAAATGGTGGCTTTGAAGAGACCTGAAACAACAGCCAACAGTAAGGAACTTTCTACTTGTGAATATATCCTCCCATTCCATAGTATGGTTCCAATCAGGACATTTTCATCCACTTCAATTATTTTAAAGACTCATGAATTTAAGACAAGTGATTGACATTCTAGCATTGAAAACTTCACAAGCCAACAAAGGAGAGACGGTATCACAAGAAGGTCAAAGCGCACTCCTATCATAATGCAGATTCTTCCCCGAATTCCCCACCTTCTACATTCTAGTGACACATGGGAATAAGATTAATAGAAAGAAAAAGCAGCTTTCATTCTCAACGGTCTTTCTGAAAATCAGCATTTCCAGCACTTCAATACTTATTTGCCACAGCAGGGAGTTAATCCTTTAAAAAAGCCCCAACCCAATCAGCCAACTGAACTGAAAGAATAATGACTTCTTTGAAGTTTTCTTTCACTGCACTGGGAAAGTTCAGATGCTCTTGCTGGGACAGTTCAGATGTCCCAACCTGCACTAATTACAAGACAAGTCCTTCTCATTCATTTTCATTGTTAATTGCAAGAATCCAAGGAAGGTAGGTTCGTAATGAGGTCAGTGTTGATTTTTGCACAGGTATTAGTCTCTAGCCAAGAGCTAATTCTTCATCTGAAATACTTGGTTTTCAGGCTTCTGAAAATGCTCTTTCATTCCTAACATGCTTTAATTGACATGTAAACTATCATACATCTTGATTTTCTTTCACATGAAAGATTACTTGCAAATGGAATGTATCTAAAATGAATGGCTCTGCTCCATCATTGAATACTGCCCTTTGCAGGAGAAACAACTAATCCCAGAGATGCATTGTTTCTGGTGGGATTTACAGCCTCATGGTGTCTAATTATTCACAATGTGTTATCCATCATACTGCAAACTTCTTCACAGGACTAGCAAAAACAACGTGTTCCAGTTCAGGAAAACTGCTAAAACAGAGCCATCAAAAGCATATGCCACCTTGATATAAATGTCTGCGATCCTTTATTAATTTTAGGGGGTACTGTATCTACTAAAGTTTCCTTTTTTATTTTTTTGAGAGCAATGGAAATTCTTCTAATGATTGTGATCAGATAATGATGTGACTTAAGTGTTGACTGAAATGATAAAATTTATCTAGTCTTAACACTAAGAAATTATTTTAGTGTTTATCCATTTGAAAAATCCTAATCTGCTTTAATTTGCCATTAACAATTATAACACAGCTGTAGAACTACACCGTTAATGAGTAAAAAAACATTAACTAAATATTTCTAATTGGGTATGAATAGATTCAGAAACACCAGCTGGGATTAGATTGGTCAAAAAGCTGCTTCCTGATTATATAGCACTTTACCTCTAAGTCACAGATTAAATACAGAAAAGATAAATAATGAATGAAAGTGTTACCATTAATAACTGCTTGGGGATATGGGGAAATGAAGTTGCTTATGTCTGACCATTTTCCACTTTAGTGATAACCGTGTTTCAACCACAATTTGTAGGTTGACAGCTTCTTTGGCTGGAGTTTGTAGAGATATCATTGTTTGTTGGAGAACTGATATTACGTTCCATTGTCTCTCTCTTGATTATAAAGAGTAATAGGATGAAATTTGTGTTGTATCTACACCCGAGACTTAATCCTCGCAGTGACTTCTATCTATAGTGCAAACAATTTTTACAAGATCATTTTGTAAAAAAAAAAGAATTTTAAAAAATTTAAAAATTCAAATTACAAAATTTCTTTACATCTTTTTGGGGTTATGGGTAGCTAAAATGGCTCATGATGTAGATTGCCAGACAAATACTTTCCATATAACCTAAAGCAAATGCATCCTTAAGGAAATAATTACCACGTAGTGATTTATCTTCCTGTGGTGGACCCAAGCAACAGGTCCCCAACAAACACTACACCAGATGCTACTCATAACTCTTTTTATTGGGTGGGTAAAAAAGAGAAATACTGCAGTGCCAGCAGACACTCATGGCATCGATACAACCAGCCCTTGTCACAAGTTTTCCAGAGTCCCTCCTGAAAGTTTAAGCACATCTACCACCCACACTCCAAGGTATAAACTCTGTAACTCTGTATTTCTTCCACTTAAATGGATTTCTGTCACCCTACATGCAAACTAAGAAGCAAAAGCACAGCAACCAGGACATTCATTAGGAAGTTCAGCTTAATGAGTCAAGCATACAGGATGTTTTTGTTTTTTTTCATTCAGCTTGTAAAACTAATACTGTTTAAACTGAACCACAATTTACATCCCTGTTCAACACCACCAATAAGGCAGAGTACAAAGTGATTAGAGCATCACCACCAGCAGGTCTTTCAGCAACTTCTACGTTAGGAAAAGAACATTCTACACTCATTTTCTTCCCTTTCATTTCTGCCCTAGAGGTTCTAAGGACACCATACATGTTGCAACAGTGTGAGACCACACGCACAAAAATAATCAAAAAGAGCAGAAAGGCACTTCAACTTTCCTTTAATCTGTTCACTAAAATCTGTCATGTTCTGCCGAAGGCACTGTCACTAGCAGTGACTACTCTGTGCTAAGGCTTCAATCATACTATCCAAAAAGAAGAAGTCTGGAAGTAGCCACAATAAAACTGATGTCAGACAACCTCGGCTCACACTGGATTCCAGCAGCTTGACATCTTCAAATACAAACGACAGGTCTTTATTGCACTTTTGGAAGCGTCTCCATGTTTCAGGCCGAAACTATGCGCATCTCAGTACCTGTGTCAATTCATTTTCCTCTGTAGCATGGGCAAAATATATGAGAATACAAAGCACTGTGCAGTTTATTTGCCATTTCAGGGAGGTCTGAGCCAGTTCATTGAAATTCTTTAGAGCTTGCCTCACTTACTTGGCATCCAAAGCGTAAAGGAAGAGCCACCATCAATAATCTACCGCACAAAAGCTGGCTAAAGTCTCTTCTTGATGATGGATTAAAATCACATCTCTGTAGGGACAAATTCCATATCTGTACAGGTTACTAGCACAAATTTATCAGTCTGGAAAAGTCACTTTGAAGCAGAGGAATAGTCAGTGGGTCAGTTGAGTTGGTTTGTAGAATTACTTCAAGACGGTGAGCTTCGTATGATGGGATAGGTAGATTTGTGTATTTTGCTCGTTGGAAAACTGTTTTGTGGGCCAAACAACATTAGAATCATAGAATCATATCGGGTTGGGAGGGACTTCTGGAGATCATCTAGTCCCACCCCCCAACCAGAGCGGGTCTACCTATAGCAGGTTGCACAGGAACTTGTCCAGGGGGGTTTGGAATGTCTCCAGAGAAGGAGACTCCACCACCTCTCTGGGCAGCCTGCTCCAAACTTCCAGCTGGATTCTGTGTCCCTAATCACAACCCTCTGGGCTCTGTCTAGCCAGTTTTTAATCCACTTAACTGTCCATTCATCTAACCCATAGTTCCTAAGTTTAGCTATGAGGACACTGTGGGAGATGGTGTCGAAAGCCTTGCTGAAGTCAAGGTAGACAACATCCACTGCCCTTTTCATCTATCCAACCAGTCATGCCATCATAGAAAGCTATCAGGTTAGTCTGACATGACTTCCCCTTGGTAAATCCATGTTGACTACTTCTGATTGCTTTCTTTTCCTCCATATGCTCTGAGATGGCACCTAGGATGAGCCATTCCATGACCTTTCCAGGGATGGAGGTGAGGCTGACCGGTCTGTAATTTCCCGAGTCCTCCTTCTTGCCCTTTTCAAAGACTGGGATGACATTGGCTTCTCCAGTCCTGGGCACCTCACCTGTTCTCCACGACCTCTCAAAAATGATGGAGAGTGGTCCTGCAATGACTTCTGCCAGCTCCCTCAGCACTCTCGGATGTATCCCATCTGGACCCATGGACTTGTGGATATCCAGCCTTCTTAACTGATCTCTAACTTGGTCCTCCTCCACCAAGGGAAGATTTTAATTCCAAGGAGGCCTTGGCTTTCCTGGTTTCTTCCCTATATAGTCTAACAGCATCTCTGTAATCCTCCCAAGTGGTCAGTCCCTTCTTCCACTCGGTGTAAATTTCCTTCTTCCACTTTAGTTTTTTTCAGAAGGTCCCTGCTAGTAATTGCTAGTAATATCTATTAACACTTACTTTAGGATTAAAAACTCCAATGCAACCAGCATTCAGGTTAATGGACTGTTTTGGGAATCACAGTAGATTGAATAAACCTCTTATATGTTTGTTCCATACTTGAGCTTGAAAAGAGCTAGAGGCCTAATTCCCTTCAGAAATCAACAAAGAAATTACGTAGTGTATGTATGTGGGACACTAAGCTTGTGTATTTATATATGGCCATTTTTATTCCAATTTCTAGTTGGTTTTTTTTAATTAAATATTGTTACAACACATAGGTGCCTAACCAGATTCTTTGCAGTAATACAGTCAGTCAGAAATAATGTAGCAGTTGGATATTTCCAGTGCAAGCCTACTTAAAGTCTAAAATATTTCAGTGCATCAAAATAAACATGAGGTCAAATAAAAGGAGTACAATAGAACTCATTGCAGAGCTCACAAACTACTTAAGCTTTCTGATTGTGATCTAAGGCTTTGATTCTGCCTACATTTAACTTTGAACCAGGACTGAGTTTTCTTGTAAAAATTAAATTATACATGTGCACCCAGAGAATCACATTCTCATATATAGTGCTTACTTCAAAAATAAGAGCCAGAAAAATATGCAATCTTGAAAGAAACAAAAAACAGATTCCTCCTGGAAGAACCAATGCAGGTACTTATATTAGAATTAGATGGGTTTAGCTGTTCGATATTTAAACCCTTATGTACCACATATCTAACCTAGACTACAACTTGACTAATTATGCATTGAAAGCTTTGTGCTTCTATTGAATCACATGCCTATGCTGATGCAGTCCTTAAATATTTCTAAGTAATGAATCCTATAGACACCAGTCTCTTGCAAAACTAAATAGTCTTCCATAAAATAGTAAAAATGTTTGTATTTACTGAAAATACAAGGACTGAGGATACTAGACGATTTGCAGAATTATGCCCTATCAAAATTTCATTTGAAGACTTGCCACCTGTTTCATAACTGGCCAAAAACCCCACTTTATTCCATATTTGATCAATAGAAGATTTTTAATAAATGTTTCAGAGACTAAAATTATGAGTAATATGGTCATAGAAATCTGAAACAAATCATTATCTCTTTGGGAGCACTCTAAAGAAAAATCTTCAAGGAGGAGAGAATATTTGTATTCCTCCTTTCAGCAAATTTCAGCCTCTCATACTTTACAGAGGAACTCTATGTGAATGCAAGGCTTTCCTGCAAAAGTCAAAACCTTAAATGTTTATTTTTCCAGGCTTCGCTTCTAATTTATTGAAAAGGCAAAGTTTGGACTGAAGCTGACTTGCAATGAACTGAGTGCGGGTTGAGGAGTTAATGCCGTATTTAATGCATCCCTGTAGTTAGATATGTTCTTTGGGACACTGGATATTATCCTCTCTGGGACTTTCAGTGGTTGCTCTTGCTCCCTGCAACTTGGTTTTCAGTTATAAAATGTGAATTATAAGAATATCTGTCCTTTGCTGTAGAGCACTTTCAGATTTTAAGACTGAAAAGTAGATATTAATGTGAGCTGCAGTCCTCAAATCACGAAAATAAAGATACACAATCATGTCTGACAGTGTGAAAACTACCAGAGTACTGCTAAAATAAGTATGGTAGCTGAGAGTTGCTTTTACTTGTATTCATGTAGTGCCATTAGAGTCAGTGAAGCTGCACAGATAGAGAATATAGTAGGTCTTTGATTCACAAATTACAAGGGTGGTTTTTTCCTTAAAAGCAGTTCTAGTGGAAATAAACAAAATTAAGAAAAACGACAGATTATTTCCCTCATCATGGCAGCATCATATATACATTTATCTCCTTATTCTTTGGGGATTTCTAAGGCTGCATGAACTATGAAAAAATTTATATCCAAGGTACCAAGACACAGGCAAGAACAAAATAATTTCTGCCACCCAATCAAAGCAAATGTAACCTTGAGAAAAAAAAAATAATCTGTAGAGCAGCAATCTCCAACTATTCACCTTTAGATCACAATAAATACATAATTCTTGAATTTCTCCAAAGTATACAATAAATGCATCTACAATGTAGCCTGTCAAAAGCAGCCTGGCAAACCATCAGGAGTTGGAACCATTTGTGGTGGGACCTAAGTGTTATTTTACTGACTGTGGCAGAATCCCTAGGCATTTTTGTCGGGTTTATTTCATGTACACAATATACAAGAGTATCTCTAAGGCAACAGAGAGCTCCTGAGCAGAGACCAAAAGGCTTTCAAAAAGATATTCTGAGAGCAGCCAGCTCAAGAAAACACTTTATTCTGAGGTTTATTGGAAAGAAACTCTACCATTACAATCATTAACAGCCTTCTCTAGACTCAAGTAGAAGCACGTTTTTATAATTTAGACTCTACTTTTTAAGTAAAAAACTTCTGAAGGTGTACACAATTAATTCATTTCAAGACAGGGTCCTGGGCACAACTGAATATAGAAGTGGTGACCAATGGGAATCTGAAGTGTTTATCACTTCCACACATTTCAAATATCTTTTATGACTGCTGCACCTCCAGAGAGTAAAAATCAAGCGTCAGTTTTGAAACTAAAGGCCCTGTTTAAAGGATCAGTTGATTGAATAAAGACAAAGTTTGGATAAGAACCAGCACAAGCTTGCCTACAGATAAACACATTCCTGGGCTGGATTGGTTTCCCTTTCAAGAGTTATTTATATGTGATCTGTTAACAACTTCTCTCTCTCTCTCTTTTTTTTTTTTTATCCCTCAAACACTGAGCAAAATCTTGGCTGTTGCAGTTGGGTCTGGCTCTGCAAGGCTGATTTTTTTATTCAGTGCTGTTCTCTGTAATCCAATAGACCAGTACTTTGCTACTATGGTGATGGGCCAGCTAATTGCAAAATCTTAGTTATGGACCGATAACTTTGAAAACCCTAAATTCCTTAAGAAGAGAAACATGTAAATCACCAGGAAATGAAACAACTATGTTTCCAGATCAAAATACTAAACCCAAAAACGTCTTATTAACGGCCATAGTAAACTGTGCCAGTGCACTTTGAAGTGGAAATTCAGAGAATTTTATGAAATTCTGCAAATCTTGAGTTACACTTGGCATGCATTTCCACTAGGTTATCAGAACTGAGCAGCTACTCTATGAACAGTAATAGGTATAGATAAAGAAAAGCAATAAAATGATTACCACTGGGTGGAAATTATGAAAATGTTTTATTAAAAGTATTCATCTGGAAAAAAAACCCTGCCACATATGTTTCAGCAGTGTTATAGGTTTTCTTGCAGGCTTGCATCTTAGAACTTCACATGGATAATGAACTTGCTTCTGTTTTTACTCTTCTCTTAAGTAAAAAACAACCCTTCCTTTGTTATTCCTGTGTAAGCCAACACCCTGACTTGTACACAAAAGAAAAAAAAATTCAACAGATGATTTAACAATCCTTCTGTGGTTATTTGAGCTCAAACCTCCAGCCAGTGACAGGTATATATTTACTGCAGGTTGAGCTGAGGCACTAAGGAGGTTCCTGATTTCAGTTAGTCCCAGCCCCTACTTCCCTGAAATAACAATGGAAAATCCTGATACTGTACTTTTCTCTTCCCCAGCTTCAAAAATCTTCTATAAATGCACACACATATAAAAAAAATAAATTAAATTAAAAAATTCCAACCTCATAACCTTGTGCTGTTAAGGTCAGCACCAACATGTTGAATGACATATTGTGATACAGGGCTGCCTGCACCAACACCGAGGATTTCAAGCAAGGTGCTTTGCTTCAGGCTTTCTGAAGGCAAATAACTCCTGGACCACTTATAGCCTCTCTCCTGATCTCTAGAGTACAAAACATAAATACAATAAATTCTAGTCACCCTCAATCCTGAAAAATCCTGAAAGAATGGTTAGAAACTGAAAGAGGGGAGATTTAGATTAGATATTAGGAAGAAATTCTTTACTGCGAGGGTGGTGAGACACTGGCCCAGGTTGCCCAGAGAAGTTGTGAATGACCCATCCCTGAAGGTGTTCAAGGCCAAGCTGGATGGGGCTTTGAGCAACCTGGTCTGGTGGGAGGTGTCCCTGCCTGGACACCTGCCTGGGGGTGGAACTGGATGATCTTTAAGGTCCCTTCGGACCTGAACCGTTCTATGATTCCATAAAACCAGAAGAAAACTACAGCCCCTGATTTTCAGTTGAACCTCATTTGTGTTGGGAAAACCATGGATGGTGTTCATAACAAATTCCTGGATAAGAAAGTCCAGTTGAAGTGAAGCACTGGTAGCAGCTGAACCTGCCACCTATCAAACTGTTGAAGCATAAAGCAACCAAATGCAACTTTGTACCGGTGGAGCTGCAGGACAAACTGCCTTCAAAGAACATACTGCCTGGTCTGGGAAATGCAAATCTAATAGTAAAAAGACCTCACAGTTCAATAGAAATTACCATAAAAACAATGGAATTGAATCTTATCATTTTGGGGGTGTTCGAGCACCCTAGAGAACCTGTTTACTCATTGCCTGTTACTTTATATTTGATTTTTCTAAGGGGTATGGGACTCTCCCTTTTTTTTTATTTTTACAAGACCCTACTCTTGAATAGTCTTTGTTCATAGAGTGCACAGGCTGCAGGCATGGTCAGCTTCCATTGAGGGCACTGGAAGGGAAAAAATGTTTATGCTTCCCTGCTCCATACCCACGTGCCAGAATCCACCATAAACTGGGCCTAAGAAAACAAAACACATTCACAAAAATGAGCAGAGATTCAATTACAGAATTAATCCTTTCGAGCAGGTGGTTTCTGGTGAATCCACTGCCAGAAACAGGCTTCATATCAGGTAAATCCAACTTCTACTGCCAAGAAGTTAATCAAAAAGCTATTATAACTTATTACTTGTCTAATTTGGGGCCTGCAAAGCATTGTAAACATTTCCGAGTTATTTATATAAGTAGCACATCAATTATCTATGTCCAGATACCAAGACAGATAGATAAATTGATTATTTTGTAATTTAACACATGAATTAATGTGTGTATCTGTGTCCGTGTCTGTGTCTGCGCACTATTCAGCAATTTATCACAAAGTCTGTTTCTTACATCATTTGGCATCTTTTCCACTTTTGAAAAAAATGGAAAAAAACCCCAAGGAACCCTAAAATACTTTAATGTTCACTGGCCCTAGTTACACACCATTCTACGGACAAAAGAGCTGTCAAAAAGGATCAGGAAACTCTGGCCTTTTAAATGCTTTCACTGAGGGTGGCTGAGACTCAAAGTTTCAGAGAAAGTGAACCTCCTTTCCTGGTATAAAGCAGGAAACCAATTATGCCAAACCCAGCAGGTGATTAGCTTATGCCCTGAAGCATGAGATTTGATTATTCTTATCTTGGTATGCATACTGGAGCTACAAATATTATTAATGGCCATAAAATCATCCAGCCTTTTAAAAAAAAAAAAAAAAATCTAACCTGAAAGTTTGATTTGATGACCTCTCTGTGTGGCAAATTCCAGAATGTTTATTTTGTTTAATCTGAATGCTTTACCTATCTCGTGGTCACCTGTATTCATTCATATCACAGGACGTGGTTACAAAGCCAAACCATTTCATGTGCATATTGTCCTTTGACAACAGTATGTTTGAGCTTCATGATTGTATTGTTGGTACAAAGGTTCAGTCCAGACCTAGATGAATAACTGACCATGTAATTTTCCTTGAGATCTTTCTAAAGGGAAGCAATAAAAAATGTTTCTTTACAGAAACACTACAGACAGGGATGTAGAAGTTTTCATTAGTAGGTCATTATTTAATGAAGAACATAACATTGCCAGAGCTACTGAAAAGTGATCCAAAGACTCTTGACATAATGGGAAATTTTCCATGGATTTCAATGGACTTTGAGCTAAGCCTCAATTGAGCTAAATCACACTGTCTTGGTTGTAGCTCTAAAGGATGATTCGCAGTCCTGTTTAAATTAGGGTGAACCACTAAGAAATAAATCATAACATCTTTAGAGATTTTCCCCCAGACAACCCACAAACCAGACTTCGTCGCAGTGAAGAGTATTTCCACCAACGTGCGTCAATTTACAATCATGCAGATGGGATTTCAAGTACCATTCTGTTGCCCAGTTGATTCCACCTTGCTTTTTTTTACAATCCTCCAGATTTTAATACATCACACTGCACTGAGAAGTGCATTAGGGCAGACTCCCTTTGTCTCGTAATAAATAATTTCCTTCAAGATGGAAACAACAGCTACTGTTTTGTGAATGCTTGGCTGAGAGAAGGTTCTTGAATAAATAGCCTCACTTAGAAAACATATTTACAAAAGCCTCTGAGAAAGTGCAATGTATATGACATTTTCAAATGGTGCTTTAAGAACACTGTACTTGACCTGACACAAAAACTGATGACTTCTTACAGGAACTTGCAATTCAGATGTCCTTCAGGTAACCAGCTAAATCATAACGAATTGTTTATCTGCAGTTGGTCTTTGAAACAAAAAAAAAAGTAAAAACCGACTCAAAAAAAAACAGAAACATGAAATCAGTCACATTCCAAACACAGTGTTGAGTGTTTCTCAGCCGTTTCTGGTTATTTGGTACACTTTTAGAATCTGAACTTGCAAACAGAGTGAAAGAATATGTTTGAAAGACCTAACAGCAAAATGTACAGCTTTCAGTTTTTTGTTTTTTGTGTTTTTTTTTTTTTTAACAGACTGTCAAAGACTACATCTTTCTTTTGTTTCGAAGTGGGAAAACTTTAGTTCTTGAAATTTGATAAAAGACTTTGAATTTAATTGAAAAGGTAATGAAACCTGCATTTCCTCCATTCCTGATCTTAGGGCTGTTACCTTATCCAGAAGCGAGGGAAGTTGTACTGACACACAAACAACTTTCTAGGAGATCTTGGAAAGAGAGGATCCCAGTTGGGTGATTTAACTCGTGTCTAAGGTCAGTTTGTTGCTCTGGCCAAGTTTTTCTGTGTGAGTTCCCTTAAGGACCTCATTACAGTCCTGAACGCTTAAGGAGTTCAAAATGGAGATGTCACTAAGACTCAAATACTTCTCTTTGTCTGCACCCCGCAACCGCCCTGTTTCAGCCAGGAAGCAAGGAGAGAAACCTAGTGCTGAGCTGGAGCATTTCAAGTTAAGACCATTATATCACCCTGTTTCTGACTTGTAAGTCAAACTAATCACATTAGCAGTTAGACATATTTGCAAATCATTTCACAAGGGAGAAATTTCAGGACATAATATAGGGAAAATGCATTGTCAAAACAAACTTCTGTTCTGTAACTTCTCAAAGAAGGAACTTGAAAACTAACTTATTTTGCCTTTTAAATCTGGCAGTATACCTTGGAAAATATTGAACTGTAGAAGAATTTCATTAGTAGATTTAGTCCAAATGTGAAATTGGGAAGCATGTCCATTCACTCAGGCCCTACCAATAAATAGATTGGGCTTTTCTGATCTCTCTTATCAAGTAAAAGCAAGCCAGACCACTCTACAAGTACAAAAATTTCCCAGTTGCTCCACTTCCAAAGTCTCAGCTAAACACGATTTCTAATTTTGACTTTGAAATAACTAATTGCATATATATACATGTATATATACACTCTAGAACTGTGTCTATACACGTATACATACACACACTCTGTTCATACACCTCTGTGGGTACGTACCTGCCTTGAAAATCTCTTAAGCAGACAGATTGAATGCACTTAAATTGCTACAGCTTAATAACTTTGAAGCTCCACATGAATTGATTTTAGTACTGTTATACTGCCTTATCAGCAAAGCCCCTGTCTAAGGAAAGGATTTGTGTGCGTGTGTGTGACTGTGCATGCATGCCTGTAAATAAGTGGATTTTACTACAGCGGTAGTAGAACACACAAATCTAGTTTTAAAAGTATTATCTTCAGTGTACAGAGGTCACTTTTTATGGTGGTAAGGTTAGGAGAAGGAGGAATATCTTATGAAGAAGGTGCTGGACTTGGGCTTCAGAGGCTCAGGTTCAATTCCTCACTCTGCCAGAGGCTACTTCTGTGACACTGCACAACTTGCAGAAGCAGTTAAGCAAATGCTTAAGTCATCTTTTGTTCGAAGGGCAATATTTTCTTTCTCTCCTCTTTTGTCTGTCCTAGCCCATAGCTTACAAACGCTTTACACCAGTGCCTGGGAGGCAGTTTCTTGGGGTTGGTTTTTTTACTACAGCATCCTGCACAGCTCAGCCCTGATTTCACTCTGCAACCTATGAACTTCAGTGGCACGCAAATACTTAAATAATTATACTTTACAGATGGAAGTCCAGAATCATTCTATCGCACACAATTTAGTTCTCAGTAATCTAAGAGAATATATGTTAATGCCATATAAAATACAGGACAAGTGGAAGAGAAAAAACAAAGGCTGGGGTAGTAGCTGAGGAAAAGAATAATTAGCTTGATCTATATTCCTACCAGGTATCACACTGTACCTACTAAGAATACAAATATAAGGGTCCAAAGTATAAATACATTTTATATTTACATAGTTATAGCAAACAGAGGATCCAAAGTTACAGTTGTAATTGACGATCAGCTGCAAAACATTTTTTATGGCAATAATCTAGAAAAAATTATTAGAATTTAAATGTAATAAATTCAGAGTAGTCAAGATAAGAAAAATGTCAGATTTGGACAACAGATCAACACATCAAACATTCTTCGACTTTAAAATATAATTTTTCACTCGTGGACAGTGTTTAACAGGTTAGCATCATTTTCCTGCCATTTTGTCCCCTTTTGTTGGTTCCTTCCAGCCTTCGAGCCAGGAGTTGGGCAAGCGGCTCCCTCTGGTGCCAACACCAACACTACTCTCTAGGTTTGCTCTGCATTCTGCTTAGGACCCGATTATGGAAACTCAGCATTATGCAGGACTGCGTTTGTTAGCCTGTAAAATAATTTCTTTTCATACCTCTGGTTTAATTAAGCAGTGAAATTGTCTTTAGAGAGCACTCTGAAAGCACCTCACTGCTCAATATGGTATCATCACACAGTATCTTTTTCACAGATACCCAAAGATAAGACAGGACTTGTTGCTAACATTTACACATTTCCCACTGCTTTGATTAAGAACCAGCTTGCATTTTTGAAATATCAAATATTTCCTGAATTAATGTATGAAAGCAAAATGGCAACTCAAGTATATCACCAGCCGAACATCAAGTAGCTTGCTCCACTAACACCAGGCATAACTTTTTTGGTTAAGATTACATGTTCTTACTGTTGATATATTTTTTAGTTCTCTAGAAGTTTCACTCTCTGTTTTCCAAAACTAAGCCACTTCAGTACCATAATTACTACTTCTCTGAATTTCTGACAGGTTACGTGACCCCATGTAAAATATTACAGTAGGAGAAGAGGTGCAATAGTTGGCATCACAAAGGTTTTCATCACAGGTCTACGGTAGGTAAAGGTCTGTCACAATTTTTATCACATTTTCCTAATTATTCAGAACTACTTTTAAAATGTTCAAAAATGTTGCCTATAAATTTATTTCAAGGAAGTTATAATTCTCAGTGAAATTGTTTATATCTAAGGAGAAAATGAAATTTTAAATACTGTGTTATAATGTATTAGAAATGTAACTGGAGTCTAACTTCTCATCACAAATGCTGATTTATTTCACACATACCATCTGAGTTTATATTGAGCATTTTAGTTTGGTTTTTTTTTTTTAAGAAAAAGTTAATCAATTTATGAATGGCCAAGCCCATATACATAGTGATGTGTCATTATTTTGGAAGAAACATACTTGAAAACAATTAAATACTGACATATTACAAAAACTGACCAGCGTCCATCAGGAATCCAACAAGATTTTCCCATGTGAAACCCTCGTCATTTTCAAAGGCCCTTACAAAGAAAAAGCTCACAAGAACGGGATCATTCGTTGCACTGCCAGTCTCCAAACCACGAATGGATGGCAGATGAAGAAAGACCTATGGCTCCCCCATTAATAGGAGGTTTAATATTTTCTTGCTTCATCTGCCAGAACCTTTATACAATTCTCATAACTTTTCAACTATGCAGTGTTATACATAATGATCTGAAGAGGCAGCACTGTATTTTTTCCATCTGCAGTGAGCTTTCCAAGCATTCATTAATCCTCACAGCATCTCAGGGTAGTAGTTCAATTTATGGATGGGAAAACAAAATAGATTGAGTACTGGAATATATTTTAATGAAAGTGCCAAGCACAGGCATGAGATTTAAAGTGCCCCCAGTGTTTCTTTCTTGTGGACATAAGGCAGCTAAGACCTTAGATGTGGATATGATGGAAAAATCTGGTATGGCATAATTTCTGCATCGCAGCCCCAGCAGCTGAGTGAAGAGTGAGTATGGGAAAAGCAAGGACCAAACTATCACATTGGTTCTCCTCTCTCTTTGTACGCCAGTGAATGGCGATGAGCCACGGCACACCTATGAACTTGGTAAAGCGGGGAGGAAAAAAAAGTTACTTTATCTGTCTGTTATGACAACAGGGATAAGAGCCAAGGCAATGCAAAATGTTGCTAAACAGTAAAAAAAGGAAAGTTATGGCATCCTTTTAAGGGCTTCTTCATCATTAAGATTCCAAATGCTACAAGATTAATGTTTAGGTAGTGATATTACTCCAGCAAACTTACAAAAAGTTAAGAGTCAGCTTTGACCTCAGCAACAATATGCAAAAACATCAGAGTTGCAAGAGCACAAAATGGTGGATGTGAATTAAGAGCAATGAAATCATCAGGTTTCAAATTTTCTAAAAATTGCTCTGTTCTTAAACATCAGTTGCAGCAACTGCTCCAAAACAACACAAAATCTTTTTCTTTAATGGCCACTTTAAAGTCATGTTTACAGTTCAATTTTTTTCAGCCTTTGCTGAGACCTTCACTTGCCAAATGGTATGTGTCTCTACATCAGCTAAAACATGCCAAATTCAGGCTAGAGTCAATCTACAGTTTTATATTTGGAATTTTTTAAAAACAAGCAAATGAAATAGCATGGAAAAAGTAATGTTAACTACACATCTTTCATTAATTCATTAAAGGCATGAGAGTTGACTAAGTCACTGTCCTATTAAGAGAAATGCTGTTTCTTCACATATGCTAGCTGTATATACATTTGTTGCACGTATTACCTCCAATAAAATTGCTGCAATCTCTACAGATTTACACTGAAGTTTGAATCAGACCACACATAATTTAACTGTAAGAACATTAACAAAATTTCTACCTCTAATTTCTATTTCAAGACTCAAAAATTCTGAGCTGTTTTCTGACGACTGGGATGGAAAGTCTCCCATCCACCTCAGAGAAATAATACACTCTCCACCTTTTACTTCCTCTGAATAACAAAGTTCCCCTCAATAGGAAACAGATCAAATCCTAAATAAATAAATAAGCACATCTGGTATTTATTTATCCCAGTCCTTGGAAATTTTATGCTAATTGCAGTTCTGCTACTAAGGCTCTGGAAAACATCTTATAGTTGGGTTTATAATTTTTTACTGCAATGCACAAATAGAAATGCTTTATTTCCCAGTGTTTCTCCCCTCTTTATAGTATATGAAGTTAGTGCTCTCATTGTATATGAAAGTTAGTAAGTTGATTAACAATATAGCTGATCAATTCCTTCTACTTTCTTCTTGTCTAATGCAAACTCATACTATGAAGTCCTGTGTTCTCAGCTCACCAACAATAATGAAGACAACTAAAAAGTAAAATCCTAGTTCCCCACTGCTTTAGCCCTGTTGTAAACTGATGCTTCGCCCCTGAAATGAACAAAATCAGGTGGACTTTGGACTGCATTTTCACAGAGACATTTCAGGATTGAACAAGGCTACTTGTTTCCAACACAGCTTAGCATTTATTATGCTCCATTAGTAGCAATTTATCATCACTGAATTCAATATGTCATTTTTCTGATACATGCCTTCTTTCTAGCTTCATTCTTCCAACTTTCAGTCCCCTCATCTTTCCCATGCTCCTTTTTCTACTGTGCAGGTGGTCATGCAGCCCCTGTCTCCACAGAGAAAAGGGATCTGAAAACTTCCCCCAAACCACAGTCCCTCTCCTGGAGCACAGAGCTTTTTTCTCATCTGGGGATAAAGGGCATGGTCAAGGATTTGTTCCTAAGTCTTCACATTGAGAAAACTACTAAAAAATTTCATTTTGGAAACACACCTTGAGGTAGAAACATACTTACAAACAAAAAACGGCTTCAAATCACTAATTTTTTCCTGGTTTTGCAAAAAGTTCTCCATCACGTAAGACTCATTTACAGGTATTGTCATTTCCTAGAAAGTTGCAGAAATCAACCTAACATCTGATACCACAACAATACAGTTGTTTCCAGAGTAAAACTGGTCTCTTGTGAAATTTTCATCCTATTTATGAC
>JAHREE010000371.1:135138-329346 GCA_033628505.1 Tringa tobata
CGGGTCTGGCTCCTGTCTGTTCCCCATGCTGTGGGTGGGTTTCGCCAATTCTGCCTCCCAATCTTCTCGAGCCCCCCCAGTTTCCCAGTTGCAAGAAGACTGGTGAGGAAAGGGAGTGCTGCTGTGCTCCCGGTAGGCAAGAGAGCCCAGAGAAAGACCATGGGGACAAACACTCCCCAGGACCCTCTTCCCACCAGGGCTGCCGGCCCTGGCTCACTGGGTACACTTCCACTACACACACACACGTAAAATCACAGAACGGGTTGGAAAGGACCTTAAAGATCATGGAGTTGCAACCCCCTGCCATGGGCAGGGACACCTCCCATCACCCCGCTACACCTCAGGTCAGCTCAACAGGCCATCGGTGCAGCCACATCACCTCCCCTCTTTCACTTCCACTCTCTTTTGCCCTGACCTGGTACAAATTTCATCTGAGACTTTCCAAGACCTTTAATTATTCTATTAATGTACAGCCATAAATCTTCCAGAGCAGCATTTCATTAGGCAAACATCAATATATGGTACACAGATGTAAACAGAGGCACCAAGGGCTAGATGGGTAGCAAATTACACGCTCAAGCCATAACAAAAGCTAAACCAGAATTGTTCAGTCTTGTTTTCTAGAGCTTTTCTAGGGAAGTTATGCTATGATATTTAAAAAAAAAAAAAAAGCTCCATGAGAACAACCTGTGTCAGTAGATTAGCAGGTTACTAGAGCAAGCTCCCGTTTACACCACCATAACAAGTCTCTCCTTTGAGTCCTTAGCAGCTTACAGTTAGACTAGAGACAGAAAACATAATAAAAACTCCACAGCTCTCCTAAATACCAGTGTTAGTCATCATTTAGGTATTTAAGCAAATGAAAAGCAGGGGCTTTTTTGGTGGTGGTTGTTCTCCTTGACAAATCGGGAAACAGAACATGGCACCTTGAGTGGAAGAGACAAAACATGGGTCCATCCAACTAGGGCAGAAAAAGACCAAGGAAAACAGCCTTCCTGGCTCCCACTTGAGTGATACACCATACGTGTAACTGTGCAGGCAGTGGGACTTGCACCTTGTTTTATCCCTCATAAGGTGCTTGGAAGAGGTGATCAGAGATGTACAAGCAGATGGATGTGGAAGAACTTCAAAGGGCAGTATGAGATACAAAGCAGGTCTTAAACATGGGCACAGAGAGGGCAGAGACAAGGAGATGAGGAAGCAATCAGTTTTCCTAGGCAAAATGGAAGGGTGGGAAGAGAACAGAGAGGCTGGGAATAAACTCTTTAAGGCTTCCTCAACTAGAAAATACATCCCTTGTGAAGGACTATTTCACACGCTATTTTCCAGTGAGGAAATCAAAGTCACATACCAGCAATTGAGTATCTTCTGGTTGAATTTTGAGTGTTATTGTGGGACTGAAGGTGAAGGGCATTAAGCTCTCTCAACACTTTTTTTCTCTGACAAAAAAAGAAAAAAGATAATGAATCAGGGATTAATGTAAGACTGAGCCCAGGAAAGATTCTTCACCATTTTTGTATCATGTTTACAGTAAAAGCAAAACAACACTCCTGAGAAACTGGTACAAGTGGGAGAACAGTTTTATTCCTTAATGACAGTATTGGATGCAGAGCAATCTGGAAATCCTGTAGAGATTCCAAAGACAGCACCTGTCTGTAAAACATGATGCATTTTTAAAGCCCTCAAGTCAGTGTGACTAACAGGGTTCCAACCTGGAATGCTTCGCCCAAAACTGAGAAGTTCAGTGCGTGAAGATACTGGGTTTGGTTCAGTTTTCAAATCAAACAAAACCTTGATTTATCCTCTGGAGCAACGTATGTGACTTTGGAATATGCAATCTCATCTTTAACCGCAGTGCCAATGGCTACAAAAGCAAGGGCAGATGCTCCCATCTGCTATGTGGCACTGGGTGGAGCAGAACAAGCCAGTGCCCCAAACGTGGATTGGCAGATGCAGCATCTCTCCTACACCTAGGAGGGTCTCCAGGAAAGGCATCCCCCTCCCCACACCTCACATTCTGCTGTACCAAACTAACATATGTGCACGCACACTCGTGTGTGAACCGCCCGGTTCAAGCAATGGCCATTTTGAGGAACGGGGACCTATGGAGAGAAAGGACAGAGCTGGGGAGCAGCTGTTCTGTACAGCATGGTGCCTTCTGCAGTATGTGATTTTCAGCTGGAAATCCGTACGGTTGTTTCAGTTTAGGAAAATGGGAGATCAGCCCTTCAACCTTCAGTCCCGCTGGAGAAAGCGCTACTGGCACCAAGAGAAGCTCTGCGCTGGAGCGGACATGATGGGAATAGGAAGGCAGATGTAGGGGAGAGCTTTACATGTCTGGAAGGTAAGTCATACACATTTTTTGAAGTGATCATTAATTTGGCATTCCCATCCTGAGAAGCAGATTTAACCTTCTAGCCAGTAAGTTATCTACATAATCCTCACTACTGCAATATCTGAATACCTTAAGTGCTTTAAACTGGCCATCCAGATGATCAAGTTCACAAAGTCTAGGTGTAAGGCTGACGGCTTCAGACTTGCTCAGGTTTTCCTAGGGGCGGAAGCTCAAATGTAACAGGGTTGCACATATCGTTCTACCTTTCAGGATGAGGGTGATTTGTCAGGATTAGCCTCAGGGGTATTTCTAATACCTTCCCTTTACTGGTGGTGATTAAACAAGGATTGAAGATATCTTCCAGTCCCTTCCAGCTCCTACATCTTTTCCAGGGGATTTATATAGAAGGAAAGATGCTGTAATGCAGCTAGTAGCTAATACATCTCACAAGGACAACATAAAGTCATTTTATTAATACAACTCTAGCCTTCCCCAGCTTGTAATTGTAGCTCTGTGTTACCATGGGGGTCTTGCCATGTTAACACTTATACAGAAAAACCCCACTAAAATTTATGAAGAATAATGGAAAATAATTCCATGTTTTACGATCCAAAAGTAAAGGGAGGAGATTTCCACACTTAACGTAATCATCCCTGCTTCTGTGAGACAGAGGAAATGAAGGTGCCCTAAACATGACAAACAGAAAATGATATGTACAAAAATAGGGGAAAGAGAGCTGCATAATAAAGCTGTCTTTCGTAACTGTCCAGGGGAAACTGAAAAGAATGAAAATGAATTGCAGCAAGGATGACTTTGAAGAGAAATTGTCAGCTTGCTTAGCTCCCAAATTCACACCCTCATGCACAGTCTTTAGACAAAAAGCAAAGCACAGATGCCTAGGAGTTTTGAGGCAGATAAGACCTGTATGCTTTCTTTTTGGGGTAGGCATTTATTCCCTCTATGATCATAGCTTAAAGTTTCATAACTTGAGAAGTCACATTAATAAGATAAGTATAATTTTGCTTATGAAATATAAATAATAAGCTATTAGCAAACATATAAAAGGGAGTGCAACTTTAGACCTCAAATTTTATAAAAATGGCTTGATTTTCAAAGGTATTGGGCAGCTGAAGACTTCCTGATGTCATGAAAAAGTGAAGGACATCTTTATCTCAAAAACAATGCCCAACAATTCTGAGATAACATCTGCTTTGATTATTAAAAGTAATCAAGAGGTAAATTAATATCTTAAGCAAGATTACAGGGAACCTCAAATAGTCATTGAATTGTTTTTATAATGATGCTTAACAAATATAATGAAATACACAGGACACAGTATGAGAAGACATTCCTGCATTTAATGCCGACTGTTTTACCAGTGTGAGGATATTTTCTTCCTTCTTTAGGTGTGAAGGGGCCCTTACTGAATACCAGGAAAAGAATAAATGAAAACATTAAAATAAAGAAACCACAAATATTCTAGTGCTGGGATCTTGGGGCACCCTGAGGTGATTTATCTTTTTCACCTTACTTCAGTGAGCTGGCAACTGCTCTTATTTCCCATGTTAGTATTAGGATTCAAAGATGACACATTCACACATGATGTATATGTCTCCTCTTCAGACTCATGCAACCCATAATATTAAACAATGTTTTCCTTAGGTCAGCTGTGTCACTAAGTTAAATTTCCTTATATAATAGTAAGTACAGTTAGGAAAAAAAAAAAACACAAAACCAAGACAGAGACTTCTTGGGGGCCTGATTTGTCTCCTATGAAATCAGAAATCTGAACTCACCCATTGGTAACCAGAAAAAAACCTCAAAGACTAATATTTTGCCATCCAGGCAAATAGACATTTCATGGGATTTTGAAAAGCTTCTAGCTTTGACCCAGTTTCCATCATGATCGCAGCCGCGCCTCTTACACCAGGCACAGCTTTGTGAGTAGCGCCAGTCAGCACTAATCATCATGAATTAAAACACCAAAATAAGACCCTAGACTTTTCATCATATATTTGATTATGTTTGGATTTAGTGATACAGTTAAATATATTCGCATCATGCACATCTCTACAAGCACAGCTTGATACTGTGAGTCTTCAAGCATCAGGTGTAATCCTGTGAGGTGTTGCCAATTCACCTGCCTGCTTCTCACAAAGGACCCAGTTTGTTAATAAACAAACTTAAACCTCAAATCAAGGCCAAATATGATCTCACTCAGAATATGTCTTTCACATCCCAGTTTGAAATCACATATCTTAAAACTGAAACTAGCCAGTAGCTAAATTTTTCCCCCATCTTCACTAAAGATTAACAAGTTGAGTGAATATCTATCAGTGAATATCATAGGCAATGAAAATGTTCCAACGCTATACAAGAGCTCATGGATAGAAGACTTTGTCTCCTGTCTGCCTGCCTTGTCACAATGCCAAATTTCATCTAGCATTAAAAACATATTTAAGTCACCAGATGTAAATAAATCTCAGCCAATGCTATTCCCCCCAATATGAGTTAGACATGACTTCTGGCTGGGTAGTTGGAGGACTCTAAGTTACACCTGTTCCCAATACTTGAAAAGTCTTAATACTCTCCTGGAGTAAAGCAGTGCTATTACTTTTTTTAAAAAGCCTCTAAAAATTCAGTTACCACCATAAGAAAGAAGAGGAAGCCAGACTGATTATGAAATCACTTTTAAAGACCACCACTATTGCATACGTGTAGCATAAAATACAGGACTCAAAACCAAGGCATGAAATAGCTACCCAGGTTTAAAATATTATACAACATTCTTTGCCCCCCCCCCCTTCTCAAACATTTTGAGTTGTCAAAAGTCTTATTTCCATATCTGAGACGACGGGGTCTGCTGGATGTAAAGGAGTTGTGATTATCCTTAAAGTGTATCTGACATTGCTATTAATGCTTTAAACTTGCTACCAGTGCATTTTTGCAGTTTCATCCTTTTAGCAGAACTGACACATATAAAAGCTTTGAAAATTCAAAGTATTAATCTCCAAAAGCATATGTGTAGTGATTACTTAACCAATAGGATGTTTTTTCAGTTCTTCTACAAGTTGGCTCAGTAACAGTACAATATTAATAATGCTTTAGCTTATACTTTTACAACCTGTTCTCCATTTCTCCCATCTGTCGATAGACTAAAATTGTGTTTACAGAATCACTCATTTTCTAACCTTTTTTTTAATTCATTGGAGACAACTCATAACCATTTTTTTTCCTGAAGCGACTACAAAACCCCAAAACTTGAGGCTCAGCTCGGTTTTCAGAGCTGTTGATATAATTATGAAGTAGCTCCATTGATTTGAAAAGTGGTATTTTTGGTTTCATCCTGTAACAAATGAGAAAGTAATTTTCTTCTCATTACTATTCCAATTAAATATATGCCTTTGGTTCAATTCACTGTCTTTCTTACCAGACTACAACTTGAGGCAACCCTAGAGTCTGTTACGACATTAGTAGGTATATTTACATAAAAAACTAGTAATATTCAATAGGAAGAACACCCTCCCATCTACCGAGACTCCAAGGCCCCAGGCACATGGCTCTGTACAGAAGTCACTGTAACTGTCCTAATTTACACATTAATTTCTTCGTGTGGTCAGAAACAGGGAGATGGAGAAGTCTGTCCTCCTCAAGTCCCTGAACTCTCTCCCCACATGCTGCATGCAGCACGTGAGACATTGGCATAAAACAAATTAAATTGTCCCAAACAGCTCGCAGAGCTATAACTTAGGCCACTGTTTTCACTGCCATTCAATAGACTTGCCAGAGTAAACACTGGTTTAAAAACCATTCAAGGACCTCAAAATTTGGCCCCAAATCAATGTGTATATAAATGACTTCATTTACAACTATGTTTTTATGCCAGATTTAATGTCAACAGCCTAACGGTGCGTTGGATTTCATTTATAGGATTTATTAATTTTTATCTAATGAACAATTTCACAAGGCAATTTAGATGATTACAACTGTGAAATGTTTGCAATGAGGACCAGATCTTGCCAGCCTCGCTTGCCTGTAGTGCCACTTATATCAAAAGTAATTGAAAACAATCGTACTTTAAAAGCACCAAAACAAACAAGTTCGAAAACACTTAGTCGACATGAGAAAAGGAAGCACAGTAGATGTTTCAGCCAATTCTGGGGCGCATGTTGTCTCCATACAGATAGGAACAGCTGAGCTTTCCGGAATAGAACGATGTATAGGAAGAAGCACTGCTCGCTGACACGAGGACAGCAACTTTGGGTAAGGATTGTGCCAATGTGTTGTTTTGACTACGACAGATCGTCCCGGTGACAAAACCCCCACTGACTCCTGTAGGAGCAGAATGGAATCAAAGCTAAACCCTAAAAGCTCACCTAGTTACTTGAAAAAATTTGAAAATTAAAGCAAAGGAAGATTTCTTCAGTTATGTACCATAGAATGGTTCAGGTTGGGAGGGACCTTAAAGATCATTGAGTTCCAGACCTGCTGTGCTGTGGACAGGGACACCTCCCACCAGACCAGGTTGCTCAAAGCCCCATCCAGCCTGGCCTCAAACACCTCCAGGGATGGGGTAGCCACAGCTTCTCTGGGCAACCTGTTCCAGCGTCTCATCACCCTCACAGGAAAGAATTTCTTCCTAATATCTAGTCTAAATCTCCCCTCTTTCAGTTTAAAACCAATATGCCTTGTCCTATCACTCCACTCCCTGATAAAGAGTCCCTCCCCATCTCTCCTCTAGCCCCTTCAGGGACTGGAAGAGGCTCTAAGGTCCCCCCCCGGAGCCTTCTCTTCTCCAGGCTGAACCACCCCAACTGTCTCAAGCTGGTCCTCATGGCAAAGGGACTCCAGCCCTCTGATCATGTTTGTGGCTGCCTCTGGACCCATTCTAATAGGTCCATGTCCTTCTTATGTTGGATGCCATACTCCAAGTGGGGTTTCACCACAGTGGAATAGAGGGGCAACCAATGAACCAAGCAGTGGCTTGTTTACCAAAAAGGTCACCTGCTGAGTAATATCTTTGTTTATTTTTTTAATTTTTGGTATTAGGGTCTTCTGATCTTGAAATTACAGTAGAAAGGTTCCCATTTATAATTAATGGCATTTTAAAGATTTTTTTGCTTAGGTGGCTAGAATCCTCCCAGCACCAGTGCCTAAAAACAATTACCAGCATTATGTTCAGTTTACTTCCAACTCCCCTTCACCCAGCAATAATTATATTTCTTTTGTGTGTTTCAGAAAACAGAGATTGTTTGCCATAAAATTAACTTGACGTGATTCAAAAGGAAATGCAAAGCATTTTATAAGGAGTCTGAGAGAGAGAGCTGCAATTGTGAACAGAGGCTTAAATGAGAACGGGGAAGACTTGTGCTTTCAGCCGGGGGAAGCTTCATTACAAATTAAGTTTTGTTTCCTTTACTTGCTGCAGCACAATGACAGCTTTGACAGACATATGGGTTGTTTAGAATCGTAAAGGCTTTTTAGTTTAAAGTGCTTCAGGAATATATCTAGCTGCAGTAGATGACGTAGGCACTTCTTATTTAGCTGTATTCTGCTAAATGTAGTTTGTAATTGGAACACCTTTCAGTCCATGCATAAGAAAATCAGTTTTGGTCTAATTCTGCCTTGCCGAGCTGCTTGTGCAGCGGGTCCTACTAAGGCCATGCATTTTATACTGCGGATCACCATGCATTTCAACACCATGTATATCACTGTCATTTATTTCTACAGGAACCGGAAGATACTTGAGGCTGTCCTGTCTCTGAGCAGACAACCAAAACCACAGGGTCTTTATGTCATTTAAACCTTCTTCCAAAAAGAAAGAACAAATAAGGTCACTCCGAGCTGTCGGGTTTCAAGTTTTGTCTCGTTGCAAGAGTTGCAGTTTCAGGCCTGTTGCAACGCTGTAAGGTTTTGCTTGAAAATGTCATACTCTGTCACTATGGTCCCAGTGTACACTGTAGCTGTTACCCATGTTACATCTTTTGCTTAGTTTAAAAATGTGCTTGAGGTTTTTTTCCCGTTAATGTCAGAACTGTAGACTTTGAGACAGATCCTGACTTCAATTACATTGTGTAATACCCAGAGTAAAGCCATTTGCTTAAGTGGAATTATTTTAGATGACACAAACGTGGCTGAAATCAGACTGGGGCTGATTTGGGATCTGAAAACCAAATGGTGCTCTTTCTGGCCCAGGCATTAGTCACTGCCAATAAAGATGTTGAAGTTCTAAACTCTATTAGTTCCGAATACAGAAACAACTTCTCAGTGTAGATAAGAGACAAGAAAACACAAGACCTGTAAACTGCTAAGTACTGTTAACCAAACCAGAACACAGCTTGGCTTTCTTTGCCCAAGTTTTACTGGTTCTACCAGTAGGATATAAAACACACAAAAATGAAGGAATCCCCAAAGCCAACCAAATGTCCAGAGAAAGTCCCCAGGAAGAAAGGAGGCCATATTTTCCACAGACTTGACCACTGATTCCTCTTGTTCTGGGATGCATAACCTTATAGACTAAGAAGAAAGCCTTTCTTTCAGCGTGGAGGGACAGCACTGCTCCCACCTTATGTCAAACCTTCATATCCACCTCCTGTCATCTCCTGCTCCGTAACTGCACCCTTGCAGCCATAGTTTATTTACCACTATAATAACACTTGGCCCTGTAGTAGCAGACTAACAAACAATTCCTCATTACTATGTTGAGTGAAGGGTATCGCAAGATATGCTGGCACTGTTAGTGCTTAGAGGGTTTTTACACCTTAAGCATTAACAACTTTGATTTAAAAATCCATGTAGAACATCATTTAACATCAACCAGAAGTTTCCCCTCAAGCTACTGTGGTGCTTCAGGTATTTTGCTGTTGTCTGGAAAAGCCTTTTGAGAGCTGGTACTACCTGGCATAGGGTGAAGGAAGAGCTGCCCTATATAGACCTCTGCATCAAAGACTGTTATTTGATTATTGTGAATTAACACTACATTTGGGAGGAAAAAAAAATAGACAGAAAAGCATCACCTATAAGAACATTGGACCCAGTAGAGATGGGACGGATTAAAAAGGAACCGGGAGAATGAAACAAAAGTTACACTCTGACTTTTCTTTGAAAATTTAAAAATATCTTCTACACGAACAAGAGTCTCCTGGGTGCCAGCTTCAGAAGTAACTTAAAGAAAATTCTCATGTCATTTGTGGTTGATGTAATGTAAGAATCCTTTCTTACAGCCTTTAGTGAGACACAGGGTAGAAAACTGGACTCCCACTCACAGGCAGATTTTTTTTTCCCTTTGCACACTTGTCAAAGAATATATCTTTTCCTCTTAGAATAATGAGAGCCTATTCACAGAAATTCTGCAAGCAGAGCCTCTATTTCCCCATCAGTGAAACAAGTCTTTCAAAAGACTAATTAATAAGTAGTTGTAAACACCAAGTTTGTTTAAACTTATGCAAATCCTCAATATTAATGCTGTAAGAATTATGTGGGGTCACACCTCACTAGGTATTTTTCTCGCACTTGATTTTTTTTTTTTTTCTATTAATGAAACCGCGTAGGTTGGCCTTGTAATTCTGGGTTTGTAATTGAGCCTGCATTCAAAGGCAAAAGACCAGATGATCCTGACAAGCTTCTGCAGTGCCTGTGAAATCATTTATTCCCAGGATTGGGCTGCAGGGTTGGGTTTTTTTAAATTTTATTTTTAAACAATTTACAATAAAATACCTGATGAGTACTTTTTCCGAGGGCATGGTTCACCTTTTTCTCCCTATCTCACAATCTTAAGAAACCTTTATATACATCTGAGCTCTGATAACCGAGAAAGATAGCCTGCTGTTCTTACTCAGCCTAAAATTGCAGAATGTCAGAGATACAGCAGGAAGAACATTTGGCTGCTTCTGTCACTCTCAACAAAATCTCTAACATTTTGTTTTATTTAATGGCTTCACTTTTCATAAGATGATTCAAACCCCTATAGGGGACCTACATTAGTCTGCTGACATTTTTCTGCTAGTATAATTATTATGTCCTTCTACAGTCTGCTTTTCATCAGTGCAGAATTTCTCCCTGGCGCAGAAGAGCTGTTAAAGACCTCAAGGTGGAAAACCAGAGAAGCCAGAACAGATCTTCAGCATGAGGCAAGGTGGAGGACAACTGATTCGGTATAACTGGGCATGTGCTGGGACACCTGGCAGCTGGTGGCATCAAAGAGCCGATGGACACAATGCAACTGAGAAAAATCTTCCTAGACTAGAACAAAATAAATATTTGGGGGTGAGAGGAGAGGCTTGTTTGTTTTTCCTTTACATTCCACCAGGCAAAGTTAGTTGCAGGTTTGAGCCACTTAAACCACAGCAGGAATGTGGGTATTTCTAACACAGTACATACCTATATATAGCCCAATTAATCACAGATCATAACAATTTGATTTGATTACTCCATGCGAAGGCCTACACTACTGCTTTGTATTCAAAATTTAGAAGGATTTTTTTTTAAAGAGAGAAATAAACCCCACTGGAGTCTAATGTCATTATATAAGGGTACTGCTAAAGGCTTAGAGGTGGAGTTTTGGTTTTTTGAAGGACAAACATCTCTAGACTCAGCTGCACTTTTAAGCCAAGGTTACAGCTAGCCCCTCAAACACGTGTCTTTTTGTTGCTAAGCAGGTGCAGATCTGAAATCAGAATAGAGCACTTGGGATAAAAAGAAAGCAAATCTACCTCCTCAGTTTTAAAGACAATATCGCCTTGGTAACAGGTAACACATGTGAAGTACGTGGTTAATTAAGGCTTCCAGTTATAACAGCGACAAAACAGAAATGAAAATGAGAAGCAATGTAGCAAAATATAGACAGTCCTTAATAGTCAGGTAGCTCGAAACGCATCAGTATACACCATTAAACAACTGAAAGGACAACTGTGTAGGTCAGATGGAAACAACGAACAAAAGTCTGGAAAACTTAGTGGTCCGGAGTGCTCTTAACAGCATGGGAAAGGATTTGGAGAGCTCATGCCATGTTCACTGGTGAGTGAGAGGAGGAGTAAGGGGATGAAGTTATGTAAAATTATTTTAAAGGAAGAATGCAATCACATCCACAGTTTTTCAACTGTTTGCTGCCATTAGGTACCAGGGTTATACAAAGCTGAAGTGGACAGAGATATCTGTGCCGAACATCCTTCATTCATCCTTCCTCACCAAGCAGCTCTGACCTCACCTGCCCTGCTTGGGAAAAGCATGAGGGATGCAAGCACAAGTTTAAGCTTTATGGAGCTGGAAGAACCAAAACAGGGTCCCTTTAGCATTATAAGCAACCACTTTGACAACAAAAAAATGGAATATGAAAACAAACCCATCCATGACAGTACATGACACAGACCCAGTTTACACAGTGAGGCACACAGCTCAAAAGTAAAGGTTGAAGAAGTGAGTTTTCCATAAATGATAAAATCTGGGCACAACGTTGCAATAAAGGAGTCTGAATATCTAAAAGCATATACAACCTAAAAAAAGAAGGAATGATCTTCTATCTCTACTGCTCACATTACTGGATATTAGAATCCCATAATATTCATACTAGACAGATTTCTGACTCACAATTAACTTAATTAACAAATTAGTAACTTTTTAAAGCTCCATCTGATTAAACGGGAAGCTTTGAAATAGAAAATATTTCCATTTGTGTTACACTGTGTCTGCCCCAGACTAGAAGCGGTGGATTGATCTCTTTTAAAAGTTTTGGGTTGTTTGTGTTCTGTTTTGTTTTTAATTACAGAAGTGTCAAATTCATTTATTTGACATATCATTTATGACAAATATGAACGCATTCCTGTGCAGGGGACTTACACTAGGCATAGGTACTGGATAACTGAAGTGTCGATTTGTAGAGACTTAGCCCAGTGTTGAAAAGCCAAAGAAAATCATGCACTTCTGTTTCCTGTTTAGGCACATTTGCATCAAGATATTGCATTGGCACGTGTCAACAGTGCCATGCAATTACGGACTGGAAGGATTACAATGTATATAAAGAGTATACAGTACAAGGAGTAGCACAGTCACTTAACATGTAAGTGCAACTACATGTTTTAATCCTGTTTGGGTGAAGACTATTAAAAAAAAGTCAGTGGTGAATGCTCATGGTATCTAAAGTCAAGCTGCTTTTGTGCTGAAATATTGAATTAGATGCCTAATTTCTTGCAGATTTTGACTCAGTGCTTTTGTTACTTTCTAAAAGCGATGATAACAAAAAACTCACCAGATTCACAGAAATCTGAACAGGATTGATTGCTTTTTTGCAGAGGTCTCTGATAGGATGTGGTAGTAAGCATTACTCATAATTCTGGGGTTAAGCTAAATTTGACCCAGTAACCTACAGCTGAAAGACAGGATCGATCTATCTAGTCACAAATCTTTTAAGACAGCCAACCGCTTTTGGATGTTTTTAGGGAGTCGCAGTGATAAAACATCAGCCATATTCTCTTACTCTGGACTATTTATATAACTCTACAGCAGTGCTTTTCAGCAGATACTGAAATCTAGTTATTGATCACTTGTAATACTTAACTCAATTCTGAGAGGAAATGGCCTACATTTCATGGATACATTTCATTAAAAGACTATTTATTCATTTTGCATGTTGTAAATGCTTTAGCGCAGAGATATCAATGCAAGCTCGCAGGGTAGTACAATGAATTGGAAGATTTGTTACCAGTCTCCAGCAAAATGTGAGCAAAATGATGTTAGTACACTATGATCTCTTAATATAATTAACAGAACCACGGGAAAATAGGGAAATGTACCCAGAAAGGTCATTGTGTATATCTCCTTGCCTTAAGGGAAGCTCAAATACACTTATGTTGCATCTGACAAAACTTTGTCTAATTCAATCCTGAAAGATCTCTAATGACATTTTACAGCCACCTCAGAAAATCTATTCCAATGATGTTTTATCTACATCATTCGAAAGTTTGCAGGGTTTGGCTTTTTTTGTTTTTTATGTCTGGTCTGAATCTTTCTTGCTGCAGTTTATGCTTGCTACAGTCTGTCCTACCACCTACAACACACAAAACAGCTTAGATCCTCCTTTCCTACCAGATCCTTAAAGTTTTCAGAAGCTGTGTACCCCCCACCAGCTTTCCCTTCCTCCATCCTCTAAACTGCTTTTGGTTTGTGTCATTCAGTCTTTATGTATCTTGTTCACAAGGCTGTAATCATTCCTGCTGCTGGTCTGTATCTTGCTTTAAGTGCAGGGCCTTGACTTCTCTGCTTCTTTTGTGCAACAGCAGCATCTTGGTCACTCTCTGTTTGGTTTGTAACCCAATATAACTCTTACCTCTGTCTTTGAAGACAGGTTGTCCCCCTGTATTGAAGTAAACAATAGATAACAACTCTGAATGCATTAATACAGCTTGTCTTGCACTTCAGCAGCCACAGCTCCAGCATTTCCCTCCCTGGCTCGTGAGAACGCTGTGAAAACAGGCCAGCCTCAGCGAAGCTCTGACAGTGTCTAACACCTACAGTTTCTTGTCTCTCCACAAAACACGCTGCTTTATTGTAAAAGGAAATTAGACTCATTTGACGTGATGTGTTCTCAGTAAACCCACACTAGCAGTTATGGATTTCCTTGCTGTGTTAGAGTTGCTTATGACTACTTTAATTATTTCCATTTTTTTTTTTTCAAGTTGAGGTTGAGCTGCACCATTTCTGAAGGCAGACACTGCATTTGTTTTTCATCTGTTTTCTGCTACCTCATCCACCTGCTGCTGGTTTGTTAGACCTGATGACTAATGGCTCAAACATCTCTACAGATCATGTATTTGCTGTCCTTGATTGAAGTTCAGGAGCCCCAGATGATATGAAGAGTTCTAATCTCTTGAATCTATTAAATTCTCTTTGCCTGTCTCCCTCCTTCCTTTTCCGAAGATTGCAGCTGCCAAATGATGGAGTTCACAAAGGAATGCCTCTTTTTACCTGACCTTCCTGAACAAGATTTATCCCTTTCCTATCAATTAGGGTCCTTTTTACCCCCACAGCTTCTGTATTTTACAACTCTTCCTATTTTAATAGCACAGCTGTAAAGTGCTCCAGGACTTCATAGAAAAACACTATCAACATTCATGCTATTAAAAGCATTACGGGTTACTGTAAAATTTATTTGCATTGCTATTATCTCTCTTTAAAAGTTTAAACGACTCACATTCCCATGTTCAGAGTGACTAGGGCATCAAATCTAGCAAGTTGTGATAGACCAAGCAGAAGGCTCAGCTACAGCGGAGTATGTCACCACCCTGCCTTTTCCTCCTTTTTTTCCTTAAAGTGAGAGAATGGCAAGCGACAGCCCCCCTGTTTGGGGAGAGGTGCTTACGGATCTATGCAGGGTCATGTTCATTACCTTTGTCCCTTGTATAAACAGTATTCCAAAATATTGTAGTATGTAAAGTCACCACTACCATGTACATGTTCTCCTTTTGCTGCAATTGGGCATCCAAAAAAAATCAAGGGAGTTTATTCTGAATTTATTACTGACATCAAGCTGGTTTATACAGGAAAAGCATCCCCTTCACAAAAGGCCACCAGCACAACAGGAACCAGCATTAGCTTTGCCAAATGACTCTACAGATTACAAGGAGGTATGAAAATCTGTGCTTTTTTCTCTGGCCTTAAAGAGAGGAAAAATCTAGATGAAAACTTTTGAAGATTTTATATGGCTGGTCTCATAGCAGCTATAATGAAGGAAGCTTTTGTGAAGAAAATAAACTTACAAGATTTGAGGTCATCTCCTGACAAATGTGTAGGGAGGTGAACTGCCTACCAGTTCATAATACACTGGCGTACGTATATCAAAGAAGTTAATTCCATAAATACATTTTAAAGTCACTACATCTGAACACTCAATTTACTTCTATGCTCCACCATAATTTATTTTTAATCTTTATAAATATGAAGCATTAGGAAAAGCAGGTCAACATAAATTATTCTTCAATCTATAACCACATCAAAAAGTAGATTTATTCTTAGCTTTACGTACTTTTTACATTAGTTACCTCAGCAATTTGATGACCATGTATTTGTGGGCTATCAACTGTTTTTCTTGAATTTATTGTATTTAAAAGAAACAGTGAGTGACAGGAGCTTACCAGTGGAAAGAGTCTCCTTTACAATTGAAGTACAAGCAAGGGGGATGGAGTCGTTAAAGTCAGCTTGAATTTGTTTGATATCTAGAATCAAAGAAATAAAACATAGCCTATAATCCATGGTTGTTTCTGTTACATTAGAAAAACTGTATTTTTCCATTTGGAAAGGTAATTGTGGATATGGTTGCTTGCAAGATTTAAAGTCTATTCTCTGTCAAAAGACCCAATGTTCCTTCCACTGAAGTCAATGGCAAAACTAAAAAAAACCTGTTATTGTTTCTATACAGTCTCTCAGAGATGAAAGTAACAGGAAAAACACACCTTCTTTCCAGTCTTTGGAAATATAATATAAAATACTAAACATTATCCAGTCATTTTGAGCTGCTGAATTTCAAAGGTTCAGCCTTTATTCTGTATGTGAAACAATCTCACCTTAAAATCTACATCAGAAACAACCTCTGCTAACACAGTACTCCCTAGTGCTTTTGTTCGAGAGGGAAAGCATACGTTACTAGCTACTAATCATTAACGGATTTATATATATTGTGTCCCCTAATCTGAGTCTGCAGCTAGCTTACACGTTTCAAAGCAAAGGAGGAAGACAAAACCATGGTAAGAAGGTTGTTTGCACTAAGCTAACTCTCGCAGTAAAGTGTTTTTCTGGCCAGCAGAAGGTAACTTCTTTTGGGGGATACAAGAGGAGCTCATGCAATTACCTCCGCCTCGATCAAGCCTTGTCTTTGTTCCTGTTTTGCCAGTTTGCCTGCCTTTTTAGTGATCTGCAATTGGAGATAAAGGTCTACAAATTTCCAGGTCCTATGTACATTTCTCCGCAGCATATCCAGTTTATAGCTGTGCAAGAGGTCTCACATGCCAAAAGTCCTGCCTGCTGTTTTCAACCATTTCATTTAGGCTAATAAAAGTTTTCACTCCTCCCTGCAAATTTTACCTGGAAAGAATTCCTGGAAGATGAGAGTCAGAACTTGACTTGCCATCCTTCCTTCAGCACATGACTTATATTCAGGGAGTTCATGCATATTTAATAATATGGTTCAAATGTTAACCTTAAAGCAGAATAGGATTTTCTCCTTCTCTTAAGTTTGATCCCTTGTGTATTTTTGTCTGAATTTCAGGGGACAGAAGTTTGTATAGAAATTTGAAATCTCCTTGCATTGACTTGTTCTGTGAAGAAATCATTCCCAGAGTCCATTCCACAAGCCCCTTAAACCCAGGATATTTCACAAGTTGAGGAAGATGAAGTTTATTTGTATCCAAAGGAATTGCTAATCCTGAAAGAAGGAAGATAAGGTCTGGATGGTTTTCCTGAAGTCAGAAATTGTATTTCAGCAGCTTCATATGAAAATTCCAGGTATCTCTCCAAGCACTAGTTTTCTTGTAAGCATACAAAATAGGAAGTCCCACTGAAGCAAAACTTTGACCCTCTGTTCTTGCTTTAAAGTTTCTGTATGCAAGAAGTTCAATAGATGAAATGGAGCACTGTGAGCTTCTCAAAAACATGGACAAGGGAGGAGAAAATACAGTACTGAAGCAGAAATACAGTCCGTACAGCCACTGAAATGTGCCTCGGGATTATACTATTCTTGAGAAAGCCATTTCATGAAGAACTGTGAAACATTCTATTAGACACAGAAATATATCATAGTACTTGTCCATTTTTTGCTCCTGCTGGAAGAGCCCTTCCACTTCACCAATAACAAAGGATTGTTTCATAACCAATTCTTATTTCTCCTTTTTTTCTCCTTTTTGTTACCAGTAAAGCACTGCTATCATATTTTCAGAGTCTGCTTTGAGAACACATGTCCCTTATTGGCCAGGCTTTTTAACAAGATGGCAGAGAAGTGCTGTTTAAAGCATGAGAAGCTGTAGAAAGAAAAAAGATACACAGACCCCTTCTGAGAGAGAAGAATCATTCCTTCTGCTGAAAAGTTACCACATGAAATTGGATCTCTGTCACATGGGACATCTATCTATAAAGTCAAAATAGTCTCTCTACCTGAAAGAGAATTTGTGGCTCAGCAAATACTTCTGAGTGACAGCATGCCCACTAATTCTTTTCTCCATGACTTCTGGTCGACTATCTGGTTGTGTCATTCCTGCTGGCCCAATTCCTAGCAAGAGTGAATGTTTCCATGGCCAAAGCTCATGGGAGATTTTTCACCTTCTGGGGAGCCTTGCATGCAGATTCCTCAGAACAATGGAATCTGTTTTCAGAATAGATTTTGACTAAGCTTTTAAACTCTTTTGGGTGCTTGATCTCATCTGCATCCATGACCAAACCACTCCACATTAATTACAAACCCAGCACTTCAATAAGAAATTAAACTCACTTTACCCTTCATTAATTACTGAGATATAAATACTGTCCTTTCAGCACACTGAAGAAAGAATACAAGTACAGAACATGTCATAAAGATAAATCACACAGCTGACTTGGTAACTTCGGTAAAAATACAGAGGATATTAGTGTTCAGCTGATAAACGCCCTGGAATGAATTTTTAAGGTGTTTAAGCTTATGACATTTATGACATCAAAGGCAAACTATCACAACTGCTGGGAAAGTAAATAGGAAGAACTGACAAAGCTTGTCTACAACTCCTATTAATTCTAGATAGTACAAAACCAGATTCATTATTGAATTTCAGAGAACAAGCAGGTAGAGTTGTCTGAAAGAAGGAATCTTTCCCAGTAGATGCCTAAACAGACAGGCAGTTGAATAAAAATACAGAGCAAGACGTCTGATACATATTCTATACAGAAATCCATTATAGTTGCATATATATTTTGGTGACAGATGAAAAAAAGAATGGAGAAAAGCACAAACCTACAAATCATGTCAGGTATTATTGAATTAGCCTGAGAATTCAAAGGGAAAAAGTGAAGTAAAAAACCAAAATAACGCCTTTAGTTTTGTCCACTAGGTATCACTACAGTCCATAAGGGACAACAAACAGAGAGATCAACAGATGCCTCCATTTTTATTCTAGACTCTAACATATGAGGTACTATCGATTGCTGATAGAAATCAGCAAATTAAAGATAGGAATTTATAAGCCTTGTGCCCTTACTGGTAAATTCAGCCTCCTTTTCCTTCATCAGGCATCTATTCACATGAATCCTTTCTGCCCAAACTCAAGTCACAGATAAATTAAAAGGAGGGACCACTTATCTCTGTCTATTCTTTGGCAGAGAAAAAACCCAAAGTCCAAATTATTTAGGCACAGCGAGCCAGTCCTGGATGTTTTATTCAAGCAAAGCTTCTGCTGGTTGCAGTGTGACATGTGGCTCTTCTCAGGTGTGTGTATGGCTAGGCTAAGGCAGCCTGATCCCCTTATGGCTCAGTTGCAACTCTATCCCCCAGCCCTGAAAAGGCAGGACTGCCCATTTCAACTGCAGGAACAGTCCCAAGAAACACAATACAATCACAATCCCAAGAAACATTGTTCCTCAGAGACACACTTTTCCCTTCCCTTCTGCCTTCTGTGGTTGGGAACAGTAATTTGTTGCTGCCTTGTATTAGAAGAATTAATTTCCTTCTTGGCACAGAATCAGTTACTCTGTCCAAAAGGGGGGGGAGACAGAACTCAGATTCCTCCTGTGCCCTTTGCTGAGAATATAGCCACCAGCTTATCTTGCTTTCTTATTTACATCTGGACCTAAGGAAGTCAAAGGGACTACAAACACAAGGTTAAAGGAACCTGCAAGGGCATTTCCTTCTATTTGTGAGTGGTCTGAATTGCAATCAAGGCCTGAAAAAAATGAGAAAATAAAGGTAGAAATGAAATTTAATACCAGTCTGTTTGCAGGTTACACTGTTGCCACCACCCCATTTTAAAGATGGGGAGGGCAGGGGAAGAAACATACAATGTGTACTTTAAAAAGCAGGGTCTTCAGAATTTCAGGCAAAATTCCTAGTGGTTCAAATTAATCCTATATGCATATTAATAACAAGTCATGACTTAGAAGCACCATTCTTTGTCTCAGAAGTCATGAACAAATGCACATAGCCTAAATTCCAACCGTGTCTCCTCCTTTGCTATCTCCCCTTCACTGGGTTCCCACAACAGCACACAGCCAGACTGTGGGAAATACTAGTCTAAGGGTGCAAAATAGAATTAGATTTTCATAAACCTATAATCCTCATAAAAAGAAGAAAGTGATAGGAAAAAAGCTTATCAAGTTTCTGGTGAAATCAGAAGTACCACCTGAATCTCCAGCCCTCCAGTTTGTATTTCTGATCTGTATTTCAGTTTCACTTCACAGCCCATGTGAGTCATGCCAAACCCAGGATTTCTTCAGACTAAGACTTCACCCAAGCCGCTGTGCTGAAGTCTTATTGAATATGATTCAACCCAAAAACGTTTCAGGTTAACGGCTCAGAAAACAACTAGACTAAAAATAGCCTTCCCCAAAGCTCATCTGTTGGCACAGCAACAGTCTATACTTCTACCACCCATGAGGTGATATCACACCACAGCCCCTCCTTCCCCATCCTTTCCAAACCCCATGAGGGGCTTCTCCCCCTCACTAGCGCAAATAAAGAGTTGTCCCGAGGAGAATGGACTTGCCAGATCTTTGTTTCCAGTCCTTGCCAGGTGATGACTTCTACGCTCTTACAGCTAGAAGGACACCACGAGAGCCTGAGCTGCTCGGCAGTCACTCGGATGGATCTTACTGTGGATACATCTGCATACGCACACTGTAATTAATACCTGCATTGGACACGTACAAGTTTTCTGGCAGAGGGAGGAGATTAAAAGGGCTTTTAGACATCCTCTCCTCACCTCCCTGCCATTTTCTCACCACAGGATCACTTCTGCTCTCCTTTACAGGATTTGGGGAATTCATTGAAGTGATGGCATTGAGGTGGACGCAAGTGATGCCAGACCTCCCACAACCAGTCTGCTCCTCCATTCAAATGAGTTCATGGTTCCCCATTATTGACCTCAAGCAAACTTAACTGAAATAGTAACATTACTAAACCAAAACAAAACCCAAATCATGGTAACTAGCTTCTTTTATTACTTCGGATTTAAAGACTTGTCCACGTGACATTCCCATGGATGTTTTTCTTGTGAAGAGTCCTGATGCAGTAGGAATTTTCTGCAAAAAGGACACTTAGTGGATGTTTAGAAAATGGTAGTGGGCACAGGTCCCACTGCAGCACAGGTCAAGCCTCAGAATAAAGCAATATTGTCTCTTGCTCTGAGTTATATACTCTTGATCAAATAAAGGCAATTTTATTCCTTTTACTTGTGACAAAACTGGGATATTTGGTGGTTTAATATAGTGGTAAGAGCAAGAAGTTATAAGGTCATTCTAGAGTACTTCAGCCTTGCTCAAGCCTCTTCTTCCTCCTAGCTTTTTTGCTTTCTACAGCATAACTCCACGGATGCTGTTCCTGGATATCTCCCTCTGTGTGTATATATCTCTAGAGGCATACGGGGAAAAAAAGATGAGATGCTGTGTTTGTAAGAGATAAGGCTCTGGTTCCAGGCTTGCTTTCAATTTTAATAGAGATTTGGCCCCACTATATGTGTTTTTACCATGAAGAACTGTATCTTCCTATTAACATGCACAACAGCTTTTAATGAACATATAACAGCCAATATGGTGCCCAGCTACAAGAATTCTTAGTATTATATTGCATACATGACAGTTCATTGCTAATGCAACCCATCTGGTTTCTGCAAGGCAAATGTGACTGGAAACAATTGTCTACTTATTTTATTTGAACTGATTTCAAATGATTTTTTGTATTTGAGAATGGCCAGTCACGTCAAAAGGGGTTTTGACAGGGTCATAAATACTGCACCTATAAATAGACTTTGATCCATGAGCAGAGAAAATGTCTCCAACAATTTCTTAGTGCAATGACAGTGAAATAATGAGAATGAAATCCAGGCTGAGCATCATTCAGTATGTTGTTTAACTCCAAGTACTTAAACAGTTGCTTGTGAACCAATTTATTCATTATCTATTACGGATAGAGTTGGAAGCAGCAAGATAGGTCTGTAAATAATAGGCTGAGTGGGCTTGCTTTCTCTCTTTCTTATATAGCAGGATAACATTTGTTTTCTACTACTCTGATGGAGAAGTTCCAAGACACAGTGATAAATTGAGCATATAGGTGATAGGGCCCTGGTATTACATGAGCAGCCAGTTTAAAAATTTTTGGAGATACACCAGCAACACATCCCATCAGAGCCTGCTGCTGCCATTTCTACATTTGCATAAGCCAGGCTGTCTCACAAACTGCTGCTCCTGTTCCTACAGCTTTCCCAAGCCAAACTCCTTCAATCTGTTGCAGTTTTGAAGGCCAAACCCCTTCAATCTGTTGGTGCTGTTTCCAAGTGTGGCTGATGCTCCAGCAGTTGCCCCAGCCAAGCTCTGGAGTAGTCTTTTGCTGTTTATTCTTAGCTTGCTCAGCTCTGATCCTGACTAGTTTTAGCCACCAAACAAGAACCCTAAATTTGGAGCCTACTCACCTCAGACCCCTCTCTATTCAAAGAGGAAGGAAGAGCCAACCCTAAATGTTTGTTTAAATCCTAGGGTAAGCTGAATCAGTGAGGTACCTAAAGGACTGGGGATGAATCCAATCTCAAGCCCTCCACCAGGGTCCACAAAGGATCACCTCTTTTCTATTGAGTCACATAATCCAAATAGAATACATACAGTTCTGTCATGATGCACTTACAATCATTTAGTTGCATAATATTTGAATGATATCTTCACTGTTTTTATTATTGAAATTTCATTTGCATCTATGCAGGAGAATTCAGGAGGAGGATGAGAGCTCTGTGTAGCATTGCCCAGTGTCTGCCACCATGCAGTCACTACCACACCACAAGGGACAGGTAGGGTTCCTGCACAGCCCTTGTGCATTCCACAGTCCCATCTATCCAGTAGCACTGCTTTTAAAAGTTTCGTTAACCTCATCCATTGGTTTTATTACCTTCCTCACTTGCCCCTACAGAAACAGCAAGGAAAAGCAGCGCTCTAAAGGAAGACCTCCAGCAGCCCTTTTCCCTTTGTAGTCAAGAGAGATATGGGCGAAAGAAGGAAAGTGGGTATTGTACCTGAGCCGGGATGATTTTACAGTGAATACCCTGTTTCTCTGGCCAATTCTAGATTTAAACTTTCTGCTGGCTTAGTGCCTGTGACAACAACGTTGGCTACCTTGAACTACAGCAGGTGAAGCCCCAGCTTACAATCTTGTTTATGTCTTGTTAACATAAGCCATGCTAGAAAGAGGCAGGCAGTGTCCCCCAGCCAGGATTATCTTTTACAATTCCGAAAGTGTCAGCCGAACAAGCCGCAGCGATTAAACTGTCAGCACCTGAGCACTTGTGCTGCACCTCATCGCCTCTGGGAGAGGCGTACAGGTCACCCACGCCGCAGGAGAGCCGCAGCCCCAAAAGATGAAGCCATTTCTCCCTGCCTCTTTCCTTGCTGTATTCTACACACAAAATGATTTTATTCTCTATCTTGATATGCACATGTCACATTCAAACAAAGAGTTATAGCAGGTCATATATTCCCCACCAACATGTTTCCATTTCTGGCTGCATATGCTTGACAAGTGCGTTTATTATAGCTTCCTGTTCATTACCCTCAGAGATGTGCCTTAGTGCTGCTGCTTATTTCACAAGGCTACACAATCAATGTAAACACTTTGAAACTTAAAGGAGATTATAATTAAAAAGGAAGATGTCAATTCCCGATGATCTATTGAAATATTGGCTACACAGCTTGAAAATAATGCAAGTAAATTGTCTATAGAATCAAACTAAAGATGTTCCATCTGAAGTACCGTTGAGGTTAACAGCAGGTATAGCTTTAATGGAGAGTCAGTCTCTGTGCCTGTCGTGAAATATGTCCCTTATTGCCATGCTCTGTTTTAAGTGTCAAAAACATATGTAGAAAATTGGCAAAGAAAGGTATGGGCTTTGAACTAATTTTCTTTTTCTTTTTTTTCTGTTTCTCTTCCCCCTCCCCCCCCAGTGCAGTGTTATAAATACTGCTACAGATGTGAGAAAACAATAGCATTTTATTGTAAATGTTTACATTATTTTTTTTAATCAAACCACCAGATCTAGCATTTTTCATCTTCACAAAGCTTTAGAAACAATACTCAGTAATGATCATTATTGTACAACACCCATGAATACTAAAAATAGCAAATAGCTTTTCCTTTGCTTTCATGTTTTTCCTAAAAAGTTGTTCTCTGTGAAGTTGTGATCCTCTAGCAGGCTGTAATAATTGCCTGGTACAGTATTTTTATCTGTCACACGGCCTAGATATGTTTGGGAACCAAGTATGCAACTTTTTGCTTATAAATCTGGCATCTATTGAGAAAGATGACTATTTAGAAATCTGGTTCTTTAACTATCATTTATTCCGTTGCAATTATTTTCCAAGTGCACACTCAAGTCTTAAAACAGTAACTATACAAACACACAAATAAACTTTCTACCGGAATAAAGGGCTTCCCTGAGTTTTCTTCAGGTCTCCATGCACTGTTCAAATAATATATTGCATTTTCTGTATAAGTATAACCTGACACAATATTTAATAAATATTCATTTTTATCTGGTTCATGGAGAACATGTTTAATCCCCCGAAGACTAAATACACTATGTAGGAGAGGAACCAGAGCTGATCCTGAGGCATACAGCACATTAACCTGCACTCGTATTCTGAATGGTTAAGACTCAGAAAAGAAGCAAGTGCTCCTGAAGGTTGGGAAGTACTTTGATGCAAATGCAAAATACGTATGTAAAAACAGTGCTGATATAACTGCAAATTAATTTATGTTAAGAGAGGTTCAGAATGCTAAACACCTTTATTGGAGACAAATGATGTTTTTTCTATTCTCTGAGGGTGTATTATACGTCTCTTGTCAAGTTGTTGCTGAGAAACCATGTTATCCAAGCGCTTATATTGTGATTTATAAAAGAAAAGGAAGAATTCTGCATTTATTATCTTGGATTGTCTACCCACTCCTTTGCTACTTGCACCTATTGTTTACAGCAGTGCTCCAGCATCAGCAGGTATGGGAGGCTGCTAATGTTTCAGTGGCTGTATTTACCCCCAGAGTTCGTAACTCAGACAACTACCTCTTAATTTAATGCATAAATTCAGTGCATGCATTTTTATTTATTCAAATAATGTTTTTAGAAGAAAAAACCCAAATGAGGTCCCTGCAAAAAGCTCGAAAACCTTGGAAAGTTAATTAGTACTACAACAACAAAATGGAGACCACCCAGCCTCATTAAAGGAAAATACTTTGATCAAGAAAAACCTCCAAAAGCCAACAACAAAGCTAAGAAGCAAACTGTCATTCAAGACACCAAAATGAGAACCTTAAAAAGAAAATCAACCAAACAACAAAAAACCCAACAGAAAACCCCACCAAAGTTTCCCAAAGACCCCCCACTTTGTTTCTTTTTAAATTCACACCAGCATCACAGCTGGATCATTCCTTTAAAACTATCAAATATATCATACATTTTGCATCAGTCTCAGAAGCTGCAGTCACAACACTCTGGCATGCTAGAGGGGAAGTTTTCCATATTTAGCGCATAAACCTGTGTCCACTATTTTTCCTACCAACTGAACAGTAAAACAGGTAAGATTTAACTTCTATACCTCATGAACATTAGATTTCTTTGTCCTGCCTTTGGCAGACACATTTCCTCACAAATACCAGTAATATATTTGCATACAATCATTGACTAAAAATAAACAGAAAGGTAGTCCATAATTTTTAGAAGAAAGGTGCTATACCCAGCTATAGAAAAAGGTGGAATAAAATGGAATAACTCTGGAAACAATAATTTGCCTGTGTATCTTAGAGCTACTTCTATCTCAAGCCAAATATTACAGCATTTCTGAACTTCAAACACACTCTTCAATGATGAGTACAGATCATTAACACCAAATAATTAGTGCCATGAGTTCTGTATAAATTATTTCCTCCATGAAAATTATTTGCTCATATTACCAGAAGCAGACTGAAGACTATCAGGATCCTGATGTAACTTTTTTAATTATTTTTTTTTAAGTGACCAACCCAATGTTGGTTTCTCTCTCAGTTCCACAACTCCAGAAATAGCTGGAGGCATCAGAGGAACGCTTCCTCCTTGCTCTGCAATCTGCCAATGACTCCTACATGGGCAGGGGTCCTGAAGAGCATTACACCTACTTTCTTTGGGAAGGAAAAAAGTACAACCAAGCCCTGAGTTCAGATAACCCAGGCTACAGGCGCAGAAAGAATTTTGCTTCCTAATCTATCAGTCATATAAGCCAAATATATAAAGACACACACCATTAGAGACTGTTACGCTACTGTTCAAACATTTTATGAAGACTTTTTCATATTGTCCTCCCCAAAAGGATAACAGCATCCCATTCTATTACTATTAAGTTCCTCCCTCCCTCACACATAATCAGTAAAAATACCTTTAAAAAAATTTTTAAAAGGCAGTGGAAGTACCTGAATACAATATAATCTGCTAATAACAAGTGATCTTACTGCCTTAGGCAGTCTTGAGCAACAAGGGCTGAACTGCTGACTAACCGTAATCAATAATACATCAACAAAGACGTGGTAGATCTTTAAAATCCATAGCACTTATTTGAAGGGGGTTTTGGGGTCATCAAAAGTAACATGACCCAAATTGTATTTACTTCTCTCCAAATTAATCTGAAAATTACTTCAATATTTACTGACTTCATTTTTATCATTTTCAACCATTAAATGGTACATTATTTAAAAAAAAAATAAAAATCAAGTTGGCAATTGTATTTTTTGTTGCTTTTAGACACACACTAAGTTCTTACAGCTCTTTGAAGGTTTTCCTCATCTTTTACCGCTGGAGAATATTTCCATCAAAAATTGTTCAGTTTTGCTGAAACTTCTTGGCACCATAAAATGACATGACTTGAATGTTTGCAAACTGATATCACTAAAATAAGGAACATCCCACGAGTCTAAAGGCCTGGTAGAAACTATTGCTCATCTCCTTACTCTAGGGGTATTGCACTGTAGTCCTTCAAGGAGACAGTGAAGGAGACAAGCCTAGAATGACTATATCTCAATAAAATAGGAGTTTTGACAGAGTTAAACTCCTTTTAATACACCTGTAAGTCACACATCTCTCATGTCCCAAGTATTCTCTGCTATCATTCACTGCAACAGGAGACATTAGGACTTAGCAGGATCCAGTTTATAGTTCTAACAGCAAGTGGCGTATCAAGAGCACATTACACTCCATCACTAGGATTTTGAAATGCTGAGCATTTTTTTAATATAGCACCCCAGGTGTTTGCTGCTTAAAACATACTCCACATGAGCATCTGCAGATGGCATGTCAACAGGGAGCCATCTAGATTCAAATGCACTAGCATTCACTCTGGGACCTCATGCTGGGACCCTAAGCAAAAAAAAAAAAAACACAACAAACCCAATAGGGAAAAAAAGAGGAAAAAGAAAAAATCCCACAATATGGTGGATTAGCCAGTGTGCAACGTTCTCATATCTAGCAAGTATAGGACCTGGTCTTCAGTCCTTATTCAAGCCAAGCCACCTCAATGAAAATAAGAGAAGCAATTCAAGCAGTCTGCTACAAAGGTAATATTCTCCCTGGATAACTCGACCATGAATAATTCAGTGTAGGTTAAGCTCAAGTAAGACCATTACTAACTGTTTTCATGTATGGAGGATTGATTTTCTTTCAGTATGAAAGGAGACTCTGGTTGCAGTGCTCCTAAGATGAAGATATCGCACACACTGTTGATTTGATTGAAGCGTGCTGCAGATGATATACCTACATTTTGCCTCTTCCCACACCAGAGGGCAGGGAGGGGAATCTGCTCCATTGCAGTTTTGCACAGTTACGTACTGCACAGCAATAATTAGTCAAACATGACAGATCTAAAGGGGAACATAAACAGCAAGGAAAAATTACACAAGTATTTCCTGCTCCTTTAAGTCAATCCTAATATTTAGAGGATCCAATTCCAGACGGAGATTGTTCAGTCTACAAACAACACTAATATAACCAAAAGTATCGAATAGTCAATAATTGTTCGTAATTTATACACAGGCTGCACAGGTAGAAGGAGGCAGATGATGAATTAATGGCACACAGATCGAGACCTATATGTGAGCAGAACACCGATTGTATTTGACAGGCATATGTAAAGCACTACCTACAGAAAGGCTTATATCCAGACATTTACAAGAACAAGTACAGAACTACACTGTATAGATTATGTTGTCTTTCTGAGATAAAGAAATGCAACTACTTTATGGAAAAGGAAAACTGGTTTTTGTCAGCTATAGATAAGAGTTCTCTATATAACTGCAAAATAAGCATCAACAGCGGATTTTGATTCTCATTTGTCACTTAACACTTCAGAAGAAAAACAGCTGTAGAAGAAGATGAAAGATTAAAATAAATTAGTTGTTCATTTTCCATGATACTTTAACAGTCATTTAATAGCATGAAAACATTTCAAATCTAGGACTATTACACTCTACTGTGACACTCTAGACAGTAAAAGCCATCCTACCCACAGCCATCATCACTTAATTTAATAACAATCTAAAATTAAGATAAATTGACTCTCTAAATGCTTGAAAAAGATTATTTCATGATGGAAGAAATTGCTTGCTTGAAAACTGGTTTTAAATAATTTGCATTATCACAGTTCACTTTAAAGAGTTACTTCATAAAAGATTATCCAGATAGTTCTAGCATGAAACAATTGTTTATATCTGCAGCTGTCCTGTAGTCACATATACCTTTAAAACAATAATGAAAGCAATCTATAAGCATTGCTTGCCACTGCTCATAAAAATTGGAACAGTTCTTGCATGTTAAAATGCATAACAGTTAAAAACAGATCAAGATGAACCTGAAATAATTTGTCAGTGAACAACAATTGTTGTAAATTAAATTTACTCTACCCTTTAACAAGTTGTTTTATATAGAATGTAGTCTCAGCGTTTATTTTTTTTTCCCCTATATACTATCCAGACTATCAAATTCTGTTGAAAACAAGCAAATAATTAAAAATATGGGAATAACACCTATCACAGAGGACCACTAGTTTGAGAACTATCTTGCCTAGTTTCATTGTGATCATAGGAATATGCCCTAAAGACTAGTCTTAGTTTATTTTACACGGAAAACCCTCGTTGCAAGAGAAGTCAATTAAAAGCCTTCTAAGGCAAGGGCTCATTTACTGTCTGCAGCCAAGACTTTGAACTTGGCTTCTAATCACATTGTACTGAGTTTCGGCAGGAAGTTTTCTTGATACTGAGCACAAATTTAAACCTAAAATGTTTCAAAATAGGGATCTCTTCTTAAAAAGGACTAGAAATGTCAATGTTGTTGAAATGCCAGTGGCGAAAATTGTGTTTATTGCTGCTTTATACAGTGGCAACATCAGGCATGTAGCATGTGTCATATCCACAGCATGGTTCTTTTGAGTGTCAGCCCTGAAAATGATTTCTAATTTCCCCTGTTTGCACGTCATTATACGGCTCAGAAATTTTACGCTCCTCCTTATGCCTCTGCAGCACCAAGGGTTTCGATGGAGGCACTCCTCTGTTCAGGCACAACCACTAAGGCCTGAAAACAAAGGAGTTCTGCAGTCTAAGGTGCACTAAATTAGGGTACTGAACTGAAGCCCCACTATGACAAAAATGGGGGGGGGACCAGGAGAGGAAACCACCATTTTTTCAAGGCTGTCTTGTAGACGTTTTTAAGAGGGAAAACCATATTATCTCACCAACATTTTTCTTATTTTGCCAATGCTACTAAAACCCCAACTTTGCTAAGCTTGAAGAAACCAAGTTTGATTCAATCCTAATAACAGATAACACCCAGAAGTAAAGGAACCAACTGAAAGATTCCTATAAGCTTCAATAGGCTTTGGCCAAAGCAAACAGAAATTTTACTTTGCTTTTCTAATTAAACTTAATCATGCCAGCCCACCTCCACTGAGCAAATTCTTGGAATGTAGAGTTTTTTAAATTACTGGGATGGTGCTATTTCATGATCTAAAATTCCATTGTTCAGTCAAAATAGACATGGACTATCTGCCTGAGTGCATGTTCACAAATTCAATATAATTTTGTTACATATCATTTGAGCTAAATATGCACATGAACATTTCAGTCAACTTTGCCAATTCAACTTTTTCAAATTGATTAGTAATTTTAAAGGTAAAAGAATGGGCAGCATGCCATTTCTCAGTCTCCTTTTCCTATTCTTCCTGCTATTTCCCTATGGAAAATAAACAAGCAATGAATCCTAGCCAGAAAGAACAAACTTTTAACATTTCTTTTCATACCTTACATATTGTTATAACTTTATTTCATTGTTGTTTTTTAAATGAATGAAAATATATTTAATATAAAGTACTGGGAAATTTACATTTCATTTTTATTATACTACAGGCATAACTGTGATGTGAAATGGACATAAATTAGACAATACATAGTAGGCAACACAATAAAATACAGTATGTAATAAAAACGGGTTGGTACTTGTCTTCCATTTGGCTGCTGAAAATGCAAATATCCTCTCCTGTCTGTACTCTGTGCAAGAATTCTACAGAAAAAGCTCCTTAAAACTAAATATTATCATTTCACTTATTTGACGTGAATATAATATGTATATTTGCTTATTAATTCAGTGATAAGTTTTCTATGGTAAGTTTCTATGCACTTGCTGTAAACCATTTCTTGATTAAAAAAAAGAGATCAGAAGTTTTTATTGCTCATTTAGCCATTTACTTCAGGTACACACCTCCATTTTCAACAGTGCAATTGATGAACGTATACAAGGACATGAAATTAAGCATTAAAATCCTTAATCTGACAAAGTGGTTTTGGTAATTAAAACTAAAGAAAAGAGATCTTTGGTTTGGGCAATAGTGTCTCTGTAGTCATTGGCTGAACACATCCTGAACATATATCAATTTTTCTTCCCAGCAGCGCTGTCAGGTAAAAAACCATTTTTATCTCAGGAGAGTGAGCCAGAGTAGTTGAGACAAGGTAATAGCTCCCTGTTTCCCTGCTCCTGAGCAGGGAAGGTCTGGTTCTTCACCTTCCCTCCAGGCTCACCCTACTCAGACCAGACCTTGCCCAGCACTGGCTCTGGCATCATTTAGTCTTCTTGATTCCACTCACAAACCCAGCAGAAAATTACCATCTTCCTGCAGGTTGCTTCCCTTTATATTTTACTTTTTTGCCTAGTGAGTTAACTGACTCAAGGATAGGTAGAGATAAAAGCTACAGCTGACACCAGCTGTGCAGATAAGCTCAGAGAGCAAGGTTGGAGGAATGAAGATGGAGGAGAAAATGGAATATTCCCTTTAGCTGCAGTAAGATTGGCTTGAGCTTGTGCAACAACTTTGAAATGTCACTGATGGAAAACCAAGATAAAGGGCATTAAGAAAAGTTCCAGCTCAAACCAGACTAAAAGCCAATGTCAAACACAGCAAGCTTGGAGAAACAATCCTTCCCTGGATCTTTTGAGGGTGTAAAGTGCTTCAGCTAACACTGGGGGTAAAGCCAACCATATTTACTTACAGTGAAGGGTAGAGGCAGCAACCAAGCGAAGATCTGAGCTGTGTTGTTTACTGCAAATAAATGGATATAGAAAATGCAGTGGCTATAGACAAGTCACATATTTCAGATGGGCAGGGCAGTTTGAAATATTATTTTGAATTGTGAAATTGTGTCCAATTGCATATCATGCTCATGAGTAGGGTATTTTTTATTTTAAACCTTAGATGCATTTTGAAGTTTGCCAAACAATACTGTGAACTATCCTGATTTCAGACGAGATAGAGTTAATTTTCTTTCTAACAGCCACTGTGTTTTCAGGTTTGGTGTGAAAGGAATGTCAATAATGCATATTGTTTTAGTTGTTGCTAGGTGATGCTTGTACTAGTCAAGGACTTTTTTCAGCTTCCCATAGAAGCTGAGAAGGAGCATAGACAGAACAACGGAATGGCCAGCGGTATATTCTGTACCATAGCTGTCATCCTTGGCATATAAATGGAGTTGGCCAGCAGTCTGCAATCACTGCTCAGGTCAGGTTGAGCAACCAGTCATCAGGTGGTGAGAGTGACTTGTGGTGTTTTACTTTATCTTGTATATTCTTTTACCATTATTATTGTTATTTTCCTTTTTCTGTTATTGTTCTGTTAAACCATCTTTATCTCAACCCACAGAATTATTTTCCCTTCCCCTCCTTTTGTCCCTCTTCTCCCTACCCTTCTGGGGAAAAAGGGGGAGAACTGCTTGAGCAGCTGTGTGGTCCTAGCTGGCGGCTAGGATTCAATCACAACATCAAATATTTTCAAAATGCATAGCATCTTTTGCTTTGAAAATATGCTACAGTAGATGATGAAAAACACTAAGCCACTTTTTCGATAAGATGTCTCAAGAAAATAGATATTTGTAAGCAACAGGAAAGCTTCTAAGTGATGAATACAAGTGCATTTGCAAATCCTTCCCGGGGGGACCAAACAGTTTAAAGAAATACCTTAAATTTTATTTTGCCTTTAATTTAGTAGTTCAAATCTAGCCTAAGCTGAGAGTAGAGGCAAATAGCTATTACTATCTGCTGGCTGCTGGGCAGCCTATGCAAAATGAACCATTAGTTTTAGACCTGTTCCTATTAGATAAATTCTCACTTTGTAAAATCACCTCTGTAACCAAAAACCTTCATCAGCAATCTCAGTATCCCCAGAATATGGAAATAGAGATACACAAAACCTTATTACTGATAAATTAGCTAGTTCTTTCCTGTCAGTGCAGGAATGGGGTTGCTGCTGATGAACTATATTGCAGTTATGCCTAACCTATTCCTAAAGTACTGGTGTATTGTCTAGGGGCTTCTACATGCCGAGAAACAGTCTTTTCTGTTATTTCCCAGGGGGCTCAGATCTAAGTGTAGTAGAGGATTTCACAATTAGTCTATTTTCTCATGAGATGCAGCCTAAATTTTTCTTCCTCTTAACTCAATTGCATTTTTCCAACTTAAACTCTCTTCTGCTCTACATAATTCTTGCCTCTTCTGTTGTCTGAATCACAGCAGTTACGTTTATAATGCCTCCTCCTCCCGCTGAATATCACAAAAAAATGTCTTTGGACTTTTCTTCCAGGTATTTTTTTTATTTGGGGGTTTTTTGGGGAAGAGGGGGTGGGGATTTTGGGGGTGGCAGTGGTTTTATCATCTGATCCCAACTTCACATCTTTGGTAGCTTTGTGATTCATTTCCCATTCACGTTTCTTATCTCCCCAGACTCCCCCAGATCACACGACCGACTCTCAAGATGGATGCTGGGTTTGAGGACAGGGTACAGGCTTCCTCCAGAAGTCATAATACCCACTGCAGGACCACAGGATGACTTCCACTAACAGATATCTACTCTAAGCCCAGACCTGAGGCAAGTTCCAATGCTGGCACGATGTGCCAATACATAGGTGCAACACTAGAAGAAGAAGGGGAGAAATAAATTTGTTCATAAGTGCAAGCATGAAACTGGACAAGTCCACTGAGTTTTCCAAGCTTGAGAGGAAACTTAGAGCTTGCCATGGCCCACTGTTCCTTCTTTGTTTATTATTTTATTTTTAATTTTTAATATTTGTTTAACAATATGACTTTGTTAAAACTGTGTTTTAATAGTTTCTGAACTTGCTTTCCACCACAATCTGCACCGTGCACCGTGCTCGAGCATCAGGACATATGAAGATCCCCCTGAAGCTTCCAAGACCATTCCAGGTCTCTTCTCCATCCTTCTGTCTCAGCCATGCCTCAGGCACTCCACAAAAATTAGCTCTGACCCTGATCTTAAAGGTGATCTGCAAAGGTTTTGCTGAAAATTAAAAGCTTGTTTGAGATCCCTTAGGAAGACGAAAGTACACAGCTTGTCTTAAATGGAATTACTGCAGTATTAAAATGAGATGTGAGAGAGAGACTGCCAATTACTTTACACCTTCATTTGAGACACTCTGGAAAAAGCAAGAGGTGACTCAGGGAACCCTCATCTCCCTCCATTTCAGAGGCAGCCTGGAATCTGCTCAGTCTCCACATAATGATCCCTTGCTAGGGGTGCTGGCCCTCACCCCAGAAATGGGGAGCAAAGGGGGGGTCATTCCTGTCATGCCAGTCATGGCACCACAAGGGCTACAGGCCCTGGCAGCATCCCTCCCTTCTCTCTGTACCTTTCTGCTTTCCCATTCCAGAGGCTGGGAGAGAAGCCAGCATCCAGCCATCACATCAGCACCGTGCAGGCGTGAAGGAGACTTGGTGGAACGGGCCTCCAGCTCCCCCCAGCAGACAGTTCTGGTGGGTGGAAGGTGCCTCTGAAACACCCTGTACCTAACTCATCACCCCCAGAGTTTTCTAGAAACATTTCCTGAAGACTTGACTTTTCTCCACTTTCCTTGAAGAAAACAGTCAGTTGGAACACAGTCAGATCCCATCCGACCCACATCTGGAGCCTCTTCCTTCACTTCCCTCGGTTTTGGTTCTTTTTCCTCCCCTTTTAACTTTTAAAATTAAACCTGACTCGACAATTTACAACATTCTTCACTGCTTTGCACCTTGTGGAGCCCCATCTGTGCGTGCGATATGCTTCCAAATCCAAATGTTAGTGCTCTGGTTTGCAGTTTAACTGCTGGAGTTTGAGGATTTGTGTTTGGGGGGAAAAGGAAGGGCGCTCTGCCTCCCACAGAGGGGAAAACAAACCTATTCTAGTCATCTCAGTTTCTCATTCTTAAGTATGATATTTGATGGAAGGAATGACATCTATAAAATGGTAATATAGAGAGAGTATAGTGGTAAAGGAACAGGGAAATACTGCTGAAGGAGGAATTACAACAGCAACACATGGGTTCAGCTGTTCACCACCATTAACACAGCACGGGGCCTGAAAAGAACAATTCAGCCCCGGTCCTCTGCACGTCTTGCAACAAATGGGAATCCAACAACCTTGTTACCACAGGCTGCCGCAGTCACACATTTCAGCATCTGTGGTGTGTGCCCCGTGCCATTCATCCCGTTCCTCAACCCAAGCACCCCCATACGCCAGGTGTTATCTATCATGGGCCATTCACCGGGGTGGCAGCAGCGTGAAATCTGCTTTACAGTGTCTCTGCAAATGCAAAGTCAGCTACAACATGACTGTAGCAGTCACCTTGCAGCACTGGGTTCTCCATCTTCGGTTTTTCCATCTGTGAAATAGGTCTAATTGAAAGGGAAGTTCAATTCCCTTTGAATCGAAGGGAACATATATATTTCTAAGTAGGAGCCAAAAAGGGAGAGAAAAAATGTACAAAATTCAAGCAAATATTATCAGTCAGAAATGCTGATGTGGTATTCAAGCTCACTGCTGCATTGTTCTGTGGAGATTACAACAGCCTGAGTCTGAAGCTGTTTCTTTGGCTACCGGCACTGTTAATAGCCCAGCAAACCCCCATCACCCTGTCTCCTACAGCCATCCCTCACGGTGCTGCTGCTCCGAGAGGCGAGCGCTCAAACACCCCTTCAGCCATAGAGGCTCATGCCCTGGCAGAGTAAAAGGCTTTTAAAGTGCTGTGCACCCCTTCAGCACAGTCTGAAGTAGTACATGCATGGGGCAGAAAGCGTCTTACCCAAGTAATATATTGGAGAAGGGAATAAAGGGAGACAGTTAAACCATCAGTTTGCTTTTTTCCCTAGGTTAGCATGAAAATCTGGATAAGTTGCATGGTCAGCTGTTGGCTTTTCTTTAAAAGTTTCCCTACAAACTCTGCAGAAGCGCTACACCAGCCACCAGCTTCAACAATCAAACTTTATACAGTTAGGGGAACTACTGTATGTGCTTGTCCTAATGAATATTTTCCCTGAGGCAGGGAACATAAGTAAATCCAAGAATTACAGAGAATGAGGGAAAATGGATAAGCTGTAATTGTTTCAGGTTTCCTAATGCTGAAGAATATGAAGGGGTTTATGCCACTGTTTCCCTTGCAAAACTGAATGTTCTTTACTTAAGACCAATGGAAACTTTCAAAGTGAACTCTACCTGAACTACAGTAATTGCTGGTATGATGGTTAAAAGAATGCAATGTGGCATATTCTGAAACGTGCATGTAATTTAGATTAATTGCACAGCATGCTGACCTTTTACAGCCTGCAGTGAGAGTAGTTCTGTGGCAATACATAATACAGTGAGGCAGGAGAACCAAGTTCAGGGTTAGCCGAACAGTGACTTGAGCTTTCCAGCACGTGCCGATACCTCTCATGACAACAAATTTCCTTGGTCCTCACTGATAAGCTGCAAGATCTGTCGCTACTCATCATTCTCTTGAGTGAGTCATTTCAGCAGAAGGCTCTGACAAGCCTTTTGGTCCATTCTCACAGAAGGAACGGTAATAATTAGTCATCTAACTGAATACAAATGAAAACAATTGACATAAAATGGGTTCAACAGAGCTCACTTCGAAAACCTATAGGGCTGAATCCTGTGCTTACTGTGTAAGCAGGCTCCACTGAAGTCAATAAATTTACCTATTTATATAACAACTGCCCCATTGAATTTAATGGGAAAGAGATTTTCTCTACTGCTTATAATTACAGCTCTCTTGAATTTTATAGGATGGTTCAACGATCAACCTTCTTCAGACCTTTTCTTCAAAATTGTTTAGCCCCTAATTTTGGAAAGCAAAGAAACGCGAGAAATTCAGAGAGGCTTTCAGATGAATCACAACCCAAAAGTTAGTATTTATTTCTAAATAATGTCCAAAAGCTGACATTCGCACCCAAAAGTATTCCAGAAAGTACACAGGCAAACAAACTCAAGGAGAATGGCACTGGCCATCTGGGAGACCCACCGGAATGCAGGAGTCTCCTTGTGCAGCTCAAACACTACAATCGACAGTTCACACTTCATCCCTTTTCAACACCAGCCAAATTTGTACATTGTATGTATTTAAAACTTAGGAAGAAATATATCAGAATTCTTAAACAGATACCCAAACACATTTTCAGAGCTGAAAAAAAGGATGGAGTTTTGCTGCTAATATTAACTGGGACAGAAAATGTTTTCCCCATTTGCTTATACAGGAAAATTAATTTATTCAGAGATGGAGAAAAACACATTTTAGGACAGAATCTTAGGTTATATCAGTTGAATTACACTGATCTACTCATTGAAGATAAAACTTTATTAACTTAAAATGGCAGAATTATTTTTTTAATATACTGCAAAACCTACACAGACAGCAGACCCTCTAGTACTGTGAGAAGTAGGAACTGTCTCTTCCAGTGAAGTTGCAGATTAATTTTTCAAACACTTAAGAGATATTTCTCAAGCTAGTGGGAGTTGCTTTGCAAAGAACTTCACTGCATTTAAAACACTCTTAAAGACATTAAACTCCCACATTTTATGTTACAGTGTTCCCTAGGTAACCTTGGGTCAGAAACACCTCATTCCATGGTACGTGTTCCCCCAAGACGCTGTTACAAAGACGATCACCCCAAGACAGCAATAGCGTTCAGACAACATCTTCCCTTTGTGTTACATCCTTGTAACACCAGTAATATTAATCCACCTTTCCCCCAAGTAAAGCAGAAACCTCCGGTTACAAGTAGTTAGACACACACACACACAAAAAAAGTGTTAAAAGAGCACATATAATTTAAAAAATAAACAAACCCTTCAGCAAGCTAAGGATAATTGTGTAGGCAGATGAAGATCGATGGTAAATCCCGGGGTACTGAAGTAGTAATTAAAAATAAACAAACAGGAGATAAAAATAGAACTTAAGCAAAATATTTTCCCTCAAGGGTTATAGAGTAGTCAAGCACCCTATCAAAAACAGCAGGATAAGAACAAATCTCTATTTTAAGTAAAATGAGATTCATTCCCCTATAGAAAGCAGGCTACAACCTCCAATTAAGCCAATTATCAAAGCCAGACTAAATCCTAATTTTTGATATTTGTAAATCCTCATGATTATTGGAAAAATTCAGAGAAAACCTGCCTTTGATTCTGCAAAACACGTTGGTATGACCCCTGCAATGTACACCAGTTACACCGTCCTCTGTCACCTGAAAGACCAGGAGGAACACGGTGTTAAATGCCTTTGCCCAGCTCCCGCACCTTAGTTATTTAACACAAAATTAGAATGCAATTTCAAGTGCCTTCCACTTAAATGACAGTCCCTTCAAAATGAGGGAGGGCATATCAGGGCACATCCTCAAATAACACAAATAAGTGGGAAATCATGCTTTAATTTTCTCTTTTTCTGTAGTTTGAGAAGTACAATGATCATGAATAGGTGATAGAAGAACTCAGTAATTAGTGTAACGGACATGTAAAATACAGACCCACAAAAGGACACTCCAGCACAGTCCATTAATGATTCTTCTGCATATGATCTTTGTATTTTGCCTTTTGGGAGTAGACTCAATCTAATTTCAAGCGCAAAATTCAGAAAAAAAATGGAGAGGATAAAACAACAAGGAAAATTACTCTGCAGTTGTTTTAAGCATAATTTCTGATACTTTCTTACAGTTACAATGCTCTGCGCAATTTTACTTAAACAGCTTTCATTAACAGCATACAGGATAATTTAGTGTTAAAAGATGCTAACTTGTAGCTAAGTTTAAGAAAGCAGGGTGTTTTATTTCTTCACTTGAGAAACTATGCATCAAGTCAAAAAATCACACTTAAATGTGGAGAGGGACAGATGAGTTCAGCATCTATAGCAGACACCATTAGGCTATTTTGTTCTATCTACATTTGTACTAATATAGTTCCACTTAAGCTATAGTTATTGCTGTTCCATATCTTAAGGGTAAAGCAGGTTTATTGAGAAATATCTCTGTTAAACAGTTGTGCTAACACTACATCCCAGTCACCTTAGATGCAACATAATTCAATTTTCAGGGGCAGCACGACACCATATTCCCAGCCTCTAACAATCGTCTGTGGGAACTTCAGGAAGAGAGGTGATATCCCAGAGGAAGAGCATGCAGCGATCAAAACAACTCATGACTAGAGGCTAGACTTGTGATACTGAATGCTTTTTTAAAAAAAGACACCAAGTTTTACAAATTTTGGGTTTTTTTCCAAAGTGTTAACATAGAGTAATTACGTTATAAACAGTCTGGAATTGATGAAAAAAACCAAGCATGTTCTGGAATGTAGAACAAAGGTAAAAGTGTTCTCAGGCTCTGAAAGTTAAACTAACCCATGGAAGCAGGAGAAATTAATGCTGGTTACATGACAGCTTCCTGTTCCAATATAGATATTTCAGTGTCCTGTCGGTGATAATTGTCCACAGAAACCTATAACCTACTAGATTTCTTAAGTGTTAACTCACTCAAATACATGAATTGGGTTTTCTCTAACCTGGGGAGAACTGAAAATCCAAATCAGTGAACAGGTAGGATATACTTTTATTTCTTATCATACAGTTCTGCCATTTTCCCCTTGGTTATTTAAGTCATTGAGAAGATTCAAAACAAGTATGGAAAAAATACTGCACTGATCCCCAATATGCAACTGCTAATGTCAAATACCTTGTCTGAACTAACATTCTCGAGCCAGAAGAACCACTTTAAACCTCAGTGTAATATTTTCTGTAATCTTTATAACACACTTGTATCCTTGTCAAAGTATGAAGCTATGTATGAACTTGGCAACATAAAAAAATTGGAGTAACATAGGGCTATATTAAATTATGCATAGTACAAGAGCAAGTGGCAGATGGTACTGTAGAGTATGCCGAGATACTGGTATTTATACAATAAGCATTAAAATAAACATGTCTAGATAAATGAGATTATTTGCAGGTTTGACGCACCTAACGCTGAAATAAATGTTTATTTTCGGGTTGCATGCATCACGCACAGGTTATTTTAGAGGCTGCATCTGTCATATTGTGAGATTGATGTGACGCAGAAATGCAGACACTACTAAAGGGAGCTCACGGTAGCATGTAGAGGAGAGAGAGATGAGTATAAGGAGACAAAGGCTTCATAAAACAACAGCAAGGAACAGAAAAAGCTATCTTGACATTGGGGAAAACAGGAGGGACAAAGGGAGGTGGCAAAATGCTTCAAAATGCTTGAAAAATGAGATCAGGAAGTTAAAAGGGACATGTCTTGGGGGAAAAAAAAAAAATGACTGTGAGATATAAAAGCAGCTGCTGTGGAATGTGACAGCCACCTAGGAGAGGGGGAAAAACCTAAGGCTCACATTTGACATTTCCCTCCTGCCCTTCACTCTACTCTCTTACTAATGAACATCACAAAGTAATTGCATGACTCAAAGATAGGAAATGCTGTAACGAGTCAGACTAGTGGCCACCTCCTCCAGCACTCTTCAAGCCCTCTCTCTTTGGGCTCATACCAATATCCAGGTAGTGAAGAGAGCAGTTGAGAGAGGATCTTTCCACTGCCTTAACCAAAAGGCTGTATAACAAAAATGCAGTATAGAAAGCAGGGGATAACATTGCCTTAAACTACCCTGGCAGCACTTCCCCACATACGTCAACAGGTTTTTGACCTTAAAATCTATTGCCCTAAATAGATGCCTATGTCCATTTGGTTATAAAAGGAGATGAAGATAGACTCACAAAAAACTGCTGTATTTTTGTGACGGACAGCAGGAGCAGAGCTATAGGAAGAGAAAGGGAGGAGACGGGTCACATTATATTCTGGCAGGTTTTATGTGTAAGAAATTCAAAGAATTACACAGGAATAAAAGGAAACGTGGAAGAGAGTGGCAGGTGGTGAAAATTTGGTGAAACATGGATCATAAAGGATATTAATGGTGGAGGAAGAAAGCAAATATCCCAGCTTCTGAATGGAAGGAGAAATTTCCCCTCTGTAGTGCTCCGACACACTGACAACCCCAAATGTTTGAACTCTTGTCTAGCTTTTCATCCCTTTGTGATAACATCATTGCTTAGTTTACCAGGCATGTAGCTCAAACCCTTTGGGTACTAAGGGAGGTGAAGGGTCTATGCACAAATTAAGCATTTTTTTCCCCTTAAAAGCATCAGAAATAAAATGAATTTAAAGTCTCATTCCACTGGTGCATTTAGAAGCTCCTCAAATAGTCTATTCCAATTCCACAGCAATTCTATAAAACAAAATGAATAGCACAAATCCAGCAAATATATCTCCTGCCAAGATGAGCTCTCCTGTTTTAAAATCTTTTATAGCATCTAATGTATTTATTTGCATCAAGAGGGCATTATGCCAGTTAACATCTGTGTTCTCTAGAGTTGGTAATTCTGCCTCCCATAACTAGTCATCAATTCTGCATGAAAATACACAACTGTCTTTCCACTATAGATTCTATGTGCTGCTCTGTTTTTCCATGCACATTTAGAGAAATGTTTAGTGAAATACTTCTGCGTAAAAAGATATAGACAAGAAAGGATGAATCAAATGTCTTTGGATGCCCCACTCCTACCTGGGGATGTCATTTATGGACCTTTGGATTCAGATCAGATATTCCATTATGTAAAAAATTAAAGATCAAATCCTCTGCTAATATAAATTGACACAGCTTCTTTGAAATATATAGAATATTTCCCAGGTGTCTATCAGCTTCAGATTTGGTCCTGAACCCCTGAGGCAGTTCACAGCATGCAAATTAAGTAAATGCACATATACTTTAATGAGGATTAAATTACCTCAACTAACAATAAAATCAAAGCAGGTGTCTCCTGAAAGGCAGACATAACAAATTTTACCAAAAGTAAGGAATTCTCCCAATTTAAAATAGCCTGAATTGCCAGAATATGTAATCTCTCTCTTCAAATTTAGGTACCTTTCTGTATCTAGCATTAAATGACCGGGGAAGAAACCCATCCTTTGCCTATGAGAAATTATAAAGGAGAGTCAAAATCATAGGATACAGAGAGAGGAGCTGAGATCTGGGCCAAGACCATGAGCAACTGGATGGATCCAATCCATGTGCCAAGCAAAATTATGTAATTCATTATAATACAATGAAAGAGTCAACTTTGTTTCCAGTATCACCACAAACTTTCCTTCCTTGGCTGACTCTCCTGCCAGCCTGACCAACCCAGGGTGCAGTCGCACAGCATTGCTAACTGGCAACGTCCTTAAAGGCTGCAAGCTAAAACTCTGCCTACAGCACCTAAATCTCTAACTCTCAGCCCTAAAATTCAGTTATTGCGATGACTGGCTTTGCCAATGTTTAAGTCCTTTGGACCTGGTTTTACGAGAAAAACTTGCACTCCTAACAGTATACCTTCTATAAAGAATTACATTGCAATTAGAAATCTATCCAAGAATGCTATTTCTGTGTACACAGCTGTTAAACAGAACCTGCTAGTGCAACAGCATGGTCTGGTGAACTATCCTACTAGTTAGTGAACTAACCATTGCCTAAATGACAGGTAGTTCATAATTGCCACTTACAGAAAGCCTCTGGAATATTAGCAGGAGAGGGACTCACCACTTTGCACTGCTGCATTCAGAATTTGCAGTGCACATTTTATTATCGCAACATTTCCTCAAACCCTTTACGACTGCATGGTTGGGATCTAAGCTTTGGTTTCTGCGTAGCTCCAATTGTACAAGAAAATAGCTATATAACACTTCAGCAATCAGAACAAGAAATTTCACTGAAAGTGCCATGTGCTCTGAATATCTGGAGAAGAAGAAACATCTTAGAATGATGAGGTCAACAACATGCCCAGCTTCTCATCAAGAAAACACATAACAGTTTTTACTACTTCTTGAGAGGTTTGTGAGCCAAATTATAGTTCCTATATTATTGTCAAACACAGTACTCAGGTTCCCAGTTTATTAGAGACAGTCATTTTATTTATCTGTTGCGGTTACTGGGGTGTTTTTTTCCCTTCAGATTTCTCTTCAGCTCAGTGTTTTCTCTTGAATTGTTCATATTTTGAAGAAGAAACCAGATTTATTTCCTTTATACGCTTTCAATTTGTGATATCAGAAAACAAGTAGAAGAATGTGATATAGGTTTCAGGTTACATGCAGGAGCCAATTTTCTAGGATTAATGTCTCAATTAAATGGAAGCATAACTTCAATGTTCTTTTTAAAAATGTGTATCAAATCACACTGTTTTTCTCCTTCCTGGCAAATGTTTTAGCTATTTTACAGACCAGTGAAGTTCTGAGAGTCAGTTCGTTTTCTGTCTCAATCACAACAGGGTAGAGTTAATTTTCAAGCTTGTATACATATAGACTTCTTGCAGGAAGATTTATAGCAGTCCAACTTCAGTCAATACCTTAGTTAAAGAAACAACAGGGCTTTCACACCAGCTATGACTGTAAACTACTCCTTACCTCGCTGTTCAGATTATTAACTCAATTCATTCTGTTGTCCAGAAATTGCCACCTTATAGTTTTAGAGACAGTTCTCAAACTCAGAGGGCTGAAGGGGAACCATTCAGCCAAGACACCTTTCCCCTTCCCAGTCTCAACATAAATACTGAAAATGGTTCCAATCTGGTTTCATGTACTGAAAACAGGGAATGCTGCATTTCTACATTTACCACAAAATGTCTTATGTTGGTTTTTTGGGTTCTCACTGCCTGATGTAAGAAACAAAAGCTAATGAGCAAATCCTGAGTAGGGAAGAAATCCTTTGGGGTTTTTTTTTCCCCCCACTCTTTCTAAACACAGAACTATGGCAGCCAGAGACTTGGGATTTTTTAATGAAAATCATTATTCTGTTGCTGTGTATTTCAGCATAAGCAATGTATTAGCCGGAAAGAAGGAACCACATACTAATCTTACATGATTCTAAGAAACTCTCCCACACGCTTGAGTCACAGTCAAGCTGTTTAGCCTAAACATATTGTGATTAATCTAAGTAGCAAGTAGAATTGTTCTTCTCAGCTAGGATATTTTGACTCCACCTTAATTTTTTTTCCAGTTACCCCAGACCCAAATGCAAAGAGAAATGATCCAGTCAGAACCATCTGAGTAGCCTGACATTTCTGTATAAGAAGGCGCTCTAATATTTTGTGGCAGACACTAGTACCTCCTAATCAACAGACTGACTTCTCCACAATGCAGACAGCAACAACAGGCCCTGTCATTTCCCCTAGAATTGAAGTACAAAACCCCTGAATATGTTTGATTTTCTGCCTCAGAACTCTAGATTCACCAGGTTGTCCCTAAACACAAAATAAAACAAAAGTTCTATTGTTCATTTCATAATTAAACATTTCAACATTGTATTTTGTTTGAATGGTAATGAAGTATTTTTTAATCTTCTTTTGAATGCTTTTTTTTATTTAAACACTTTTTTTTCTTGAGCAAACGGAGGTATATTCCTGGCTGCCTCACTACAAACAATTAAATTTGGCAGATGCTGCACCTGTCACTGTTTTGTGTGTTTCCACATAAGAACAGAGAATTGCATTGGTGCACGTTGGTCTCTGTTGATCTGCTTCTACCATCAAAGCCTTCTTCACAGTTTCTGCTGGCATCCATCAATTCTCATAAACACCACACATTCCAAATTCTGGCCACAGTCCAAGTAATACAAACTTAAACCATTTATTTCTCAAACTTCACACTCCAACATCTGGAAAAAGTAGCATCTACAACGCAAACTCTTGAACTATCTTATCTACTAGAAAATCAAGGAATTCAGTTGTGCATCCATATGCATGAAATCCACATATTCTAGTAAAAGCAACAGAGCATGATAGAGGTTCATTGTGCTTTACAGAAGAGGTCATTAAACATTTGAAATAATAATTACCTGCATCTATTTACTATCCCCTATGACATCCCTAATAAGAGAGCTCTCCTTTATCTCCTTTATTATTTTAGGCATTATCTTTCACACACATTGTAACAAGGAATGCAGGAACTTTTTTACTATTCTAATTTTTACATTTTGAACTAAATTATTACGTAATACTGGGGGGGAGGGTGTCATCTTTCTTTTATGAACTTTGGATGGGAAAGTGCAATGTCTAGTAGCAAAAATATTGACAAATATCATTAGAGTTCTTTGTAAAGAACTATTAATTAAACCCCAGAGCACTACAGTGAGCTGAGATAGCTAATGCTAACTTCTTTATTTTAGAGATAGGAGGAGTCGGCAAGGGGCCAAGAGAGTTATCAAGGCAGAGATATTGCACAATGGTCGGACCATGATCAGTTATTTCATAAAATCAAGATCAGACTATGAACAGCAGCAGCACCAGCCTAACTGCAGTTCCTCTATTTTTTTTTTTTGTCCCTGAGAAGACACTTACTATCAAGTTTAATCATCTGAGATTGTCAAAACCAGGGTTCTCTTATAAAAGGTCCCCTCACTGAAGGGATACAGGATGTTTTTTAAAATTAAAGTCTTTGTACTTCACATTTCGAATGCCTTTTGCTTTCCCTTCTTTTTTGTACCTTTAGTATAAGCTAAAAATATTTTTAATAGCGATTTCCATGGCAATAAGTAAGCTATGCTCTCAATATCTGAACTTCCAACTAATGCTCGAGAGTTCAATGTTGTGCGTTGACTCTGATTTATTTATTACATCCAGTTGAACACAACAGACTCCACACAACACTGAGGTTCATCGTGGCTCCCCACAGGGCAGCACAGTGGGGAATTTGGATCCAGCTGGGAAAAGAACAAGGACACATGAAGTGCAAGTAATTTCTTGAAAGCAGTGGTGCTATACTTTAATATATGGGAACACAGCCGTAATAGCTTCTGCTTTCAGCCAGGGGACTGAGGAGTGAATATGGAGGAGTTGCTCTGCATTCTTTCCATGGGCACCTCTAGCCAGTCCTCCTGCTTTGCCTTTTTCTTCAGCATAAAGCCTGTTTTACCTGCATTTTTGCAGAGGCAATAAATCCAGTCCTAAGTGAAGAAGCACAAGTCTTTGGAAATAAACTTGAATGTACCAAAAGTGCCTCCATGCCTTTGGTGAGATATCAAGAAAATGAACTTCCATTGATATCAAAAGAAAACTGTTATTGATAAGACATTAGGAGCAATTTTATATCTCTGCTTTGTTTTTACGAAAGAAATATGATATGTCTCTTCAGATCACCCTGGAATTTGGTATATGCTTGATTACAAGGGACATAAAAGATGGGCAATCCAGAAAGCCTTCAATGGTTGTTCCTGCTTGACTTGCAACGTAAAGGGTGAGGAGCCTGATTTTATAGACCCTAAAATATAAAAAGGACTCAAAATCCAATATACAGCTTTTTGTTGTTGTTTGCTTCAATAAATCTACATTTTATCTTCTCTGCAGGGCACAAGTTTATCTTCCAAACAACGTCCATTTTGAAGATACACTCATCAGCACTGCAGTATAATTTTTTTTGAGAAGTACTGCAGGATTTCTGACTCCTATGGAGTAGGAGGAACAGAATAATATAAAGATTACAGCTTAAAACATAAGTACAGCAGAGTATATTTGCCCTCGCCTTCTGTAACAGACAGTGCTTTGGTATATAGCAGCACTGCTAGAAAATGCATAGCCTTACTCAAATCTGTAAGAAAAATATCAATATCATGCAGGTGTATATTCATGAAGCATACCAGGTGCAGGCAAATATGCCTGATTCTGAAACTGCACGTATCTAGTCACCTGTAATTTATAGTTTCTCAGTGATTCGTAGTTTTGCATCTCTATTTAACTTTCCTCAAGTCAAAACCCTAGCTCATCATACTGCACATTACCACTAAGACCCATTACCACAGCTTGATCCTTCATTAAGGTATCAATATTCATCCCAGCACTCTTTGCTCCAGAATCCCCAATTAAATTACTGCTTTAATTGTCTGCTGTCACTGACAGATAGGTAAGTGCATGTGCCTAGTCCACAGCAGCCACCGAAGGTACTTACCTTAGTGCAGAATTACAGTACAGATTTAAATGTTCTTTCTTTATGCATAAGAAATAGTCATAAATCACTACTTAAGCACAGTCATCTCTTTTTTTTTTTTTCTTTCTTTTCCAACTTGTGATTCACACTACTACTTGCCACTGGCCTAATTTAAAAGTTACAGTCCTTTCTGGTTTCCAATCCATATCAATATTCTGAGACTACTAATAATCACAATAAGTATTTCTCTAAAAATGGAGGGACTTTATTAAGTAGCTGTCCATGTTTTGAGTGTCTGGGAATCTCTTTCATATTTTGATGGGCACCCGAGAATGAGGAAAGGGATTAGCATTTACACACTAAAGTTAGAAGACAAAATTCTCTAAGTTTCCTAGTAAATATTATTGTTTTACCCAGGCTAAGCCTGCCTCTCCATTGCATGCAGAGCAAGACCAACCTGAAATGATGGGGAGCGATGGCATACACCTGCACATGGTTAAACATGACAGTGCCTCCAACCACACAATATGCCTTTTCTTCTGTTTTGATTGTTTTATACTAGATCAGAGATTTCAACTGTGCTGAAGTGGTTTATAGTTCTAGCTAAGTTAAGAGCTGACATTTTAATGGCACCTTTGAGGAATTTATATAGACAAGTCATATGACCCTAACTTGATAGCTTAAATGTAGCCCCGAGTAGTTCAGCCCAGACCCCAAGGGTTCAGGCAAAATCGTAACTCTTTTTAGTCTTTGAGCCATTAAAATTCAGCTAGACTGTGAAGTTGACAGCTGTTTACTGTAAGGTTACCTCCTGCCTGCCAAATAATAGGGCTGCTATTGGCACCCTTCCACCTTTTTAGTTGAGAAAAGGCTTCCTTATAGTCAGAAAGGAGCTAAAATGTTACATTCCTCAAGCTGGAAAGGTGTGTATCCTTAAATAGGCTTAAGCAAGATTGAACTGGTCCATTATCTTACTTCGGTTCTTTTCAAAGTACATGTTATCACAACATTTCAGTGGAATATAAATGCCAAACTGGAATTAAGCCTAGTAATACTAGAAGACCCACAAGAAGATTAAGAGTAATGGCACACGCTCTTCCAGGGCCTCCCAGCTCACGTCTTTCTCAGGATGCCCACATTGCTGTGGGAAGACAACTAGGCTTCCTGCCTTGCTCCCTTAGCTATAAATGAAAAGAAATGCTTTCTCCTTTGTCACAGGGGAAAAAAAGCCATCATTTTGTATCACCAGCTGCCAAGAAGATGCATATTAATGATAAAAAAAGACAAATGTCATGTCCAGGTCAAGAAAAAGCGCAGGAACATCAGCAAAATCCTCTCATTAGAGCCCCAAACTCTCTTTCTCATAATTTTGTACTTCTGTGTTTTACTGTTTCTAAAACCACCCTCAAGACAGTTGAAAACATTTTGTATTACACCAGTATTAGCTAAAAATAGGGTGGGGGGAACAACTTCTCCTCTTCCTTTCTGGCTTCCTAACTCTCCTGTGTCATTTCTCTGCAAGCCCATGAGTTTTTATTCCCTGCTACAAACCTTATGCATCTCATCAAAGCAGACAGACCCTCCTCATTTGTCCTTGAAATCAAAACCACATGCTCAAAGATACAATTTTGAACCACTCAGGACACCACATGTAAACAACTGAAATCCTTCATTTTACAGCAGTTCCAACTCTAGAAGATTAGATAAAAGGGAATAACCATGCTACTGCATCCTCCTGCTATATGTTAAAAGAAAATGACGAGAAATCTACTCATTTCTCTCACAAACACAGAATCGGGGCCTACCTGCAGGAGCAGAGCTGGCCTTCTGATCCTCACGAGGAGAGCTGCCAGACCACCGCTTCAGCTGGCTCAGGTGCCCAGCCTGAGGAGGGGTAGGGGCCTACAACACCTCTCCTTTTAGCATTTTCTGTTAACTAGCTCTAATTAGCAAGACAGGTGCTTTTCATGCACCTGTCTCGCTTGGGTCTCTGGCTGTGTGTAAGAGACCCCATGTCCCAGCTCCGCGTGGGAGTTGGCTGTGGTGAGGAGCAACTGCTGTGTGGGCGTTTGAGGAGCTGACTGGGAGGCAGCAGCGTGCCTACCGATACTTCTGAAAATCTTATCTAAGTGCCTCAAACACCACCAAATGTCAGCAAAACCGGAATGCAATTAAGATACTCCTTGCGAACACAAAAAAAAGTGGGTTGTTGGGGGAGGGCTTCCACCTTAAAATGAGGCCTAGAGTGGGTGTTTGTGCAGTCTCGTCATGGAGGCACTGAGCCCAGGCCCACCGGTGGAGCCAGCACAGCTCTGACACCGCAGGCTCCAGAGGAGCTTGCCGATGACAGTAGCCCTGTGTGCTGCATGCCATTGCATCCCTCTCCCTATTATCCAGTGAATTTTGCTAGTCTGGGCTGGTACCCTCGTTCTCTTCAGCATCCATCAATGGCCCGCTGTCGTGTTCCCAAAAAAAGCAATCCTCACCCTTCATGGGCATTAGGATCGACTGTAATTCCCATTTATTTCACTTGACTTACTCATTATTATTTACTTGCCTTCCTTGGCTTTTGTGTTGTTCGTTCCTCTATTTTCCACGACTAAGATGGATGTTGAATTCTTTGCAAATGGGACTGTTCAACAGATGGCTGTTCAGTTCATGCTCTATTGGATTGATTGTTTGGTCTTTTTATAATTAGATTTTTCTGGTGCTTTGTATTATTTTAATGAATCCTTATTAATGGATGGGGCTAAACAAATAAGGCTTTCCTCAAGTGTAACAACTTTAAACATTTAAGAGCATGCCATCTTATGTAACAGTAGTTAAAACCATTCTGGCCTGAAAAACTATCTTCAGACTGTTCTTGTGCACGTGCAGGAAATTGGTTTGGATGCCATTATTTTTAAACAATTAATTTTCTTCAAACCAAGATTATATTCTTCCTTTAATGAGAATTATAAAACCTGTCAGGTCTGAGGCTTCTATCTTTAGGCATTTTTTGGAATTATGCAAGTCCAGAATTTAAATAGAACATATGGAGGCTCCTCGACTCGGTTCAATAATGGCAGAACTAATTCCATAGAAAGATTTCTCAGAAAAAGCTGACTTTGAAGCCAAGTGGATCATGGAAAATTTTAGCAAAAACTATATTTTGAGAAGGTATGAGTTGCTTAAAATGCTGTGTTGCATCTTAAGCTTAACTTTACCATTTGCTATCAAGAATGCTATAATAACATTATAATTATCTATAATATCAGAGAATTTTCTGTTCAACCTACTTTAAAGGTAATGCAGTGTGAGTCACTAAAAATTATGAAACTGAATTGCCATTTTAATTTCAGGATATCATTACCTCAACTTGAACGACCCAGATATACCTAGCTAGGAAGCAAGTTTTCTTACAGATATATGTATTTATATACATGTATATAGTTACATAGACCTTTGGAACAATAAACTCAATAAAATTTAACATCCCCGATCTTTTGGCTAGTGTGGTGCTGGACACTGCGACGATGTTACTCTGCGATGCTTCTCTTCCCATCTGTTATTTCTCTCTCTGATTCTTGGCAGTTTTTCCAACTGACAACTCGGCGGTGAAGGTCTGAATCCAGCGATCTGAGTGGGTGATATCTATCAATCTTGTGCCACACGTATGCAACATTGCTAGGCAACAGGTAGCAGCATGACACCCACATCCTGCAATTTCCTTTTGGTGACTTAGACTTTTACTATATTAATTACACTGAAATTTATTTCATGTATTTCAGGCATTAACTTCTATGGAAAATATTTTTTAAAACTCTTTGAGCTAAGATTACTTTCTGTTGCATATTGAATGAACAAATATTGGCAACTGATAAAGTCATCATTCTAACAATTGCTAGATATGAATGTGGTGTGTGAAGCCTTCTAAAATTGCAGATAAGTGGGATATCAGATTATTTTATGTTGAAGATAACTATGCTACAAGGAAAAATTTTTGCAAGGACTTCAAAACATGAAAGACATAAAAATATAAAGTGAGGGGATAACTAGGGAGGAAGTTCTTTTTTTCTCTACTTGCTTTCTCTACTCTTTTTTTTTTTGCTGGCTTCTCTTTTTCAGTGGTTAGGATGCTACAGAAGGACTAAGCTACAGATTTACTTTCATGCCCCATCACAGACTTTTTGTGTGACCACAGGCAGATGAAGCTACCTTATGCTACAGAGAGAATGCAAGTGAGCTGCACTCACTATACTTCTCTTGAATTAGCCTAGCTTAGGAGAAATAGCCAGCCCTTCAGCATTATTACACCCTTGCAGGTAATGTATTTTTCTATGGATCTGGGATTTCTAAAAGATGTGTTCCACAGTTATTTAAGCTGCAATAAACTGGGTCATTCTACACATTTAATTTTGAAATAATTTGCCTGTCCTTTCTGAATACACAAAGGAAATCCCTGAAATGTACTCAAATGGAGCTAGTCTATTTGTTGTAAAGTGCTTGTGTTAGCCACTGATGAGTAATAGTAAGTTCAGCTTTAGTTCACACCCTCTGAGAAACCAGCCAAATCAAATTAACAGCAGCAGCATACCCATATTCAAAGTTTTTCCAAAAGACAGAACGTTATTCAGGGCAACCCTTGAATTACAACCCAAACCATCTCCGCAGCAAAACAAGGCTCTTTGAAGGTTCAAATGATCATGAGCGCTCACGAGCAATCAAATTACCATTACTTGCAGAACTACCATTCGTTTCTCTCTTGTCTATGGCTAAACATGAGTAATTCAGTATGCCAGTATGATTTATGAGAACTTGAAAACAGTCTTCATCAGCTTGGGCTTCAGGTTCTCACCTGTATCACTTTATCTCCCACAGTGTTTGAGAGCTGTTCATAACTTGTATCTGCAGGTACATAGTTCCTTGATACATGCAAATGCCGTATCGAGGCTGATAGTTCCATAAATAGCAGCTTAATATTTGCTATATTAAGACAAATGGAAAAAGGGAAGAACACTCCAAATATTTGTGTAATTTTGGGTCAACAAGACAAGTACACTTATAAGCTATGTTTTGTAAGGCAACTATTTTTATAAATGAAGTATCTTTAAAGTGTGTTCATGGAACACTGAGTCTCAGCATCGTTTATCGTGCAAGCATGACCAGCAGATCCATGTCTATCTGAGAGATATTTGCTGCTGTTACTCTCCAGGTTTTATGTTCAGGTTATATCTATGACTGGAATGTATTTTCTGAACAGAAATTTTATCTGTATACAAAAGGAATGACTTCAAGAATTTGAAAAGCATGAAGAAGTTCTTCTTTTCTCCTGCAGCTGTCCTCTCCTGATATTGGCTCAACACCACAAAAGGAAGAAAATGCCAAACCTGAACAGTAGACCTAAACCAGATAAGAAAACTGTTGTACTTAACTGTGAGGTGCATCAGGAGGAAAATAAGAGAACAGTTGCTTCACAAGACATTTGTCCTCTCCATTTAGGCTTAAATATCGATGTTGGGATAGTACCAGCTGGGTAGCTTTGTTTGAATGCCTTAAGTTCTCCTGGATGACGGGTGGGGCTCCAGAAGGAAAGTCCAAGTGGACACACTGCCTACTAGCCCGGAGCAGCAGGTCAGGAGACAGTCTGTGACTCCTTTGCTTAGGCAGCAGACTGGATGAGGTGTTGTGAGATACCAGGTACACGTCCAGCTGTGATAAATGAGGCTGGAGAACAAGCTCTTCAGTTACCAAACCCACCTTTTTAACACCGAATCCTGGTGGCCTAAGGGAAAAAATGCAGACTGACAAACACTCGTAAAATCTGGATGGATTTTTTGATTAGTTTGTTCCCCGTTGCTGCACATTTTTGTGCCAGACATGAGCCCAGTCAGAGCAGAAAAGCCTGCCGTGTTTGCAAGTACCTGTTGGTAGTCAAACAGGAGCACGACTTTGAGAGTCAGAATTTATCACTGAAAAAATACTGTTGTTTAAGCAATGGGGTGGTTTCAGTTGTCCTGTTAGTGTCTGGATTTTTGTAATTTCTGCTAAGAATTTAGCAGGCAACATCAAAAGCTTTAGCTTGGGGAATTCATAAGCAGGGATATGATTAATACAATTTCAGATGTATTTGTAGAACATGCAGAACTTGCTGTGGGAACTGATAATTTAATTAGATTCTGGTTTATGTGATTCATATACCTAATATTCTGAGTACTATATTAAAAAATAAATACAACTTAATTTTTCATAGGGCATTGCTTTGTTCTGCTATACAAGCAAACAGTTGATTACATGGAAGTCTCAGCTTTGATTGGCTGTAAAAATTAGGACCTCATTGTACTGTGAAATAGCTTTCAAACACAGCTAAAGAAAACAGGCTGCATAGACATAAATACATAAAACCCCCAGGGAAAAATTAACGCCATATTTGGGAATTTTAAGTTCAAGCCAACAAATCATATGAAGTCTTGAATACCAGTAGCTTAAACAGAAAAAAATGTTCTTCATAAACTATTTACAATACACATTTCTTAAAATGTTAACTTTCAGTTTTGCACCAAGATTTAATGCAACTGGCATGAGACTTTTAAGCAAAGTCTGCCTCATATCTCTAGGCTACATACTGTGATCAAAAAAAGCACTGGGTTTATCATTTTCATAGGCATGATGCAGCTGTAGTTCCATGGCATGTCCATGAAACGACACCAGTGAAAATAAGAGAATCAGGCCCATATTTACTAAGTAGAATAGAAACATTTCTTTATAGGTTCAGAAGACACTTAATATATGTCTAGATGTATCTGATATGCAGGGAAAAGCAGTTTTCTGCATAATTTAAAATGTATATGCCCTGGGTATCTCTAAAATCTAATGTAAAACAAGTTTGCTGTATTTGTGGATACCATGAAGGTCAAAAGGATTTTACAGACTTTTTTTCTTATTTAAACAGTCCTTCAGTGATCAAATTCTACAGATTGTTAAAACCCTGTAGCTACCTGCAACTAAGCAAAACTCTTACAATTTACAATAAATATAGTGGCAGAGAGCCATAAATCTGGGTATACGGAAATTAAGACTTGAAGATCTAAGAAAAAAGAATTCTTTGGCAGAAGAGACAATATTTCTATAGATTTTCTATACAAAGCCAAGATCACTCCCCTTCCAATTGCCTCTAGAAAGCACAAAGAATGTTATGTGTGCCACCTATTGCAAACGGGTAGTTGTATTTGTTATAGTCTTTCAGAACCCATTCCATCCAACGTGGTGCCTCTGCAGAACCCCAGCTGCTGGATTTTGTGCCAGGGAAGAGAGAGGAGTGCAGCAGGTAAGCTGTAAAACCACACTTGTACTGAGTCAATTCTGTGCTGACTTGTGTAGCAGAGTGCTGGGAGGAAGCCCTCATGGGGAGACCGAAGCTGGGGAATAACTTCCCTTTGTTGCAAACCTGCCGTGCATGAGGGAGCAGGGAGACCGGGAGTACGTCCCAAATGGACCTATTTCACAGAATTTCTCCTTTGTAAAGTGCCCATTGGTGCTGCAGCTGGAATCTGTCCAAGTCAGGATGGTTTGATGCTTCAGGAGAAGCAGACACAAGGGTGTGGTTGCAGAAAAAAGGAGCAGTATGATGAAGCTGTCCTTTTTTTTCTGAGAGGGTGTATCAACTGAAAATATTTCTTCCAGGAAGAAGTTTAGAAACTTCAATGGGATTTAGTATGTTCATGTGCATGATTACTCTGTCTTTGTTTTCAATTTTCAGATAATCTGAGTCTGAGCGCTATACGTTTCTAAAATTTAAAACACCAGAAGTATTTTGGCACTCAGAAGACATCAACATCTAAAGCAGCTTGGCTTTTGTTTGCCCTGCGTCCATTCCCATCCTTTACTCCTCATCAGAGTGGACAGAGAATGCTACCAGATTGCAGGAGTGACATTTTGCTTCTGCACAGGGCAGCTGACAATAAAAAAGGCAATATAGTTATGTATTGGGCATATGTGGATTTTTTTCCCAGTGCTGTATGGTTGCTTCAGCTTCACAGAGTGATGATTTTCTATTTGCTTTTAAAAAGCTAGAATTATCTTGAAGCTATTTAGCCATTAATTTCCTCAGTACATATATGCATACACAGATAATATAACTAGAAGACAATGAAAAGAATAACACAGCTTGATTTCTTATTTCTTTTGTTGAATTGTTTCAAGTTCTCTTCTTGGAGGAAGATGTGTTTCTAATAGTTCCAGTTGGAATATACAAAGCTAATGATGTACATTGCTAATGTACAAAACAGATTTCCTATTACAAGGAGCCTTAGACAATAAACATATAATGAGTCCGCAAGTAATTTCTCACTGAAAGCTAACGGTTCCAGAGTCCTTGACCTAAGTGTGTGATGTTTTTTTGTCAAGATGGCCAAAGCCATCACAAGTACATAAATTGAAAACGGGCATAATGACTACATCAATATGTCCAGAAAACTATTCAGACTCATGAATGCAATCTACAGTAAGATCAGCCAAGGTTATCACCAGATGTTTTTTGTCCCACATGCCACAGCTTGATTGTATTGTAATTAATTCAGCTGAAAAGTCTCTGGGAGAACTGTGTTTTCAGCACAATTTCAAGCTTGGTCTCAAATACCAGAAATCATTTCCAATTTCTTAAAACATCCTAGACAAATTTGAAAGTCTGCAGTTAAAGTATGCCAAAAAGTACCTATAAAAATTGCATTTAAAGAGCATAAAAGGAGTATTTTCAAAGTAGTTCTGATTAAAGGTAGACCTTTGGGGTTCAGAGACTTAGGCACGTGTAGCACAAAGGCTTAGGGCCTCATTCAGTAAATTATTTGCTCCAGACCTGCAAGTTTAGAGATACAACAGAAATTTAAGCTCAGGTTTCTGCACCAAGCCATGGTAGTATTTATCCAGTTAGCCATCCATAATATGAACAAACAAAAAAATCAATATTTCCCAAGGTATTTTACAGCTCATCCTCCATTTTTTTATGGCATATCAGACCAAAAAAATACCATATTCTTCTTGTGAAGAAAGATGCTTTAGTTATTTAAAGTTTGAGGTCCATTTAAAAATGAATTTCATTAAAGTCAGATATTCGCAGGCATGAAGTTAAGACATAAATAAAACAGAACATATTTTTATCGTAATATACCACTTTATTTTGCTGCAATATTTGCAGAAAGAACACATTGAAATGCACTTCCAAACTACTTTAAACCTAATTCTGGACAATACAAGCTTGAGACAAAATGAGATATGTTAAAAATTATGGTTCTGGTTTTCACAAGTATTGACCACCAAAGCCTATATTTAACTTCAGGTAGAATTGTGTTCAGCATGTCTGAAAATTGGACCCTAAATTAAAGATAAGTGTTTTTACCTGGGCAACATCCCTTTAAGTACCACCCACAAATTATATAGTGATAGTTCTTCCCATAGGAAAATCGCCTTTTGGATTATTTTAAGATAAAAGCACAGACCAATGTCAGCCCTCTTACAAGCTGCATACTAATGCAAGGAGGGGAAGGAAGGATTTATTTGGAATCTTCTAATTGACCTCAGTGGAATTGGGCCTGGACCCATTAAAACATTTATGAAAAGCAGTTATGAAGCATGAATAGTACCCAATCTAAAACATTAATGTCTAGGTAATATTAAAAGTAATTTGTTTAAAAATAGCAGGGAGGGGAGGAGCAGGAGCCTGGCTGCATTAAGGACTAAATTTCTCCAACTTTCTGCTGCTCTTTTTACCATTATTTTTTAAACAGTTGCAGAGACAGAAGTTGCTGTTTTCCCTTGGGCTTCTCCTTCCCCGACACTGGCCCAAGCATTAGTGATACTTCTCTTTTTCACTTCAGTCCTGCATTATCCCGATTTTTAGACTAATGTGCCAACATATCACAGCTTCATCCTTTCTCAGGAATGACGTAGGCAGTTAAAGGCATTAAAACAAACAGGCCTCCCAAATTAATGTGTTTTGCAGGAAGTAAGCACGGGGGTATCCAAAGCCAGAGGGTATGTTCAGGATAAGCGGATTCAATTCCAGGGTGTCACAAAATGTTCTCCATCACCACAGCATGGCAGAAACCTTTTCTTAATGTTATGATAGATGCTTTAAATATGCCACTTACTCAGAGTTATTGGATATGGGAACATGCTAATCTACCAGTAACGCAAGAGCCTATGCTTCATGAAGGGCACAGCTACCAGAGAGGTAACTGCCTCCCTAAGGATTTAACAGTAGCTGCGTAACTCTGTGCTGTCTTGAGTATGAGTCTCTGCTCATGTTCATTAATCTTGATAAGAGAGGAGATTTACCTCCAATAAATATCCTAATGCTAGACCTCTTACAGCAGTTTTTCAGGTAGCTCCTAGTCCAAACAAAAGCCGCTGTTAGTGTATGATCTGTAGCTAACGCAGAAATCGTCTAGCAAAACTTAGCTCAGCTAACAATGGGAAGTTGCAAGTTATAAATGAAAAGCAAACAGATCGATAAGAAACATCTGTGATCCTCCCTGTCCAGTACATCTTCTCTCCAGTTCCCAATGCACTGACTTCTCCTGTGATCCTTTACGATTTATTTCCAGAACCTCCCAAAATGAACAACAGCCATAAGCGCTTTTACCTTTGAACACATGAATGTCGTGTTGCGTCTCTTCAAAGGTGGAAGAGCCATGTGGTCATCCGAGAACTATAAAAAACATACTTTCACAAAATAAAGTAGCAGCCCAGCTTTTGACCAGAAAAGATCTGCAAGAGTATGTGATGCCAATGCTTATTTACTCTACTGCTCTCAGAGGGAAGTAGCAACAACATGATGAGTCATCTCACCAAGAGCCGGGACTGCTCCCATCTGAAGGCTGCCCATGCTGGAAGTCAATGCCTTGCCTTTTGTCCCAGCCACTCTCCAAAGCCCTCCCCTGGCTGCTTCTGGCTACCTGCTATTTTTCATGGAAGCATTTAAGCCAAGCCATCTTGGAAATGAAAGGCAAAGCATTTTGATTTGAGAACTTTGTTTCAATGTCTCGTGAAAGGTGTGGTCTCCACACTTCATGTCCTTGTATTTAATTCACACTCCCTGCTTGGGCTATGTATCACAGAAACCAACAGAGCCTGCTTCTCAGATCAGTCATATTTTAATCAAACACAACTACTTTATTTTCTTGTTTATTTTTCAGCCAAAAAATATACTTGGGGGGTGTGTGTATGTGCATATTTTTAGTGAAGAAACAAAATCTCCACTAAAAAATACCTGACAAACATTTTTCAAGTAGGCCCACTTTTTATTTTTTAAGGTCTGTTCCTAATAGGGAATCTTTGATGTAGTCAGCAAGACTCTTCCTCTGCCTAGAAGACCTATTGATATATAGCCAAACAGAGAGCAGAGAAAAAAATCCACTCTTGTATGTCACTGGACTCTTAATCTGTTTTATGAGCCTTAAACACTACAACTCTTTGCACAGTAGAAATTTCAAAAGATCTAGAAACTCCATTTTTTCTCCTTATGTGGCTTTTCTAAACCAGAAGTTTTACTTTTCATGAATATTTTTAACCAGCACAAACCTTTTTAGGCTTTTTCTTACATCTATCTTTTGTCAAGGAAGAAAGAAGCAATCCTGTGAATCAGATCCCATGTGCATAATCACACAACTATACGAACTAATCGCATCCATAAAAAGCATTCGGTTCAAACATTGCTGTATAGGGAATGCTTAGCCTTAAAAATTATGCTGTTTGGACTAGCAACTTTGAATACATCTTATGAGCAATCCATCTGCACTAGTACTTTTTTTTTTTCTTTTTTTAACTTAAATCAGGGGACTTGAGCAACCTGACAGTATCTATAATAAGCTTGCTGATTTCTTCACCTTTTGTAATTCTTGCTTCTCTTTTTGTTTTACATTTTTGTTATACAAAGATACACATTGTTAAAATATTTTTTAAAATTAATCAGATCTCGATTGCGAACTAGGAAGTTTAGGGTAGTAACCTCAACCAAGTTTATAAGGGGCTTCAAATGTGTTGCTCCATATAGAGCCATCACCCATCATAAATAAAGCAAGTTGAGTGGGCTGGACTTCCTACTTCGAATGGGAAGACTCATTTACAACACAGATTTGCCACCTTTGCTTTTAGCCACTGAATCATGGCCAATCCTGGGGTCTCGCCATGCAGGTGGGGGAGTGGTGGCAAGCAGCATGGTGTCTGGGGATGAGGGGTGGTGGGCACATTGAGATGCTGGCGACATGGGGGACACTGGGTGGTGGCAACAGGTGGAGTGCCAGGGATGTAGGGGACACCAGATGATGTGGACAAAGCAGGGCCACAGGGTGGTGGAGACACAGAGATGTTGGGGACATTGGGTGGTAAGGATGTGGGAAACACCAGGGATATGGGGGACACAAGGTGGTGAAGATGCAGAGTTTGCCAGGGACAGCAGTTGGCAAAGACATGGGGAGGTGTGGGACACCAGGTGGTGGGGTCTCCAAGGACACCTGGAATGTTGTCTTTCAAACCCTGAAACATTCCGCCTGGTACTGCAGCTGCCAACAGCAGATGGAGACCTAGCGGGTAAGTGAGAAAGCTGCCTGTCTCTCTGCCATGCTCAGAAGAGCTCTAGGTGGGGCCTGGGTTATCACATCTGGAACGTTTCCCTTTGAGGAATAACAGGGTATTAATATCTTGCTTCTCCTGAGCTGCCTGTAGCTTTGGTGCTTGCAGTGGGGATAGTCCTGTGAGGGAGCACAGGGCTCCTGGCCACCACAGAGGAAACCTACCTCTCCTCCTCTATTACCTTCATGCTTAATGGGATGGGGACTAACGAGGGAGCAGCTTTTCATATTCTTCATCTCACCCAAATTTACAGTCCAGCCTCAGCACCTTCCAGAGACCACAATGGGTTTCTTCCAATAACCTCCTCTCCCACCTACCCAAACTGCCTTGTTTCTTTCTGTCACCTAAAATCAACCTCTTTACATCTCAACCACCTCCATTCAGGGTGCTCATCTGGCAATATGGAGCTTTTTAGGCCCTTGTCTCAGCCACTCTCCAGTCACTCTCCATACATTCCTCTCCCATTAGTCATGTAAGTTTAAAAAAAAAAAAAAATCCTCCTTGAAGATTTAGATGGAGAAGGGTCTTCTCCTTTTTTATTTCACTGTTGTTTCCATTTTGCATCTTCCTTCCAGTCCCATTTCATTCTAACTACAGCATTATGGGTTTTTTTTGAGGAAAACAGTTTAATTATTGTTTATTGTTTATCTCCCTGGATCCTATCTTCAAATTACTGCATCATGAACAACCCCCTTAATAGACACTAGGAAAACTCACACGGGGGAGAGGCACTGTGAATACTCCAACCACAGGGAAAGCTTCGATCGGAGCTGGCACGCTGTTAGACACCAGAGAGCCCAGCTAGAAAGTCCCAGGAAACTCAGTTTCATTAATTCTACTCATCAACCAACCACGTTTCACACTCCTATTGTCTTCCTTTATTTCTCTAGTCCCTTCTTGGATCTTCATCGCTTCTCCCGTCTTACTGAATTCCTAGCCTTTTCCATTTTATTTTTCCCCTTTTTGTTTCTTTAGCCCCGCTGCACTTTTCCCCACAATTGTTTTGCTCTGCTCTGCATTTTTGAGCCAGCAGATCAGTAGGGGCAGGTAGGATGCAATGATTCATTCGTCTAGGTATCACCTCAACTGCGTAGCTAAAGTAGGGAAATTTAGATGCTATATGTAAGTTGCACCTGGGGAAGCCAATGTGCAGAGGAAGCAATAGGGCTGAAGCTACTGGGGAAAAAAAAAGCCTGTCTTGAAAGTAAATTTATTCATTTATCTGCAAAACAACATTTTTCTAGCAATATGGCACATTTGTTCTGTTTTGAGATTTTGTATCCTAGTTACTTGATTAATTGTGCTGATTTTGGTTTGTGTTTCTTATCCACTTGCCTCCCTCTGTTCATGGGATTCTTCAGTCCTTGGAACCTAAGAGGATAGCTCGGCACCGGGGTGGGACTGCTGTCTGCGAGGTTTATGCCATTTTTTTCTGCTCTATTCGGAAACGCTTGTTGAACCTTTGCAGTGTTCCAAGTTGTGGACATAACTCCAGTGTGCATTCCTCCATCAGCTCTGTTTTATGGCCTGCAGTTACATTTTTTGTCTGGGTTAGAAGCAGCAGAGAATTCATATTTTACTGCATTTTTTAAATGCACTTGCAGAATTTCTGTAAAAAGTAGGGTTAAGAAGTTGCTCTGATCTAAGTGCATTCAGCAATTTAGTCTCTTTACAAATTAATAAGGATCTTACTTAAAACCCTTTTCTAAGCCTTTTTTTTTTTTTTTTTATCATATACATCAGTGGAGCTCGGGTCCTGAGGAGCATGAATATACCTCCTCCAGTGGTCCAAGGTGGGAAGAAACCTCTGCTTACACTCAATGGCCAGAGATGCAAGTGGTAAAAGTCAGGTTGGGGGGATGTAGACTTCCCATTCTATATAAGTACAACACCTTCCAGCAGCTCCAGTTTCTTCCATTTTCAAGATATTGGGCAGAAACCATTCACAAGGAAGAGCTGAAGTGGAATGACTGAGCTGGAACATGCTGTAAAAGCACTTAGGGCTGATTGCATCAGCAACAGCCGTGCAGTCCCTAGTGTGCTTGTACTTGTGTGCCTCAGCAAGCTCAAGGGCTTGGGCTGAGCCAGTTCTTCACTTCCCAAGCACTTCCCCAATGGGAAGAGCTTCCTATCCCAGCAGGAAGAGTTCCTCCAGAGCCCCCAAGGCGAGTACAAAGGTGCTGAGTTGGCTCACTACCATTTTTTAATGGGACTTAGGGAAAGCAACTGCAGGAACCCTAAAAGTAAGAAGCTGATCTACCATGGGTCTCCTGTATGCCTCTGAATAGGATTCATTTCTCTGAACCTCACTTCTGTACCCTATTTTACCCCAAGGAATACTTCTTTCCTCTGCTTGTTCTATTGAAAAGCATCTTTTACAATGAATATGTGGAAGTATAATAGGAACCTGATCTCAGATGGCACCATTTAATTTTATTGCAATAATAGTAATAAACGTACGAAGCACAAACAATGTGCTCAATGTAGAAATAGATTTAATACATTTAACTGGATTTTGAATCGGTTCTCCATGAATGGACACCCATTCTTGTTCAGATCAGAAGTGGCATCTCAGATGGTACTTTGGAAGATGACAGAATACCTGTCATCCTCATACTAGGATAAAGTAGAGAAGGAACATTAAATTTCCACTCCAGGCCTGTGAAAAGAATTTTTTTTTCAGATACTTGGATTTTATTTTATTATGTTTCCTTTTCTTCATTTAATTTAATAATATGTTCTAAATCTATTTATCCAAATGCATCTGTTTTATACTTGGGGAAATACAATCTGAAAAGAAAATGTTACTTTTTTCCAGTAAAGCTGAAAGAATGGAAGGCAACTAATTTTAACATATTGCCACTTAATGTCATCTTGTTTGCTGATAAAATACATGGTAAAGCCTTTTCAGTAATCACTTGAAACAAAACAGAGCTTTCCTGGCTAATAATGGAGATACATTTATTTATTTATAGGATGTTCATCATTCTAATTCCTTTGTGTTTCACAAATATTAGTAAGTTGACCCAGGCGGCACTGAAAATAAGTGAAGTCTTATTAGCTCCGTGAGGCACAGAAATCACATGATCTGCCCCCACTTACCAGAAAGATGCATGGAAGGTATAATTGAAATAAAAAAAAAAGAAAAAGGTAGTCTTATTACAGTACCAAACCAAAAAACATCCTTCTGTCACTCAATATTGTTAACCTTAAACATCAAATATCCTCAGGCAGGCAACCAGAAACATCCATCCAGACAAAAATGGTATTTTTTTTTTTACAAATACATTCTTTGATTTCCTTCCTTTTATTTCCTGAGCCTTTACATGATACTTGAATTATATTTCCAAGCTTTTTCCTGCAGCCAGGAGGACTAGAGAAAGTATTTTAAAATAACATTGAGATGATTGTCATCTAATTGCATACCTTCTAGAAACCAAGTTATAAACAGCCTGCTAAATAAGATGAAGTCTGCTGTATTTCAGGGTGGCCATACTGTTCATTCCCTATTTGCACTGCATTCAGGAATTATAAAACCTCAATGCATTACAATGGGATCAATAAATTAAGTATTTTATTACATACGTTCCTTTTATGGTGCCTAATCCTTAAACGGTCATTAGTTACATCTGTGCAAATTGGTGGTATTGCCAGGATATCCATACCTAGGCTTGCAAAACTATTTAGGAAATATAGATGAAATACTGTGGTAATGGTATTCAAATGTGACCACTGACAAACTTTTATGGGCAATCTCCAGACACATGTAAAGGCGAGTCTTTTAAAGTGTTTTGCATCAGTTTATTTTTGCTCTAACAAAGTCATCAGGGCTTTTATCAACTGGTTGAAAGGGCAAGTAAGGCCAACAATGAGGAAACCACGTAGCGTTGTTGTTTTGAAAGAATATGCAGACAATTCAATGTAAAATGTTTTGCTGCATTCCTCCTCTTTTTGTTATAAATATAAGCCCCAGCTCTGTAACTGCTTGTTTGCATGTCTAATGTTATGCGACTCTGCGAGAGTACTCACTCCCAGAAAATTAAGATGCTGCATGTGTGTGTTTGCAGGACTGTGACCGCGAGGAATACTTGCTCAATGTAATAACTACCAGTTGAAAAACAAAATAAAAATCAACTCTAATTGTGCCCATTTAAATTCAAACACTGAAAAATAGCTTAAATATGGTATTTCGGGATGTAAATTTTATAAAAAGTCTGAAGATTTTAGGATTCTGTTAGCTCTTTAGTCCCTCCGTAACGAGGCTATTACATGGCATCGCTCACATTGATGTTGAAAATAATGCAGCTGCAAGAGCAGCTGCAGCAAGAATTCACAGAAGCCAGGATGCAAAGGAGGCCCTGCTCAAAGTCCCTGCCTTTAGCTTTCTGTTGTGGTTTGGGTTTTTTTTCCCTTTATTTATTAGCTTAATTCCAACATCCTCTGAAATGATGCCTTGCTGGGAATAACTGAGGGTTAAAGCTTTAATGGTTTTACTTAGCCTCACAAATGAAAAACCTGGTATTTACTGTCTTCTGCAAACCAGAGCCACTCTGACAGCAGCAGATGCTGAGTGGTTTTTTGTTGTGGTGGTTTTTTTTTTTCAAAATGAACAGTCCAGGGTTAGTCAACATTAAGACAACATTAAGACAAGTCAAGAAGAAAACACAGCATCAAAAAGGAGGAACCTAACCCTCAAGCCTGGAGAGGATAACTGACACCTCAGTTCTTGTTGGTTCTTTCATGAAAAGGTTGATATAAGGTAAAAACAATTTAGAATCTTGTGGAAACAAGATTTACACATAACTTAAAACCAACATGAATAAGTCACATCCCTCAGTCTTTCATAGCCACCTTGTAAAACTCTCAGAAGAATAGTTCCTGGGGAGATTTACAGTAACAGACATTACAGAGAAGCAAAGCATCATCATTCAGCTCCCAGATCTGCACATACAATAGCCTGTTAATTCAATGGATTCAGGTACTGGCCAGAAGTGACCTGTACTCAGGACACAAAAGCAATTGCAAACCCCTGCTCCTCTTTAAATCTAAATTTTAGAGCTAAGAGAACACCCTGGAACATCTCTGCTCATGGCAAAGTTCGTAACATGATGATTGCATCCCAGGTGTAGCCACACCAAAGACTTCAAGTTTATCCCGGCAAAATCAGCTGGATAAAAGGAACTGATATAGTTCTCTTTCAACTGATGTAACGTGTTCGGTCACTTTATTTCAAGTTAATATTCAGGTTGCAATATCTTGCACCCATTGGAGCTTTGCAGAATTTTCTCAGGAAGGTCATAAAATCAAACATTAGAGCAGTATAACTTAAAGGTTACAAAAGCACGGGCTACAGAATCAGCATTAGTCTGTGACAGCACTGGCTCCAATCCTGGTGTAGTTTATAGGAAATAAAGGCAAGAACCAACCACACATTTAATAAAATGAACAAAACCATGTTAGAATCAACTGCTGGATCAGATTTTTGTTGTTGTTTTTTTTAGTGGCTCACAACTGCCACTGGATTTCTCTTGGCTGTCACTGCTCTTACAAATTTGTGCTGCTGCATACAAGCATGGCAAAGCCCGGGTTGGCTCGCACGTCCTGAATGGGAAATTTGTACCTATAGAACTTGTGCCATGTACCTTCCTATTCATCAAGGGAAGGAAGAAAAAATTCCCTACCGTTCTTGTAGCACTTCAAGGTTAAAATTCATATTGACAAAAATAATGCAGCAGACATAATAAACATTCACGGAGATTAAAATAATTGCACAAAAGGCAATTTCTCCACCGAAAAATGAAGACACCAAGCTAAAAGAAGAAATTAAAACCAGAAGCCACACTAAGAAACTAAAAGCTGTCAAATAACTGCCTTGAATGTTAATCTGAGCTATTTCAGCCAGTCCTTTTTCACAACCTTTTCTTTCCTCCTAACTTTTATGTTACAGCTCTATTGCCTGTACAAAGTTGCTGAATTGAAGCTCTGCCTGTCAGGAGCTCTCATCTGTGCACGCTTTAGCTCTCAGTGGTTACTGCACTTGCTTCAGCTGCCACTATTAAACCGTTGCATGTCAAATTACAAAGCAGTTAAGGGTGAAATGCATAGCTGTAAGACATGGGTTAAAAAACCTCCAGAAACCCTAAATCTAGATTTTCTAGGTTTGTAATGATGACTTTGGAAAGTATTAAAATAACTTTTTAATTAGTATAATCCTTAAATTACTCACATCTCCATCACCTGGTGTCACATACATTTTTTATCTTTCTGTTTTTCTCTTTTTCCTTCCTCCCAGGCTCTTTTTTTTGCCTAGGAATATTTAAAGTTCATTATTCCACACTGTGAGAAATGGAATAAGCATAACTTGAACATTTGCTAAAGCAGCTAGTGAAATAAGGAGTTGGATAGATAAACTACCTAAGTGTTTTATTGTATATTCTGACTCCTGAATTTTGCCTCATTCTGTCTAGTATTACTGCAGAAATACTCTGAGGTGAAATCCCTTGGAGGTATATCATTAATGTAAGGCAAGTGTAATGGTATGAAGGAGTCTAAAGGATGGGTCAATGATATCTGCCACCATTGTGCTCTGAATCAGGGACCAATGTGCAGCTACAGCTAACTCATTTAATACCTCTGCTTAACATCTCTGTGTCCCAGTGGGACTTATAGTATTTAATTACATATCTAATGGGAAATTCAGCCTCACCCTGTGAGTTATTGTGCTTCCTCAATTTCTCTTACATTGTAGAAGAACAGCACTTCACAGGACTGGTCCTGCCATGAAAATTAATTAGTTTATGCCTGAACAGGGCTTTCAACATACAGATCATTCTGTATGACAAAGTAGTATTGGATAACAAACCAAATTATTCAATTGAATTATGGAGCCATAAGAAAATCATTGTCTCTTATTTTTAATCAGGCAGACTCCAAGCCAAATTAGTCCCTGATGATGATGCTTTGGCTATTTCAACAGGTCTTATTGCCACCAGAAAAGTTTCTCCCTCTTTTTCAGTCCTGTGCACCCTACAGTTTTTACTGCTGTATGTATAATCCACTCAGTAAAGCCAGCTCTAGGTTTCTGATTAGCCCATACCTTTAGTGAATAGTAATTGTTAAGACAGTTTGTTGAAGGTAAATAAAAAGCCTTGTTGGCTTGGAAACCAACCTCTCTGCTTTGGTTTGAGGTTTTTTGTAAGCATCCTGTTTAACTATCTCTCACTGAGTTTAAACAGCTCTGAAAGTTTGAGAGAATTAAGCACCAGTACTTCTGCATTTCTCTTCATGGCATTAGGAAAATCTCAGGTTATAGATGTGCATATGATTTCATATGCATGAATGCTTCAGTGCCCTCCCACCAGTTATCAGACTTTTTATTAGCCTCCATAACCCAAGCAGAAGAATTTCAATACTGCCTTTAAGGGTGACTTGAGCAGAAGCTTCAAGACAAATTGTACTGCTAGGGTCATAGAAATTCAGTAGCTAACTTGGCAAAAGAGAACTTAGTTTTGTTTGCTGAGCTATACAGAGGTATATTGTTTGCATGGTCATCTTTGCAAAGATGAATTCCTGATCATGGAAACCCATTTGTAGTCAAGAGGTTCATCAGCTTCCTTCTTTCCAGAATTTCTAAAATCTTTGGGACAGATCAGTGTTGATTTATACCAGTGGAAGATCTGAACTAGATCTTTAAGATTTCCCATTTCTCATTTAGGCTGTAGTCTCCATACACCCCTGCTGTAAGAGCATCCTCATTAGGAGAAAAGCAGGAGGGACTCGCCAGCACCCGCTGTCTTCTCCCTTATTCCCCTGCCCTGCATTGTACTCTACTGTTTTTATGGTTTTTCTTCCATTTATTGCTCTTACATTGGAAATCAGATACAACAGTCATAAAGAACAACAGCACCAAAGAAATAAAAGCCCCAACAATAAAAGACAAGAAAAAGGAATTCCAGTTAATGACATCTATCTAGGGACATTCCCCCTACGGGGCAGCAGATCAATATGGAAGGACATTCAGAAGGAAGATAGTCCCTCAGATCACTAAAATTCACTTTGCATCTTGAGATGATGGCCTTTTTAAACCTTTGCTTAGTTTCTACCTACTTGATGACTTCACTTTCTTCTTTTTCCCAGCCTCATGCCTTCCTTTTCTCCCTGTTGCTCTTTTGGTTGACTTTGATTTGGGGGGCTTTTTTTGTGTTAGTACTAGAGAAAAGAGTTAGGCACATAAAGAAAGATATTAGATCCTTTACTAAGTGTCCAATAAAAGTGGTGACTTACGAAGCTCCAGCACTGATTTGTCAAGTTTCTGTACACCCTGGTTTCATTCCAGTTACGTAGTGTTAGCAAAAGGATCACTATCATAGTTGTTCAAATGGAATAGTCCTACTTAGGAGCTTGGATGCTGTAGCTACTGTTATACCATGTAAAACATAACAAGAGGTAGCGGTTGAGTTCTGCCTTTGGTGAACACAAACACCAACAGCTAAAACAGTAGCTTTCATCTAACATCTTTTTGATTAACATGAGTTAATGAGCGGAACTGAGGGGACAGTAAGGGGACATCCATCCTGAGGTGGTGACCAGCAACTTGAGTTGGTTTCAATCACGGTAACCTGTTTGTCTGGTATAGCGAGAGCAAGAAAAGGATCTGTATTCTCAGCCACATCTCTCTTGCTCTGTGTTTTGATCTCAGTACCTCTCAGCACCTTCTTTGCCACGGATCTGACGGCTGATATGTTTTGTGTACTGCACAATAGCTAATGGAAGTCGTTATAGGTCTGCCAACGTTCTCCTTTGCGTTTGGGCTTTCCTAGAGCCTGGTCCCATAGGAATGTGATTATTTTGTGAAGTGAAAGAGAGCTCTCTCTGTACTCTGAGCTTTCATTGAATTCCTGCCTCGTACCAGAGGCAGGGCTGCCCAGAGCAGTTCTGAGATGCAGACCTCTTAATAGCACGTTGGCAGATCTAATCAAGCCCACAGCACAGTCTGCGGCAACCCTCCTAAACCAAACTTTGCCCCTCTGCACTCGTTCTTTAGAAGTACTCAGCTCCCACCATTTCAAAGCAATCTTTTCAGAAAATCAATAGTTCTTCATCTCCTTCAGAATGAGAGCAAGTAGGACACTTGGACGTTTGCTTTGTAATCTCTTCAAAAATTGCTTTCTTGTCTTCCCAACAGAATTAGGAAATATTGCAGTACGAAAGAAAAAAAAAAAAAACCTCAAGCTTTTTCAGCACAACGTCTTGGTTGTAGGACCAATCTTTGCATTCCTTTTCATTTAGGGATTACCCTAAGCTCACTGCTCTGTTTATACCTTAGGCACACACATACATCCTTGTTCCTCACACAGAAGAATTATTTGTTCTCACAATTCCACTTTTTGGGAGCCTGCTGTAGAAACCTTTGCCATTTCAAAATTTCCGTTTTCTCTCCCTCTTTCCTCTCAGTGGCCCTTTAGCTATGAAAATGAACTGCTCTGCTCCCGCAGTGCTGAGCTGCTGAATCCAATCAAGGAAGGCTGGCCAGGCTTCACATCCCCATCAGACACAGCGTTGACCTTTTTTCCCTAATTGACAATGCAGGGCTTTGTGCTAATAGGATGACATCATTACGCAGAGCTGAAATGCTCTCCCTGCTGTCTCTTTTGTCTCTCTGTATTTTTTCTCCCACACTTCTAGAGGAAGTATTTCGCTAGGAGGGAGTGTAAGGATGACAGTTACACCGTGCCTAAAAAACATATGCAGAAAACGTCCTCAGTTTCTCTCTTCATTTTTCCTTAGTCACACTAGTTACCAGTCACGTATCCTGAGCCCTCGCCACGTATTGAATCTTCCTTTTCCTTCTTCCAGGTTGTGATTGCTGATGCTGCTTTTCTGTATTTGCTTTGCCTCACCACCCTGAGATATGCTGCCAGGGGGAATTCTACTTCCTTCTTGATTTTGATTTATAATTGTCATTTTTAGCCCACTGTCCTTTTACAGCTCTGATTTCATTCAAACAATTTGTCCATAATGAATAGTTAATTGAGGTACCTAATTTTGTGTTAAACTGTTGGCAGTTAACTTTTGCTGTGATACTCAGTAATACAGAGTTAAAGAATAACTTTAAAGAATACATGGAGGGGAGGAAGCCCCAGAGAAATGGAAAATACTAAGAGCTTTGTTTTAGCTCACCCATTTCAGCGACTACTGTAATCCTTTAAGATGCCGTGCCAAAGCCTAAAAACTTGCCTTAATGCTGGTTATAGGTCGGCAGCCATGTGCCAAAGGACGCGGTCTTGGCTAAGCAAACAAACCAAATAAATACATATGATGGGCTTTCACTGGAGAAGACAGACAGAGCAGAAATTTCCCAGTTCTGCCTATGCCCCTGTCTTTTTCTCCTCTCCCATAGCTGACATACTCCAAGCTCATGGTATATATTTCCAGCCTGCTTCAGTGCCTAATGAAATGCATTAGCTCAGATCCCAGGTACTTCTATGAATCTGTTTACCCTAAGCTGTTTTAATTTGCACAGAAATGCACTAGGAGCCGCGACAGTAGAAGAGAAAGGTAGTATTGACCAGCTGGGAGAAGCAATCTCTTAAATCACTCAAGCTAGTTCCACAGGACCATGGCTGTCTATATCCTTACTGCAAGAAACGCCAGCGTGAAAGATAGGAGAGACAATACTTAGAGTGAAGGAGGGAAAAGATTCAGGAGGGAGAGGAAGCAGATCCCGTTACTATTCAAGACTATCCAAAGCTGGCAGGAATAGGGATTTATCTATTTTCCTTTTTTTCCCAATCAATGCCCAACTATTTCATAGAAGAATCCTGGATTCCTGGACACATAACTTCACACCATCCTTTCCTTTCTGCATTTAAGCACTGTTCAAGAAGGCAATGACAACCACTTTATTAACAAACCTTGTGAAATCTTGTCTTGTTTATTTTAATTGTATTCCCTATTTCTTTTTGCACATTATCCTTAAAGACACGTTAAGGATTTTAACCAGGATTCATTTCTTACGTTCTGTTTCTGTCATATTTACCTTCAACTTAAGTTCCATAAGCTATTGTGAGTAATAGAAGGAATTGGATTTACATTACTTTGAACAACAATAAGCCTAAGCTTACTTCTTTGCATAAGAGAGCCTAGTGGACTAGCTATCTGATAGCTGTGAACCATAATTATAATACAGTTTAATATTTCTCTTATGTCTATAGCCTAATGAGATTAGTGCGTTGTTGTACTCAGCACCACATAAACAATTAATATGTGAGTTTCAGCTTCAAAGCACAATTAGGATAATATGGTTAAAACCCTGCAAACTACTATGAAAAAAAAAAAACCCAAACATGATTAGCCTTGCCAAATTTCAGCCCAGAGCCTAATTAATTATTTAATTTTTTTATAAACAGGTTAAATACAGTGAGTGAAAACAGTATTTAGGGTGGAAGTGCTGACAAAACCTTTACTGCAGCAATGTGGACAATGCAGCTGTAATAATGGCAAGTGTGCCCTTATCACAGCAAGAAAAATGTAAGGAGTTCTGATTTTGCACTGAATGAGCCATTACTTATGTCTATCACAAAGAAATAGGAGTACTGAACAAAAAAAGATACATTAAGGTGGTGGGTTTTTTTCCCCAAAAGAAAACTAAAAATAAAAAAAAGATCATATGTGACTCAGGCTTTCAAACAATAAAAATAGCAAGATAAAAGAACTAGGTTGCTTCATTGCCTAAAGAAATGGCTAGAATCTTAAAAAGTCTGAAACCTGATTGTGAGAGACTCACTTTATGGGCTGCTAAGAAGGTGCTGACCTTCGTCATCAATAGATTGTCTGAGCCTTTGTGGTATTCAGCAGTAAAGGAAGTGCTTAAAAAGTCATCCCGCTGAAAGATGGACTGGAAAAATCTCCAGTTCAGATCTCAGCATAGCTGTTGTCAGTGCACACGCTCATTCAGAAAGTCTGTCTGTAAATCTAATACAGATAAATCTTGCTTCATTTTTAAGTGATAAAACTGGAACATCCTCACCTTAGAGATGGATCAGGATATCTGGAATTCAATATAAGTGAAATTATTATAGAGGAGGGCAGCTAATGACCTATCTGTTGTAGGGCTTTGGATGTGTTTTTTATAGTACTATATTTCTCTGTCTGTACTAGAGGACATTGAAGGAGTGGGATAACACTTGTACAAGTACCAGTGGTATAATTTTCTTACACTTGCTCCATAGTTTTGGATGCAGTTTCATCTGATCCAACATTTGCACTGAAATGAACTGTAACAGATGACTGCCCTGCGAATTCAAATAGCCTTCTGGGAGAAAAAGACTATTATAGATGAAAGAGTTTGGTTCCTATAACTTTCTGGAAAAGTCCCATCACTGTCTAAGTCGTATACCAATACGGCAGTTGTCTTTATATGTATCTTCTAGCAGGGTGAATTAGCCATGGAAGGGTATCAGGCTAACACAACTCTGTGGCTGCTGGTACCCAAGTGAGCTCACTGAAAGACAGATGGGGCATCTTTGCATAAAATCCGTGTGTGTGGCAGATACAGTCACGCTCTGGCTGAAAAATGTTGTGATGTTATCCCTCTAGAAACTGCACAGCATTGAACATTCACAGCAGAGAGCACAAAATACAGATGGACCACTAATGACTAGAGCTTCTGGGACAGCAGATGAGGTACAGCCAGACCATCCCAAACGAGGCAGCTTGTACCTTATGCTGCAGAGGAAGTGAAAATAAAACATAACAGCGACAACAGAAATCTCTGCCAGTTTTGATCGGGGCGGGGGGCCCAGGGAAGGAGAATTATTGCTCTTTCCAGATCTGATGCCTAATTTGTCTCTGAGTTTTAGCAAGGCATTCATGGGGCGCATCCAATGTCAGAGCGTGGGTCCACATGGACAGCTGTCGAGTGGTCAGTGCAAGGAAACTTGTTTGGAGCAGGAAAAATAATCACTGAGTCCGCTTTCTGCTTCCTAGTGCTGTACCACCCCTCTAGACCACCCAACCATGAAAGCCTGTGATGCAGCAGGCCAGCACTGGGGAATCTCTCCTTGAATTTGCTTCTCTCTCCGCAGCCTCTGCCATGAAAGGCATCTGTGATCCTCAGAAACAGTGACTTGTGCTGTCTACTGAAAGATTTTACTGAAATGGGGAAACAGACCTTTTTTTCTGAAGCGCAGCCCCACAGAATTCATGTCTCAAAGAGCTGGTAGAGGCAATCTGGTGGTTCAGTTTCCAGGCAGCTTAATCCCCTCTGAGAACTGCTAGAAGAAATTCCTCTCTCCTGGCCCTCCACTTAAATCAATGCTGAATGTAGCCCAGTGGTTCTGCCTTGCTATATGCAGATTCAGGAAGATAGCACTGCAGTCTTTGGTGTTTAGAAAGGTTTTACTTCACAACTGTAAGGGCAAAAGCTTTTCTGGTAGAAATCAAAGTTTAAATTCTGAAGAAAAAAAAAGAGCTCATCAAAGAACTGGCAAAGAATTTAACAACTAGGTGCCAGCTGAAGTGCCAGTGTGATTTATCAGCAGGTTCCTCTCTAATCTGATGTGAGATAATAGGAGAAGGTGTTGAAAGCAGAATCAAACTAGATACAGAACAAAAAGCATAAGTAATAGGGTTCATAAGATCATGCACATAAGGAAGTTTATGTTATCTAGTAGGCAGGCCACTCTCCCCAAGAAGGTTTTCTTAGAGACCTCGGGAAATCAACAGACAAAACCAGAAGATTTTAAAAGATAAATGATTTTATGTTTCTTCTTTTCATGTAACCCTCTCCATTTGGAGAGATGTGGTTTCCTCACTAATAGACCCAACAAAACACTTGGCTATAGTGGCTGGGCAGTGCCTTGGACAGAGAGGTCTCTTAGCAAAGTTCAGCCCTCAAATAAGCAAAAAGCTGAACTTGCTTATGACTAATCAGGAAGATCATTCCTGAGAGCTCACAAATTTAGAGTAGTTTCCTTCTGACTATAGTGCTAAATTGTCTATCTATATTCCCCTGCATAGTGATTCATTAGAAGCATTTTACAGTAAACGCTTCCAAAATAAAAAACAGACATTTTAACCAAAGTCTCGGGAAAATACTTAACTGACAAAGATAATGATTTTCTAAAAGCTTTTCCCTGGAAGTGTTTTTTTTATTGAGGCAGTGATTAAAGTGAGCCTGCCTGAGTTATAACATGCTTCCATTGCACAACCTAAAGTCATGTTAATCAGTTTGAATACCTAAAAATACAATAGGAGCAGTCTAAATCCACTTGATACAGCAAAGATCATTTTAGGTGCTGGTCCACCGGAAAAATGTCCATAAGCGATTAAAGAATTACTGGTCTGCATTTCACAGTTTATGCTCTGGTTTTAGGGTTGCTTTTTATTCCACATTAAATTATTTTAACCTTGTTAAGTCAGTCTCATAGCAAACAGTTTGGTCCAGCCAATTTCCCATTCATGTTGATGTCAACCCCGTCAGATATAGGCCTTTGCCTTTGTGAGCTTTCTGGAGAAAAAGAGTCCATTGATTTTCCTCGAAGGCTCCTCAGTCCTATACAGCTGCTCAGAGGAAAATTTCTACAAACCTATATCTGATGTAGGCACTTAAATCTCATTTCTAGAGTTCTACAGGACGTTCAGGGAGCAGCCCACCCAGGAGGCTATGAAAGTCCTGTGTTCCCCCTCCAGAACCTCAGGTAGCCATCTACTGTGGGGCCACATGGAGGTCTGTCACAGGTCCCGTATGCGACCGTTATGTTGGCATGACATGGCACCAGGATGATCAGGCTCATCCCCTCGGCTGGTGCTGGGGCTGGCTAAACTAGCTCTGCTCTGCTGCACAGTGAAGATAAATCATAATTTCCTAAATTACCTAGTGCTGAAGCCAGCACTGAAAAACGCGGCTTCCAATCTTTAGGCTACGCTATGGTTTGTTTTAAAAAGGGATTGAATGTCTTACAAACAGGTAAAATTGCTGCCAGATGCAAGTACATTAGCCTTTTCCAGCTGCTTTACTGCTGCCATTCAAAATAGCTTGCTATAAATATGATTCCTTTGAGCTCTATTCTGACAAGTGTGGAGCACTATCTGGGAAGGGCCAGTGGTTTTCCATCCCCATTGATCTCAGTAGGAGTTGTGATTGCTCAGCACATTGCTGAAAAAAAGTCTGCTGAAATTACTTTAAATCACACAATTATCCCCTCACCTTTCGCTCCTTCTTTTGCAGTCATGGAAAGGGGAATAAGTTTCTCCACAGGCAGTTCTGCTACAATAAAGTTTTCAGCCTGGAGGTTGTGAACAAATGTCAAAAAAATCAACAAGTTCCCTGCTCCAGGGCTGGTGACAGTCCTGGCTGCAATCTGGTTTTGCCAGGGGGGTGGGAGGGGAAACATGACAAAGATTTGAAACCCTATTTATATTAAAATTTGGTATCAGCTTCTCACATGGTTTAAAATGCCTTCGCCTCCTCCCCTTATCCCCTTCGACAAATTTCTGCCCGTTGCCTAATGCCCATTGCCCTAAACAGTAAGGGTTCATGGCACCACAGCATCCAGGACACGTTCCAGCAGCTTTTACAAGTGCAACAGTGTGCACTGTAGAGCCCTCACTAAAATCCAAGTTGCTTGTTGCTTAAAATCTGTTTCTGGCCACACAGAAATGCGTTTAATACGTATCTTTCCTCTGTACAATCTGTACCTGCAGTTGAGCACGTTACACTGGTACTAACATATGGAGGTCTGTTAAACTGCAACCCAAGGTTAAAGGCTGAGTGTTTATGCTTAACAAACCATTCTGAAAGACAGTCATCATTACAGCTATTTACAATTAAACTTTTCCTAATTGACGGAAAACCTGAGAAGAAAATTACTCGTGCCTTCCACCTTTTCACTGTGAAGTCAGCAGGGGCAGATGAAAATCAGCATTTCCATTGAATCTGAGCACAATTATGAGTTTACAGCGCAGCTCAAGTCACCTTTCCTATTGTACAGGAACTGGTGTTGAGAGGAGGCTTATGAACTTGACTTTGCACCTTTTTGTACCAATCTGGATCCACTAGCAGCTCCCTGAACTGAGAATTAGGCTGTTAACTACTGGGGGAGGGTTACTTGTTATTACCAACACTCACGTCGTTTGCAGACGGTTCAATGAGAAACAGCTCTGAAACCCAAATCCGGATCTAAATTTTGCTCAAATGCAGTTTGGAGCTTGTGTCCCTCTGGCAAACATCCACCCTGCTGATTTTCAAACACCCCTCTCTAACCTCAGTCACTGTACTCACCAGCTCTCAAAAATCAAGCCACAGTGATTTTTTTTGCGCCCTGTAACAACACACAATGCGAGTCAATCAGTCACAGGGCTTTGGTTGTTTTTCTTTTAAGAGCCAGATTTTCCCTTCTTGTTGCAGATACAACAAAACGATACACTGGCATTACTTTATATGAAAAAATATCCATTTTCAAGAGCTATCAAAAATACTTACGGTGCCTCAAACTATTGCACAGGAAAGACAAAATAATTACAGCAACTCTGATACTCTATGTACTAACCGATTGAAGAGTTTTCTCTCATAAAGGTGCCTACAATACACCTGGTGGAGAAAGAATTTGCATGCTCTTTTTGGCTTTGCAACATTTAGGTGTTCTTAACTGTTCATTTTCTCCTAGGACTCTTTCTTTGCTCAAGTCATGGCATCAGGAAGCAACATGAACTTCCAAAAAAACCTCACAAGCATGGATGGCAAGAATGAAACCTCTCAGCAGACGCGTAGTAGTAAGAAGTCAAAGGTAGCAGCAAATAAATTGAATGATACTCCCAAAGCAAGGCAAGAGGTCAAAAAACACCTTGGGGATGGAGCAGCAAAAAAGAAAAGAGAGAGAATAAAAATGGCAGAGAAAAAGGGAGAAAAAAAGGGAAAACAAAGCAATGAGGTAGACAGAAAAAGCCGTAAGCGGAAATCAGAAAACAGCGAAGAACCAGCTGCGAAAAAAGAAGAAACAACTTTAGAGATGGACAACCCGCTAACCCCGACGCCTCTGTCCCTCATTCCCCTGAAAACCCTCATGGACATAGAAACGGAGTTGGTCTACGTGGACGAGGAGGACGTTTCCTTTGAGTTTGCCGGGGCCGCGGTGTCTACGAGGACACAGTCAGCGCCTCATCGGTCTGAAAATGCCGATGCTCTGAGGGCAGGGGGTGGCAGAGCTTTGCCCCAGGTTGACAAAGAGCTTCAGGGGACCCTGCGGGAGGGCAGCACGTGCTACGGGCAGAAGAACTACGCGGCAGCGGCGGAGCAGTTCTCAGCAGCACTGGAGGTAGGGGGTTAAAGACGTACGGTCGCCACAGCAAAGCAAAGGCAAGGCTGCCGTGGTACTGGCTGGTGCAATAATAGCAAAGTGAGCAAAGAGCACAAACCTGGGACGTGTGCGGTTTAATAAAAATCCCGAGGCGCAATTTCACATGAAATCTGAAAATTAAGAGCTATAAATAAATCCCAGGAGGAGGGAGGCAGTGGACTAAACCCAAAAGTGTCAGGTGATTTTGCATTTTTCTCTAAGCCTTCAACCGTATTTTTAAGTGGAGGAAATTTAAATTCCATAGAGTGAAAAAAAATATATCAGTGTTCTTTTTAATCCCATCTCTATCAGGGGCAAAGGATATCTCAATAGTCAGGGGAGTTCCCACCCTACCCCAGGTGTCCATGCACTATGGGGTGAAATGGTTAACCCTTTTGTTAAACACCAGGTCTGTTTTAGTCTCTTTTTTCCCCCCTACAGCATTTCCATCATGCACTCCATTTCACTTTTTTTTCTCTAAAGCCAGAATATGGCCACCGGATCTGTGTAGAAATCCCCACTTTTTTTTTTTTTTTTCCCCTGCATGAGAAAGGACAGGTCCAGAAGTGAGCAATCCCCTCTGGACACAGTCAGCTTTCTCTTCAGCAGCCAAGAGCTGGGTTTATCATGGAAAGAAAGACTTCTTGCCTGCCTGAGATACTAAAGAAATAACACGACCTTGGCTGTGATCTTTGAAACTAATCTGTGATTTTTCATGACTTTCTGCCTTTAAGTGCTCCAAATTGAGCTGTCTTCAACAGATCTGTTCTTCAGTAGTATTTCTACATTTTCAAAAGCAGAGCCCTTTCCAGTTTCAGCCTGAGCCCCCCCAAAAGGAGGTATCTAAAGACCTTTGAAGTTTTTGAAAATCTTAGCCAGCCTTGAGTTTTACCAGTATAATATGAGAAGAAAAGAGTAAAAGAGGGAGTTCCTAACACTCTGGCAAGGTTGCAATTAATTCCACAAGGGGAGGGAAGAGAGAGGTGTAGGAAACCCCAGCAGGTAGGTCACGGTTACATCCACCAGCCTCCTGGTTCCTGGAAGCCAGAGCTAGCAGCATTTACAGTAAAACTGATTGTTCAAAGTTGTATCATTATTCCCAGATTTCTCCAGTGCTGCTAATCTCAGTTAATTATATTGGAAATCCCTTGTATTATGACCATGTAATTCATAATGTGCCAGTAGAAGTCATGGTTCATAATAATCACATAATGGGCAAGGACTTAGACGTAATCAGATTTTAGTTACCCTGTCGTGTTTCCATAATGCTGCTATAAAACTGGCATAATCACAAAAAAGCACCAGTTATTTAAACATTTTTATCAGATTGATGTACAGTATCTTTCTCTCTCTCTCCCTCTTTTAAACAATGGGAGATAACAAAAATTGGATTACAATTGCTGGGAACAGACTATGATAAACTGTTTGCTTGTGTGCAGAATGAAATTTAATAATGGCATCAGCATCTCAATTTTTAGTAATGTTAAACCTGTTAAATAGTAGCACTCCGCAGCCAAAGGCTGCTTTCAAATAGGTAGCATTAGGGCTACAGTAACAGACAAAGCAGTATTTCCAAGAGCATAACTGTCTTATAAACCTTAAAAGATGCCATATATCCTCACAATTAACCCAGCTGCTACCATTTACTGTGCAGATGAGGGCTTGACTTTTTCCATGATACATGATGCAAAAAAACACTCTTCGTAGCTGTATGGATTTTAAAGGCCAGAATCTGTGTTGCAAATAAAATAAAATAAATATAAAAGAGAAACACTTTACAGGAATATGGTTGGTGATTAGAATAGAAGACTTGCAGGCTGGACTCTCCAGACTCTCCCTAATGTCTCATCTCCACCCTGACCCCAATCACTTCAGCAATACACTTGACATCCTGAAAAACCATCCAACTATACTTGTTCCAGTGCTCTACTGCCAAACTTAATTCTAAAACATTTGTGAAACATTAGAGGCTTGCAGTTGACAAGAAAATATCCTCTTTCTACTTTTTTTTCTACAATACTGAAGGCATTTTATTTTAAAACAATAAATATTATAGCAGCAAGTGAGTAAAATTTAAAAGTGCCATCCTTTTTAGACTTTTTTTTTTCCTACATTGAGAAATGAGCTGTGATGGTTACAAAAACACTTGTCGCTTCAGAAGAAAGGAATACTTGTCTCCTTGTAAGAGACAATTGAAGGGCTTGCTAATAGACATCCTGGTGAAAGAATAAGTAGAGATTAAAGAGTTCTTTCCTGGAATTGTGGACACACTGACCAGGAAATCACAGAGTTGTAGGGCTGGGGTTTCTCAGTAGTCTCTTAATCCAGCTCTAATCAAAAGCAAAAGCCAGAATATTCCTGAAAGACACTTCTGTACTCTGTTTCTAAAAACCTCCAGTAAGACAGACTTCTCATCTGTATCAGCAAGCTGATAGAAAGCCTTTCCCAATCTTCCATGGTGCAAAGTAGCCCATAGTGTTTTTTGTGCCCTTATTTGACATGAAGAGCAATTACCCACCCCATTCTCTCTGTACTTGCAACCTCTTAGCAAATCTCTTTTCAGTTTTCTCTAAATTAAATAAATTCAATCATCTTCATATTTCCTCTCAGGTCATGTTTTCTAAACCCCTGTATCATTTTTGTTGCTTTTCTCTGCATTGTCTCCAATTTGTCTATTTGTTCATATATAGACAAACTGGACATGATTCAGGGAAACCCAGAAAACTTAAACTGCTGAGATAGGAACCGTGGTTGTTCTGCCCGTTGCTTTTTGAAGAAATAAACAAAAATTCCTCTGCATTTCCCACAAGTGAAGAGATGTGTGACTTGTAACAAGCTCAAAAGTCAGAAAATTCAAAGTTATAGTTTCTAGTATAAAATGTTTACAGACATTTTTCAGACTTAAGGAAATTAAGATTTTAGTCTGCCATTATAACACTTTGAGCTATAGATTCTGATTCAGAGAACCCTGTGCATAGCATTAAATTTCAATACTATGACTAAAGTTATTGCTACCTGACATATTACAAATATCAATTATTTCTTGGCTCTTCTCTAAGCCAAAATGTCTTTTCTAGATCCATCTATGCATTCATGTGCCATTATCATTCTTTAGATCGTGTTGCTTTTGAGATATGCAAATAATAAGCAAGTCTGAATGTCTAGCACTGGGTCTGGGATTTTAAAAAAGGAAAATTATTAGTCAGAAAGGAAAACTGAAATGCCTGTTTAATTTAAAGACTTCTGTATGTTGGACAGCCTGCTGCTAACTACCCCAGACATCAGGAAGGCAGCGTTATCAAGAGAAGAATTGGTGGCTTCTCACTATTTCTGCACTATTTAGCTACCATTGAATTAATCAGGAGGGACTTGATGTTAGTCAGCTGCATTATAGTTGGCCTGGGAGAGGAAAAAATAATGCTGCCTTGGAGAACTCTCACCATTAGAGCTTAAGAATTAAGTACTTTTTGTTGCTAGTGAGGAAAATAGCTGAAGAAATTGGGGCAATAGTCTTCACTCTTCTACCTTCTACCTCAATAATACGATCTATTATATACACTACACTGAGAAACATTGTAAATTTCCCTAAATTTTTGGCATCCATCTGCTAGAACATAGCGAAATAGGACTTGAACATCTGGACTGGGTTATGAAGGGTATGAGAAATCACTCTTCAGCTTAAAACCTCAGTGGAAACCATATACATATATCTATAAAATCTCTAGCCAATTATTAACAGCTTAGCTACACAATAACATTAAACCTTTATGAGGATCAAAAGATCTTGTCTCAAACTAATCTCCTAATATGAGAGAGCATAAAAGGCTTCAGAAACATCAGCCTGTTTGAAACCCGCACAAATTTAAATTTCAGACCCTGTTGTTCTGAAAATAATCCTCCCCTATGACTGAAAAATAAATGAGAAAGGTTCACGACTGCTGTGCACAGAAAGAAGTCCACAGTATCTCAGCACACAGCTTTCGGCGTAGAATATCTCAGAGACACGAAATGCATCCCACGTGTGAGGTGAGGGCCTTAAACAGCGTGTGATTAATTCACCAGAGCGCTGTTGTGGTACCTTCCACAAGCTGGAATATCTCCATTTTCCACAGATGGCTATTATGGGCACTGTTCCTATGGCAGGGAGATAAACATTAGTGCCATCTCTTTTGCGCACCTTGAGTTTTTAGATTAACCTTTCCTGTGGCTCATTGCTTTGTGATTCACTGCTTGCAGGGAAGGCTTTGTTGAGACCACGCTCCCTCTTCCAGGCAAAAATATCTGCAAAAAGCAAATATTTTGAAAGCAGCTGTGGCACCAGCGCCTCATGGACGTAACTGCATACCAGTTTAGAGTTAGGCAGCATGGTTCAACCAAGCCTTCTATCGATTTCTTAACAGGAGAAGCTAAAAATGGGTATTTCCTATATAAATACCGATGGGAAAAGAGATTCATCTTAAGTAGTCTATCCACTGGTGGGGCACATTAGAAAAGCACAGGCAGCTTTCTTAGAGCACAGAGACTCAAATTCCTGGTCATCCACTGGAATGCAAGGGGTAGAAAGTGGGACTTCATAGAGTTTTCCCTACCCCCTCTTACCAAGAAGAGTTGTGCAAGAACTACATACAGTTTAACACCATGGAAGTCCTCAAGGGAAAACATGTGAAAAGCTAGGTATTTATTTTTAGCACCATCTTTCTAGTGTTAGCTACCTTTATCATCAGCAGAGGTCCTCTAGAAACTTCCTGGGAGTAGACTAGGACTTGAACAGAGAGCATCAGATATGGAAGTCACTGATCCCCCAGAGCCTGGGCGTGAGATGCTGACTTCACTCTCTAGAAAACGTTCTTTTAGCCTCTAATAACAAAGTAGTTTCCTAAATACAGCCTACTCATTTCACTTGCTTAAAAAAAAAACCAAAAACCCAAAACCCAAAGAACAACCAGCCCTGATAATCAGCAGTTTTTCTCTCCCTGTAGTCCCATTGCTATATTTTTAGGCTGCAAAGCCAAGAAATTGATTTTTAGGTTTTTTTCTACTGATACTTATTGTCTTTTATGGCTGCAGAAAATTTTAGACCAGGAATGTGAAGCTTACAGATGGCTCAAATCTGGCTTGTGGGATAGGGTGGGAATCTGTTATAATGATCCATTTGGACATGCTCCCATTTTTTGATCACTGAATTTGAATCTATTAATCTTCTAGACATTTCCAACATGCCCATCACCATGAAATAAAGCTGAGAAACTGCACAGCTATTTGTCTGTAAGGATTCGTGCCCCTGTTCTTCTTGCCTGAACTGCTGTTCCATATCTGGCTTATAAAGTACTTTTTTTCCTCAAAGGAATACTACATATTGACCATAAAACAATATATTTCCTCACTCATGTATGTGTACAAGAGAAAAATCCCTATTCCAGAAAGGACAGGTCATATTTTCCAATCATTTTAGTGCCAAAGCAGATCAGTCAATTTCTAATTAACTCTAATTGGTTTCCTCACATGCTACTAAATTATTTACCTGGAGGTGACAGGTGCTCAAAAGCACCAAATATTTTCTCCATACTTTGTAAATGTTAAGCAGTATATTTGATTAAAAATAATTATCACCCACCACTTGTCACTTACAATCAAAAGCCTCATTGACCCAAATGCACACAAACCACATGTTTTACAATCACTGGGAAACAGAGACAAGGTCCATGTGATAGATTTCTCCATAACACAAGAAAAAAAAAAAAAAGGGGGGGAAAAAAAAGGGGGGAGGGGGGAAGAGGACTTGGGATAAGCTTGAAGAAAGCACTAGACCATCTTGAAAGATATGGTGTCAGGCTTCTGTTCAAGAGCCAATATCAGGCATGGCTCAGGGCAGGTCACTGCTGGCTAGACCCATAAAGGGCATCTCAAAGGCTTTAGGTGCCTGAACCCCGCAACTCCCCACATGTATTGTAGACACTGTGACACCCAACAACAGGTAAACCCAAGGGTGCAATGCTACCTCAGCCATCTCAATGCAAAGCAGGGCCCTAGAGCCCATCTCAAAGCTGAGTTTCTTTTATGTTCAGGGTCCTAAGAAATTGAAGGTATTTATCCTCCCAGCTGCCATCTGCTCCTGGAAAGTATCATACAGGAATGGGGAGGGTAGAGCAATTTGTATTTAATTTGTGTCTTTGGCCCCTTCCTGACTAGGGCCAAAGCAGCACAGAAATGCAGTGGACAATCAGCTTAATTTATAGCAAGAAAATTAGGCAAGTGAGAAGAGGGTTCAAACACCAAAAGCAGCTAATGCGGGCAAGCGGCAGTCACAGAAGGTGTGCTGTTAAAGTATTTCTCTATCTGAAATGTCTTTAAATCATGCTGCTGCATAGCTACCTAGGCTCTGCAGAGGAGGAGAGAGAGATGCAGGCTGAAGTGGGCACCGAATTGGAAAGTGTTCATGGACTGATTTGAGAGTAACTTTATCCATGAGGACAGTTTAGAGAAAATGTGTTATTAAAGTACTTTATTTCCATTTAGAGATTCACACAGGCATACACAGACAGTAGGTGGTGACAGCTGCTACCAGAACCATTTGTTATCTTACTCCTGTTCAGCTTTTGACAGTGTAAAATGAATATAAATGCTGAAAAGCTTTACAGAGGTGAACCAAACAATAAAAAGTATGGGGGAATGAATTCTGCTTAGGTTACTTTAGGGAAGAGCTTTATTTCTGTTTATTCCTGAGGCATAGATGTGTTCAGTGTTTCTAGCACTGACAATACCGTCAACAGGATTCTTGGTGGAGTTTTCCAAATCCACACCATCCTGAGGTGGGGAGAGAGGGGAGAGCTGGCCTTGCAGCTAACTATAACATCATACCCAGAAATGGCATGAAAATAAGGCTTCAGCAAATCATTGCTTTTCCCTAATAATCCTGTCCATCAAAATGGAGTGAATGTTTCACATAGTTTGCCTTAATAAAAGCGCTAGAGAGATAGCTCTGTGTTTGGACTCAGCAGTAGCAAATCTCTTGGCATCAAAGGGATTAAATTAGTTGGCCTGAAATTATATTGCTTTTTCCAAGCAATCATGACAGTTCTCAAAATCTTGCTACAATATAGTCACATCACACCAGCTGACAGTTGCTTCCAAAAAAACACTCATTTTTGGCCAGCTCCTCCTGTGAGCACTATCAACAGACTGATGCTCCTGCTTCGAAGTCCAATGGGCATGTTGAACTACAATCCTATCAAGAGGAGGTACTGGTATCAGTTTTGACTTTTGCCTGATTGTTCGGTTTTCACATGGAATATTTACACCATCCTCGGTTTGGTTTGATCCTGGATGGACTCACAGCACAGGACTGACAAATTTTGTACTACAAAGGCAATCTATAAAGGAGATTTCAGTATGTTGTATGGAATATAAAGCTCCTCAGAAACTATTGTAGTATATTGATTCTACAATATATGTTTCATTACAGAGCTTTGAGGTTGCTGTGTTGTTTGTTTTGGGTTTTTTTTCTTCTGTGACTACTCCTCTCTCCCTGGCAGTACTGATAACGGGAACACTCCATAAAGTAGGGATTGGTAATGAGAGGCACAGATTTATAGCACAGCACACAGATTAAGTTAAAGTTAAACTGATGATATTTTCCTGAAACCTTTGGTCCTGATTTAATGCTTCCGAAGCAAATTTACCATATGAGAAAGACCCCTAAGTTTGCACTGGGGGGAGGTAAAGCCTTTATCTGAAGTTGGGCCAATAAACAGGAATGACTGAGGCTTAGGAGTGCTGCAGGGAACATCGTTAGCTTCTGTGGGAGGGAAAGATTCACGTCAAGTTTATTTTTATAAAGCAGCATCCACCTAGAAATGAGCACAAACTAAAATGCTATATCCTCTGAATTTGGTGGGGACTTGAAATCTCATTTTTGCAGAGAACTATTGTCTCCAAAAAAGGCCAAACCAGTGAGAGAGATGCAAATCTGCCAGACTTTGGGGAGCATGAAATTTAGGTTTGAACTTCTTTAATGTTCTGCCCCATGTGGTCACCAAACCCCTTCCATGTACCTTTGGTTCCTGCAAAAAGGCTGGTTGTAGTTGAAGAAGAAATTTAAGCCTAGACATTAGGGATTAAAATAAACTCAGCAGAAATATAGGGAAAGTAGACTGAATCCCACCCCACCAGACCCCACAGCAAGGGCAAGCTGCCTGGTAAATTCAACTGGTAAGGTCAACGCTCACCAGATCCATGATTTTCTCGCAAACAGTGGTTTTCTGAATAGCAATAGGGATCAATTCTCATAACTTGGCATATCTGAGGTATCTTTGGCTCTCAGCCAGCACTGCGTAACCAATAATATCCCCCAGAAAGCAAACATGCCCTGCATACACATTACTATTATAGAATCCAGTGCTAACTCTGCATAGAGCAGCTAATATGCCAAAAATATCATGCGTACATATTATTTGAATTATCCATTGCAGAGCACATTGCAGGAAGCCTAGTAAATTTAGTTCCTCTTACCTGACACCTGCATTCACATTTAGTAGTGAATTATATATTTTCAATATGTTTTCTAGGAAGTTATTTACACAAATCTCATTAACAATAAAGACAAGGGGCTTATATATACACAATTCCTGCTCTGCTGACTGAAATTGCATACCAAGATGTCAGTATGACTTTGAATAGAAGCTGGAAAGTTATGCTGCATGAAATAATATCATTGAGAGAAAAATCCTTTCCCTTTTATTCTCCATACTGACTTTGGTTTTTTTTCTCTCCACTGAGACAAAACCGCCATTAACTTGCTCTTTGTGATGCTGGCTTCCTGCAGTATTTTTGATAGTGCCTAATAATCGTAAGGACTGGATTACAGTGCAAGATGCAAAAAAGCAGTTTGTTTTCAGCCCCGTGTGAGGCTTGCTATCAGGTTTTGAGAGTTATTTTCAGAAGTAGCCTTCCTTAGCAGACATTTTCTGGGATGCAGCTCGTGTTCAACTTGCCAGGTGCCTGATGTGCAATGCAGTGACGTTACCAGGCTGATTACTTGGATGGTTCTGAAGTGAAAGCATCTGGTTAGGACTGTTGGCTAGTCAGAAGAAAAGGCACTAATTAAATATTTCTTGCCTTTTCAGGTTTGTCCCTCTGATTAGCCACTCTAAAAATCACTCCAGGGAAAAACCACAAATTTATCTTTAAAATGGAAAGGCATGATTAAACATTCCTCTGCTAACAAAAAAAAAAAAAAAAAAAAAGGGAAGAAAAAGAAGGAAAAGCAAAGCAATCAGCTCCAGCAAGGCTAGGAGGTTATTGCTGTATTCAAACTGACTCTTAACCGTTTCAGTCTGCCAGAAGAAAACATGAGTGATCTCATGGAATTTGGCAAAGAAACTCATTGCCACACAGCAATTGACCAAATGTACTTGTTTTCCCAAACTCAATTTGCTATCAGAGATGTATCTGTATCCATACACATAGATGGTTCACTATTGGGCACCTGCTTCCTTAAGGCAAACCATAATCCTGAATTTAACATACATAAAACCCCTGGTAGCGATGAGTAAACAGTTACCATTGCCAGCTTCTTACACCTGAACCTTTCACCCTGAGTCTAGTGAAAACAGTTCTGAAGTGCCAACGTACCGATCATCAGAGCTCTAATTTTATTCTTCCAAATCATACACATGCTAACTGGGAAGATACCTTAATGATCAGCATTTCCACTGGTCTTTTACCAAAGCCATGGTGGGTTTGGGGGGATGTTTTTCTCTCTCTTTTATTACCTAATGCTTGGGAGGTCTTTACTCATAAAATTTCCTTGCTTGCTACTGCCAAAATTAAAGCCTTAATACCACAACAAGATCTATGCTAAGTTCACAGTGTCACAGACTTGTTCTGTGACCTCTGGCAAAGTACTTTATCACAAGCTTTTATGCGACCGTGGTTTCAGCAATGTATTTACAGGGTCCTACATGTTGCAAGAGAAATCTCCTTTATCAGTGAAAGCATAACATAACCAGCATCAGTTCACCACTAACACAAAAATTGCAGGTAACGCAATTCCTTACCTTTCATTTATAGAGTTGGTTACTCTTTGAATGGGATAACTCAGCAGTCTTCTAAACGAGGCATGTACACACAGCTTGGACAATGGCCTCCAGGTGTAACAAGAGCCCCTATGGAAGTATAAATATCCTTTGGCAGGATTTTATTCGTATTATTTCAGGAAAAATATTCCAATCTGCTGACAGGGGTACTCTCAGGTAGACTAAGTTTGAAAGTACAAAATGCTGTTAGATTTGTTAGCACTCCTAAAGGACATAAAATGGTACATTGCAGGCTTTTAACCCCAGATTGGCTGCAAAACTTCAAATGTTTAAGTTGTTTGCTTCAAGCCTCTATAACCTTTAAGACATTGGCCAGATTTCTGCAGACCAAAAGCTCACAGTAAGATGCATCTTCAGAAAGATGTAACAACAAATTTGCCAGTGTACAATAAAAATAAAACTCTGTAACATCGCTCTGGGAAAAGAAACTCTCAATGGTACAAAGTCTAACTGCCTTTCCAAGCCCAGATCTGTATTTGAATGGTGACAAGACCTTAAGGTATTCAGAGGAGTGAGATGGAGCTGCTTTTACCTTTTGCTTAAAGCACTCCAAAAACACCAACAGCCCTTTTGATCTTCAAAGGTAGTGCTATTGGACTGCAGACTACAGCAAGATAAAGCAAACTCAGTTCTGCTGGGTGAAACATGAAAATTGCAAACAAATCTCCTCCCTGCTCATTATGCCTGTACATGGCACAGCCTTTCTTCTTCCCTTGCTCTCAGTCCAGCAGGGTTTCCCAAAGTTACAATCTGTAGCTACAGAGGCTCCTTTGGATCCCTAGGAAGTTTTCCTTTTTCTCTTCCCCTTTGAAACTCAGATGCAAGTCTTTCTGCAACTCTTCTCCATGTCCCCATCTGTGCTGCAAAATCCCAGCTCACTGCCTCTTTCTTTCCAAACTCCTCCCCTGGGAACTTCCCCAAATGAGCTCTCAGGTGCTTTCTGGCACTCCTTGCCTCAACCCCCAAAAATGCTCAGACTCAATACCCAGTGGCAGACAGGGCAATGCAAGTCCCTTCTCCTGCTGCATAGCCAAGTCCTTTTATCAGTATCATAGAACTGCCTAGGTTGGAATGGGCCTCAGCACCAGTCTACCTATCTTGTAACTACCTCCAGGGATGGGGATTCCACCACTTCCCTGGGCAGCCTGTTCCAATGCTTGATAACCCTTTTGGTGAAGAAGTTTTTCCTAATATCCATCCTAAACTTCCTCTGGCACAACATGAGGCCATTTCCTCTTACCCTATTGCCTGTTACCTGGGAGAAGAGACTGACCTCCACCTCTGTACAAAGTCCTTTCAGGAAAAGTGCCAGCAAAACACAGTAAAGGGTGGAGAACCACATACAAAAAAAAAAAAATGGTACCATCTCCATCAGAACTTGAAAAACAATAATGTGCTTGTCCAGCTGCACTGGGATTATTCACCCAACACAAACATTTACAGCGGTGTCTATATTGCTACCAAAATGCCCCTCATACCAATGAGTAAATTAGATTGTGCATCTCACTAATACCAGGCACTAGGGCTATTTTGTATATTCATAACCTTTCTGCTTAACACAGAAAGAGCCATTTCTGTGAAATTAGGTCAAATCTTATTTTTGGTGCATGTTGCTGTTGTTTATATGGAACTAGTATGGAGGGATCTCTCTAAAACACATTGATCCACTGCAGAAATGCTACACAAAAATCAGGAGAGTTTGGGATATAAGAAGTATACAACCTAAATGGTCACAAACACAGGCTAAACCCTTTAAAATATTACTCTGATTCTGTGAGATTAAAGATTGAGTTATTATTTGTTTCTTTGAACTCTTACTCTGAGGTATCTCAGAGAAGACCTGGCAGAACCCAATCTTCACTGTACTTAAGTATATTTTCTGAATCCTTATCTATTCAGGTATGGTTTACAGAGTCTCATGTCTTGGTTTTTGTCAAAGATAACTGAGGGGTTATGCAGGTCTAAACATAACTCTTCGTATCAGCAGTAAGACTCGAGGAAACCCTGAATTGCGGCACTTTATACTGAAGGGATGCCTAAATGATCCTTTTCTTCTCACAATCATTCAAGAACTTGAAAGTCCAGGGAGTAGCCTCAAATCTCTCATCCTCATAAATTTAACAGAGGTCACAGCATGGCCAATTCAGCTGAAAAGTGTTATTACAGAAAAACTTGATGATACTTTTATGTTCACTGATGTGAACATAATTCTCTGGGTCTTTTAGCTACATATAGCATGTCTTATCCATAGAGACACTTCAGCAGATATATATGGTACCATGAGCAAAGTTAAAAGTGATGAATTCTCTGATTTATAACTCCTACTGATAACAAGATGATAGAAAATCTTAAATGTATGGGTGTTATTACACACACTGTAATTTTGCTCAGCAGAGAAGGGATGTGAAAGAAAAAAAAAAAACCACTTCTCACACCTGAACTAGGGGGACACCTCCTTGAATGACCCTTGTTGCCTGTAAAGCATTGAGCTGATACCTAACCAATGCCCAAAAATCTTAAAGATAGGGTTAGCTTTGTAGGTACTAAGTGTGGACGCGGATCTATAATCCTACTTGCTTTTAAGGATCACACACAGGAAGAAAGGTGTATATATAGAAGAGCTTTTTGTCCTTGACGCATTTAATCTTCTAAAGAGATCGCAAAGTGCTGAGTTAACATTGTACCCCCTAAAGATCAACCACTGGATTTTAACTACGTAGGCACAAGAAACTAATTATTAAAACTAAACTCATTAGTGATGAGGAGCTAGAGAAACCAGCCAGATCCCCCTCCTTCCATTTTCAAGCTTCGGTGACTGGCAAAACTGGTCTCAATCGAGAGCCCCTTGGTTATACCCCATCTAAAGCAGAGGCTGCCTTCATCCACGTTAGGCTGCGGTTGCATCTCGGCACCATAAGCATCCTCAGCACTGGTCTCAGTGGGATCCAAAAGTTTAAGCACACAGCCTAGATTAATATTAATTTGTCAATCTTTATTAGAAATCTACTTTTAAAGCTGATTCACAGTGAAGTCACTTAGTCAGATGAAATCATTGCACACTAAACAATCCTGTTAGGGATGTTTACCCAAGCAAAGGACGTTCAATTGCATTTTCATTAGTAGCACTATATGGTTATTGTCCTTAAAGACAAGGCTCTTAGACTTAATCTATTTGTTTACCGTTGTATCTAATTGCTTACAGTTGAATTTTCTTAAGAACTGAAAGCTGATTTTTACGACTCTTTGGCATTACAAAATCAGGTTTCCTGTAGATTAATGAAACAAAGATTTGAGGACCGAAGGCGGTCCTGCCCAGTGTCGTAGCTCTGCCAGTGCTGAGGACTCTGAAAACTTAAGGAGTTGTGGGTTATCTTATTATGCACATAACGAGTTAGAACATTATTTAAAAAGAAAGTCACTGGCTGTGATGAACAGCAGGCAATTTATCTATCAGGAAAAGAGTAACTTTTTAAACAGAAAATACAATGTTTCTCTCTGCTAAATTCTATATAGCTCAAGACGACAGGAAAGATGGTTGATTCTGTAACAGTTTTCCTGAAGGATAAGTCCTCCCATTAGATGAGGGGGAAAGTTTCTGGTTTCCTTGCCTTGTATCACTCTCTGCTGTCCTCCCGGTGGGGCAGAGGCAGCAGAGCCTACGGCAAAGCTCACCACTGGCTTACTGAAACAAGTAAATGACTGTCTGAGATGCCTCCTTCAACCTCAATTTCAATGTAGCCATGGAATTTGGGAGCCTGAGGTTGAGCCTTTATTTTTGAAAATGGGGGAAAAAAAAAATACAGATACTTTCCTAACAGGTTTTTTTTTTTCAGATTTTAGCTTATTATCTATTCTTCTGGCTATCCATTCTGGGAAGATGACACTGCATTTTATATTACGTTCACATGCATTTGTTCTGATTTTTGTAGCGTTAACTCTAGTTAAAGTCAGGATATAGTTTACTTAGAAGTCACTTTTCTCCATTTATCAGTTAAAAAAAAACATTACTACCAAACAAAAGGTGTATTATAACATTTGTAAATAATGTTTTTGTTTCTTGCACAGCTTTGCAGTAAAGGTGCTGCTATAGACAGTGCCTTTGAGTCATCTCCAGAAGATATTTCCAGTATTGCCAGTTTTATTGAGGCAAAGCTTGTAATCTGCTACTTAAAACTGAAGAAGCCTGATGATGCTCTGAATCATTCACACAGGTAAAAATAAATATTGATTAGATACACTGCTAAGACTGGAATAAAAAAAATAAGCAAAGACTATGAATAAATCCTGTGTAGGAAGAATCAGTCTAATAATGAGAAAAGAGGAATCAATAAAACACAAGTTACACATGGCACTGATGGTTAGATCAGACTAATTCTCAAAATTTAAGACATTAACCCGCTATAGCCATGCTTTTTTTACTGCTGTGGTAATGCGGTAGGCAAGGATATTGCAGGTGAGTCATGTACATAGTTCAGGGCACCCCCTTAAGATTGAAGCTAGACAAATATAAACAGGCTCAACCTTATGTGGCAGTAATGATATTAAGAGCTCTTGATCTTTTCCAAGCCAGATTAGATCAAGGAGGACTTCAAATTATTTTCATTACATAATTCCTTCATAGGCTCACTTTTGATCCACATCAAAGACTAGCACCACCAGCACAACATAAAGAAGCCAAAAACAAAACTTGCACATGGAAGAGATGAAATACCCATTAGTTTCAGACAAGTTAGGATTTTGCTGGGTTCGTTCTGTCTTTAATTAGCATTCAGGCATAATGAAAGTTTCTGTTAAGTGTGTGCATGTCCTACTAGCAACACTTCATTATTGAGGTCTCTGTTCATTTTTCCCCCTTATACGAGATGTATTAGGATGGGCACTGCAATTAGTGCAGGGTGAGGATTTTTTCATACAAATATCTCAGATTAATGTAATCACAAAAGAGTATTTACAACAAAAGGGGAGGCACATCCCTATAGCCTATGGCACAGGAGACAGTGGAGAGGAATAATATCTATATAAAGTTTGACTGGACTCCCAAATTTTTGGACAATTGGTAACGATCTCTCATTCTGTGATTTCCAAGAATGTTAAAATAAGGAGGAAGCTCTTTAGACAGTATGAATATAAATAGAACAGGAAATACTTTTCTTTACCTCCTTTAAATTATCATGCTTTCAAAATAGTAAGATGCATTGAGCCCAGTGCTACAGAAACTAAAGCCTATTCAGACATGCTTTAGTTTCAATTATCTTAAAAACAGAAACCATGATCTTTAGAGAAAATAAATGCAGCCAGATTGATATCACTAGAAAACTGAGGTAGGTAAAGAAAATTTTCACTCTTCTTTCTTATATGTAATTATAACAATTTGTACTTAACTCTAGTTACATATCACAAGAAATGGCAATCAGGAATGCCTATTTGCAATATAATTCTTTTAATGACTTGCAGAATGAGAATAAATCTGCTGACCATAGTTTTCACATTGTAAAATACAGGAACATATACAAGAGTATACCAGTAAAAAATATTTTAAGATTTAGTTATCATCAAGACAAAACTTGAAATAGAATCAATAGCTATGTTTTTCAAAAAAAAAAAAAAAAAACCCACAAATAAATTACTCTGAGCTCTCCTACTAAAAATAGCTTACTGCCATCAGTTAACTAGTGCATATAGAATTTTTATTCCCATTGAGTTTTTATGTCATCACCACATTGTAATGGTTTGCTGGTAATCCTTTGGCATTAATCATGAATCCAAATTAAAATATTCATTTCTGCATTTATTTGCATTTACTGAACTATTCTTTCTTTAATTTAATGTAAATTTCACAGCTCCTGCATTCATTTCTGAAGCCTTATTAACAAAAAAATCAGCTTTAATATTCTCACACACAGTTGTATCAAATACAGATAAGTGAGCTTTGCTATGAAGAAATCTTACAAAACAACACAACTAGAGAAATAGAGAAAATAAAGAAAAATTCCAGCATCTCAGTTTTAAACTGTTCAAGAACAGGCATCTGTAGGGGAATAGCTTTCCCATTCTTAAGAAAGGAAAAGGAGTACAAATCTATATCACCAGCTATAGATCCTCTGCTAGAAGCCAAATCTGGGTCTTCCTGTGAAGTGGAAATTGTGCGTTCTGGTTTCTTAATATCAAAATTTAAGGCTGCCTTTAGCATCACTGGCACAATTGAGGACACCAGCTGGGTTCTGATCATTTGTCAGGCTGGTACAAAAGATTTACCCTTCGCTATCAAACACTATTAAAACCCCTTCTCATCCGTCACAGCTCTGAACAAACACGCCATGGATTGACCTCACCAAGCAACATCTGCAGTAAGCTACTTGACCACCACTTTTCATCATAAGATAGCCATCAAAATAATTCCTAACTTGCAATGTGAAGCTATAAAATGAATCACACAATATTTACATGCCCTGTGGTCCTTTTGGCCCAGGCATTATGGCATACCAGGGTTTAATGATCTTAATAACCCCATATGGCTTGCTGGGAAATTAGATTTTCCCTTTGGTTGCAGAAGGCAATTTTCAATTATAGCAGATGGCAAAACAGTGAAGGTCTGAGAAGTCAAGAACTGACTAAGAAACCTCAGATTAGTACTTAGGCCTTATGTTGCTCAGCCTAATAATGTCAGTGGTTGAATTTTTGCCCCAAAAGAAAACAATCTTGAAGCCAGGCATAGCATTTCAGAGGAGAGCAGTCCCTCAATTATGCCTGCTCTTCAGAGGGCCAGCCCCAACAGAGAAATCCATAAAGCTGCGGTCGCACGTGGAAAAACAACCCATGGTGCATCACATACACAGCTCTGCAACTGTTAAGATTCAGTTTGGTTTGAAATTGGAGAGAGCAATGCTGAACTCCATGACAGTTGATGATGGCGCATCTTTCAAAACATGATACACACAGCTTTCGATGAGCCGATAGTCAACGAGACTATATCCCCTTACAGTTTCTTTGTTTATTTTGCTTTTTTCCTTCAATCAAGCTAAAATAAATCTGCATTGACACCATGTGACTTGCTGTTTTCACATGGGAAAATAACACTGAGCTTTTCTATTGGAAATATACTTTTTGGCTGCCGCAGTTACACTTCCTCAGCCTCTATGGTCCTCATGGCACATGAGATTTGAAGAATGACAGACACTTGACTTGAGGCAGTTGTCTAAACAGAGGCTGCTGTTCATAGAGATCCTGTACATGGATCAAGCGCTAGAAAACACGGAAGAGGTTAGCACTGTGTACTCTGCAGCAAGTGACAAAAAGCCTTTTGTTTCATTTCTGCCTATTTTTGATCACTCCCTGCCCAGGTGCAGTGGGGTTGCTGGTGTCATAAGACTCCTTTGGAAATTAGCTCTTCAGCAGGGGAACATTTGCACCTCTTCCCAACGGAATTGCCATTGCACCACAGGAAGCCCATGGCTGGTGGCAGGACACGCGTTGGGAAGTGCCACCTGGAAAGATGCTTGTGACCTGCCTCCTGGGAAGCATCCCCAGGCTTCTCTCCCTGCCTGTCTTCCCTCAATCTGGAACTTGTGGACGTAAGGACTGAGGGGAGGAAGGGGAAATCAGACATTGTGGTATGTTCCTTTAACATTATCTCCAAGCAACGCCTGAAAAATATGTTCATGATAACGAGGACTGCTTTACAGAGCTACTGAAAATCTTTGGGGGTTAGCAAAGATTTTCCTGTGTCCTTGCAGACTTTGCGCCACAGCCCAACCCGCTGCCAATTCTCTCCCTCCCTCCCTCCCAGAAAGGCAATGCATAGAGAACGTAATAAATCTGTAAAGCTTTTTTCTGCTATGCCTTTTTATGTGTTCGGTGGAAGGCAGGGCTCTCTTATGCCTCGTGCACAATTCATATGGAGACACATGAAGTAGAAAATAGCACCTCTGTTAAGTAGTACACGATTGCTTTAGTGATGACTTAACAGAGGGAATCTCTTATGGAGGTACAGTGGGGAAAAAAAAAAATAAATCTAAAACAGCTAAAGCCTCACAGATTTAATTCTAAATCCTCTACATTTTTCCCAGTGATTTTTCAAACACTTAAAAAATGTTTAAAATAATTATTAATGATGAAGCTTTATGCAATGTCCATCAGAAAAAAAAAAAGGCTTCTCTAAACTTGGTCAGTGTACTATAGACATGATAAGTCAGTACTCTTTAAACAAGATTAATTCAGAACTTTCAGACTAAAAATTCAATATTCAGCTACTTCTTCATTCCCCAGCTTCCTTATTTTGCACCTTTTAAATAGGAATATATTAAAGTAAGTTGGAGAATGAAATTCTAGTGAAATATTAAATAATCAAAAATAAATAATGCAATGATGCTATGATACAGTGCAGTCAGTGGGCTTTAAAATAGAGGCAGAATAGAAGAAGAGCTCAAAAAGAGCATGGAATTTTTTTAGGTGGAGGTAGAAGAATGAGAAACATAATGGCTGATGCTACTAATCTGTGGAAAGTCTGTAGTGTAATGTATACTTTGCTCTAAACTACTCTCCTAATAACTGCACCTCCTCAGTAAAGGGAAGAAAAAGGAAGAGGAGAATTAGAAGCACCTAATTACTTGAACAATTGTGTTAGGCATATTGCAATATACATAATAGATGAGATATTATTAATACAAAGCTACTCCATTGAGATGCTCAGGATAATATAAACCAGAAGTACTCTTAAAAAATAATTCCTTCTCATGCAGCATTTCAAATATCTCTATGTAATTCAACTTTTTATTAATTTTTAAATGAGAAACGTTTTCTCTGCTTTCTGAACTCTGAATCGTGTGTTGTTTCCAGGTTGGTGTATCAGTGACCTAGTTCCTATTTTATGGGCTGAGAATTCCTCCAGTGAGGTCAAAGGCTATATTCCCCTTGACTTTGAAATACTATATTCCAAAAACATTTATCTATACAGCATGTGGTGGGATCCTATTAAGGAAAAGCACATTTGGGGGAAAAAAAAAGTACCCAGGAAGAAATACAGTTCCTTATAGAAGGAAAAGTCTAGCAACATTGAATAGTTTTATAAGAGCTGGGACATATGACAACAGTTCTAATAGTATCAGAAAATTTAGTGGTCAAGAAAGAGGTACTTTCTGGAAAGGGAGTGGGCAGTACATTATGCAAGCAAGCCAGGGAATGCAGAGAATCTCCACTTGTGTTAAGATGTTTTGGGAGCTTTGAAACAAGATCTTTCTAAATATCTTTTTGTTCTGGACCGGAGAACATTCTCCTTTTTACCACCTTCACAGCTGAGGAATCGAGACCAGTATAGCACATTTATCTTATGCTTGCAATTCAAAGCAAATTGCTGCTGCAAAACCTTTTAGCATGGCAGTTATATTTCACTTTACTGACAGAGAAAAGGCGTTGTGTGAAACCTTTTTTGGGAATCCACACTTCCTCCCTTCCTTTCTCTTTAGATATGAAAACTTCATGAGATGGTTTCTTCTGTGCACTGAAGGTCCTTGCCCACAGAGGCCATAACTGTATTTATTTCTGATCGGTTGAACAAAAACCAGCCAACCGCACAAAGACAAGCCAGGCATCCTCCTTCAGTGTAAGAGGATTTGGCCCATTTCCTTGATCCACCTGTTTGGTAGAAGCTTTTCTGTCTTTGTTTGCAGCCGTTTGTTTTGTTCAGTGATGTTGTCTATATTAGAAGGGATTCCTAATGATTTATCATAGAATGGTTAGAGTTGGAAGGGACCTTCAAGATCATTGAGTTCCAACCCCCCTGCCCTGGGCAGGGACACCTCCCACCAGAGCAGGTTTGTCAAAGCCCCATCCAGCCTGGCCTTGAACACTTCCAGGGATGGGGCAGCCACAGCTTCTCTGGGCAACCTGGGCCAGTGTCTCACCACCCTCACAGGAAAGTCACCGATTACCAGAGACCCATTCTGGACTCTGCCAGGTTTGCAGTGATCAGTACAGCTGCTTTTGTACATCTACCAAGTGGTTCTGGCCTCTTTGTCCTCCAGTTTTTTTCTCTATAACACAGATGTTATCTAATTTTGCGTGTCACTTCTTTACAAAGAGTGGCCAGGGCAGGGAAGAAGGGTGCTCCTTCCTTCAGGGACCGGAGCACTCCTGCTGGGGAAGAAGGTCCCCAAACGCAGGGCAGGGTGGGCACAGTCACAGCCAGGCATTTGCTGGTGATAGAAAGAAAACTCCTCATGGACCAATGGGTCTGAACCTGTCCAACCACCAAGAGACTGAACCCAAGCTTGAGGGAAAGACCCTTCCTCCCTCAGATGTACCTTCAGGTGGCTCTCCTCATCACAGACACCCTCCTTCTCCCTTTAATTATTAATGCCCACAGAAACCGCCGCTCTCTTGTCCTCTGGGAGAGAGGGCTTCTGCATGCCTGCTTTCACAAGCCTACCAAATATTTCCACCAGCTTGCTGCTACAGGGAGGGTTTGTGGTTTTTTTCCACCCCTCTTCAGGATGTCAGCTTTGGTAAACTCTCACATAGAGCAAGGAAGCCCATAAGCTTTTCTGTATCCAAGGCACATTCCTGTTAGTTCCCTACAACAGCACTAGGAGGAGAAGTGGTTTAGAATACAAAGTTAGCTGCAAGCAAAGTGTACCACCATGAGTTCCTCAGATACAATTTAAATAAAATCATAACAACCGCATGTTCAAGTTGCGGGAAAATATGATAGGGCTGATTCCTGGCTACCACAGGGTTCAGAAATTTGAGTTTCAGGAGTCCGACTGCCTCTAGTAGAGCTGAACTCTTAAGCCAGCCCTTGGGACCACAGAACAGAGCACGGCAGACTCAAACAGATGTAAGACTCATACTACACCGCAGATAATAAGCTACCTGCCATAGAGATGAAACAAGGAAAAAAGAAGAAAGTTGAGGTTCAATGTAATTGTACAGGATTTTTCAGGTTCATCTGTAAGTATATTGGGGCTGGATCATCAGCTGTACTGATTGACAGTATTCACTGAAGATAAAAAGCATTGTATTAGTCTACAGCAACTGAATACATGCTTCTGCTGAATACTGGTTGACACGCTGACTGCACTGACATTGTATTTAATGTTCTGCTGAAGAACAGCTCAGCGACTACATCGGTACAGCCACCCCATCCCAGGGACATGAGGCTATGCCAGCGCAGCAGCACCCAGCCATACCGACCCGGACTGGCCCTCATCTCCCTCCACATACAGCTTTAGCACTGAATTTTTACTCCAGATAAATCACCCAGTTCCTCTCTGACAGTCAATTCTAATTGACTATTAAAATGCATTTGTACAGAAGAACACACTGTATCGCAGGAAAGCCCAGACAAATAAGATAAAGAAAAAGCTTCTGCCACTCTAAAGAAATACTGCATGAACCTCTACGAGCAACTTTATTCACAGTACTACCAAGAAAAAAATGTAAACTCATTTTTTTCTCTGCTTTAGTGGTGAAGTGTATTTTTTTCCACTTGTTTCATCTACAGGATCATCTCATTGACTTTTTCTTGGCCTGTAAAGGCCAAACACAAAAGGTGGATCGTAGCAGAAGCACTTTTTCATGTCAGTCAGATTGGAGTTTAAACCCCCATTACGTTCGGGAAGGAATTTGATAGAGAACATGCACCCTAGAGGAAAAGGCGATGTGATTTCTGGCTGCCAGGTTTGATGTAGCGATCCGAGTTTCTTGCCACACCTGCTTTCTTAACACCAGGCAGTAGGACTGAAAGAAAAACTAGGAGAGGAAAAGCACAGCATCTTTGATTCGTGTACTCCCATTGCTGCCATGGGGAGAGAGTCCATGCCTTCTTGCCCCCTCCTCGCAGTTTGGAAAAAAAGATAATAGGACAAACACTGTATTATCTTTAAGAGGAGATGTCAAGATGAAAAAATGAAAATGTCAAAAAAGAGGCTGATATACGGCATTACTTAAGGACTGTTTTGTTGAGAAAAACTGACCAAATGATTTACGAAAGGCTTTTAACAGGGCAGTCTTTGGATTACAGTGAAGATGAAAAATAAATGAAAATCTATTTCAAGTTTACTTTAGCCTAGTCATTTGACAGATGAGGGCAAAACCTGGCAAGAATACAAGTTTTAATCTTCAGATGTAGTGACTTTATTTGCAGTTTTGTGGATTAGAAGTTTTCTCCGTGCAAAATAAAAGCTACCCATTTTCAGATGTTTCCTGTCAAAACTTTTTCTACCTGAGGTTCCCCTGAGAGAAACAGGAATAAAAAGACCAAAGGGACAATGCTTCTGCTCAGGGAGCAAATCACCACACACAGAGATTGTCCTGACTGTGTTGCAGCCGCTGTGACCACCACCTTCTTCCCTTCCCATTTCTTCTTTCAAGCCTCCCTCTTGAAACACATCCCTCCTAATTAATTACTGGATTAACCAGCCTAGTATCGAGACTGCTCATGGCTGGAGGTGGATCTTGGAGCATGGTCTTGTTCTCAGTATGCACAGCCTGGCACATTTCTGCCTGGCCAGATGGGTCCCCCATCTGCTCCTATTTGAAGGAGAACTTCCTGGAATTAGGGTTTTCCTCTTAACCTTTGTTTGTATAATTCCTTTGCTTCCTATTTTAATTCAGTTGGGTTGGGTTTGTTTTTGTGGGTTTTTTTTTCCCCCCTTTTCACCTGAAACACAGAGTCAAATTTAAAAGCCAAAGAGGTAGCCCTGTACAGTTTTAGGGCACACCTGGCATTAAATTAGCCCTGCTCTGCACAAAGGCTACTAAACTGGAGCTGCATCAGTACAGGAAGAGGCTACATTGGGTAGAGCAGTAATACAGCAAGAATTATTTCTAGTGTGTAGGCTACAGAGAGCCCAGCAACATCAAACCAGACTGCCAGGAGTCAAAGGTAGCTTTCTGATGTTTGCTCAAGCTATTAGGGCATGCTGTAATATTTTTCAGTACAAAATTTATAGATCAAGAGAAGCAGTTGATCTTTTTGAGACTGGTAAAAAAAAAAAATCAAGATGGAAAACAGAGAGCTGATATCTAATTCTATGAAAATCTGCCATAGTTCTATATTTATTATAAGCCTACCACAGCACATCCTGCTCCAAGACTTACAGAAAATGTGTTGCTAACTACCAAGGAATTATTGATTTTTTAATTTTTTCTCATCAAAGTGATATTGCTCGGCTGTGGTAGAACCGATAACTTTTGGGGGTGGAGAAAAGAGATCAATATTACTATTATCACCTGGTGACTACAGTTTACAGCAGCAATAATCTCCTTTAAAATAGCTTGCAGAAGTACCAGTTGTCATCTGTGTAAGATATTACTGTTTTGGGCAAATCATTAAAAAGTGATAGTATTTGATGTTTTGATGATTTTGTTTTGGTTAAATAAAGTTTTGGTGACCATCAGTATTGTCAGATCTGAACCATGTTTGGCTGAGAACTGCAGTGCTTGCTGTTATTATCTATTCTTTACTGATAAGAGTGATTCATTCCCCTTGTTAAGAGCAACTAATTTTTAACGTCCTGTGCTGTTTCATACATCGTATTTTAATACAGTATTTAGAGGCATCCCCAGTCACTAAGGTCTGATTTCCTCCAGTAATGCTTTAAGTTATATGATATCATTTGTCACTGATTTTCCCCCCAGACCCTCTTTCCAAAAATGTAATTCCTGCAAGTTAGTGCTTTCTCTCAATACAGGTTTCAGAGATATTTTTTTTCAAATGTTAGACAGGGAAAGCATAGTTCTGATATGCTTCTGAGTTTCTATACCACAATAGGATACAGAGTAAAGCTTTATTGTGCCAGAACAGAAATGTTACTAGTTACATCTACCTTAGCACTTTGGCTTGGCACAATAGTAGGATTGTGATGCACTTACCCAATTTTCTCTATTTTCTGCACACTAGATTATTCTTGGCACACACAAACTAGATTAATTTCAGAGAAAACTACCTGCACGTTCTGCACGAGCTGGGCCCAAAATACAAATAGCACCTAATGAAGGTACAGGAATCCAAACCAACAGCTGACCTTCAAGACAGCTTTGAGCAACACACACAGAGGAACAGATTAAGTCTAGCCTGAAATGAAAGCCCCAACTGCCTACAATATAGATGTAGCAGCCTCAACATTATCTTGTCTGATCTACTGATCCACTCCTGATATATCTAATTACCTGCCAATGTCAACGTAACCATTCAGAGCTTTAGGCCTTCTTCTGGATGCCTTGCAGAAAGCACCTGCAGAGTTAATTTGATTCACAAGTCTACACCATCTCAGAGATACTTTTAGGTTTTAACTTATTTTGAAAGCTCCTTCTGAAGGCCACACACATACAGTCCACAAGTGCTGAATACATACAGAATAGAGTTATAGGTCTTCTAAAATGCACTGAATGTTTCCATAAATGAGAATTTATAGGTGAATGTGTTTACATAGATATATTTATGTCAGTTTCAAGACAACGAATAAGCCTTAGTAAGTGATTTGGTTATGAAGAGGATTCGTTCTGTGGTTATTAACTGAAATGACAGAAGTAGTAGTTTTTAATGTTAACATGATATTCTAAACTTTCAATGAGGAAACAAAAGCCACTTTGCAAGTTTTCTTTGTAACAGAATGCAGTGTTAATCTATTTGTTGATGTTGTAAGCTACAATTAATTACTTTATAAAACACATATGTAATGATAAAGGTTAAACTTGGCATCCTAGAACACGCTGTGCGTACCTTTTCTCCAAACACTGGGAGAAGTGCTGACCAGAGAAGCCAGTTACTTGTTGGAGATCTCACAAGTGGAACTAATTAGATGTAGAAGGAGCTGTCAGTCTTGCCCTCCTCCTGCTCACATCAGAAGGCCACCCTGCCTGCCAATCTAGCTCCTTAGCTTATGCTATTTTTACCCTTCCATCTCTTTCCAATATTGACTTAAAGCCTGTAATTTGTCACACCTGGAATTATATCTGTTAAAGTTAAGGGTCTAAGAAACATGCCAAGGTCCACCCACATAGAACCTATCACTTGCACAGAAAGTATCTGAAAAACTTCCAAGTTAACATTAAAACACAGTCCCGTTGCACAGCTTTTCCAGGTAGATGGGTCAGACAACTGTCACTCATGCTAGGGGTTAACAAGAAGTTGTACTGTAGTGGTTTTGCTTCTGTTATCTACAAGCCAAAGGCAATATAGAATGTTACCACAGGAACTTTTTTTCTAGAACAATACACACAACTCTAATGAAACTGCGTTTATGATATAACCTCAATAAAAATTTTAATAATGCTTGTTCATATATCACAGCTGTCAAGAGAGAGAAAGTGACAGTTCATATTTCAGTTGAGACATACACTGTTGAGTTGTATAAAATAAACATATACAACGTGTGTCTTTGGCACAGTTTGATTATTAGTAGCTTTTAGTGATTTAAGAATTAGAAATCTAAACCTGTCCACCTCTTATCTTTTTCAGGAGCATTATTCTGAACCCAGCTTATTTCCGGAACCACCTGCGCCAAGCTGCTGTGTTTCGGTACTTAGAGAGATACTCTGAAGCTGCAAGGTATTCCACTGCTCCTGGATTTCTCATGGCTTCTCTACATCTCTTTCATTCCAGCTCTCAGTAGTAAGGATATCATCTTATACCCTGGCTTTTCCAAAAATCAGTGGGAGCTTTGTATTGGCTTTGTGTATATGATCTCACATGCAACAGAGTTCCAATCCTCCCAGTTGACATAACGTGAATAATCCCAATTAGGTCCCTCGTTGCAGTTAGACTAATGCATGTAGCAGCATTTACTCCTTCTCGGGCACAGGAGTGAGCCCTGAGCAGGTCCCAGGGCTGCAGCAGCGCAAAAGCTACATGCACACAAGCATCTTCCACTCCCTAATTTCCCCATAACCCTGGGCAGAAGCTCAAGTGTGCTCTGAGTGGATGTGGGGGAAAGAAAAGAGGAAAAAAAAAAAAGAATTCAAGAAAAATAAAAATCAAGATCTCATGGTACACTGTGGTATGCTGCAAAATTTAGCCTGCGTGCAGCTGATGAGATTGCTGGTGTGAACGGGAACTGCTGGCAGGAGGAAAGCCTGCAAGAGGAAGCTCTGCTTGTGTGCTTGCAGAAACACTGCCAAAAACTAGAAGTTTCAACATGCAGCAGAAGTTTTCAGCCCCTTAACGTGCTTAAAGGAAAGAAATGCATGGGGAAACGCAACGGTGACTTGCTGTGTATCGTCACTGCTACTAACGTTAGACACTTACAGAGGACTGTTTGGCTGAAGACCACAAAGTATATCACAAAATATTTCACAAATCATTAGCTAACTAATGGCAGAACAGTCAGCGGGAATTAGGCGTGAGACTGAAAGGGTCACTTTGCTCATCATTTAAGATGGATGCTAGCAATGGTAGAGCTCTGAAGCTATTAAAATAGCAGCAAAACAGTCTGTACGGGTAGTGGAAGAAGTCTTTATCCAAATAGAGTTACAGAGAGGATTTGGGAAGATGAACTTCAGTTTTCTGTGCTGGAGTTCAGCCAAAGATTCCAAGACAAGCACTTTTCCTTCTGCAGGACACACATTGAGATTATGTCAAAGTAATCTCAGTAGCTTTCACACATCAGGACAGGGAGGAGAAAGCAGTTCCCCAAGACAAGGAAACAGTTTTTCCATATTTTTTTAGAAGTATGATTTCAGATAAACCTGGTATATTTCACTTGACCTTAAACTCACCCACACCTTTTCTTTTTTTACTTTTGAAAACACAGCTCACATTTCAAGCAAAGCTTTTTCAAACTAAGGAAGTAAAGCATTTTGTTGAAAAACGATAGTGTTGTGACGGTTCCCAGATCTCCTTTTATATCTCACTGGTAACGGTCTCTTCTTTCTAAAACCTTTTGTTGGGGCGTTTATTCAGAAAGGAATCTACTGAATCCTCAATAGTTGAGGTTCACTGATCAGCCAGACATGTCAGAGCTGCCTTAGGAGAGTATGTTGCTTTGTGACAGATGGGGAATCCTGGCCAGGACAATTTCAAACCCAAAAATTCACTAGTAGCCCAACAAGGTAAATAATACAAGGGGAAACATCTGGGGTGCTGGAGTCAGGGGGGGAAGAAAGGGGCAGAAGAAGGTTTTCCCCTTGAAGAAGTCACACTGAAGACTTTAAAAAATAGTAATAATAATAAAAGGTAAAAAAATACCCTTTTAGAAACCGATCTCTCCTAAGAAGCAATACATATAAATGTCCATATTTGAGAAGACAGTATAAACCAAGGAGGTGTACATAAATATGTTTTCAAAAATAAAAAAAAGGTGGTTGGTGTTACTGCAGATAAGCAATCAGTAAGTTTACTACATCAGCAGGCAAGAGGGAATTGTGTCAGCCTTTTTTCCCCACATTGAGTAGCTTTCAGGAAACTAGATGATTTTAAATGAGATTATGTATTTTGTAAAGGAGAGGAACATTCTGACAGACTGAATCCAGAGTGGTTCCAAAAGCGGTGACTGTAGCAGTATTCAGAGTTTAGCCTAGTTTAACATAGTGTTATAGCAACTGTGCAGAGCTGCTTCTGCAGATTGTGTTAAACTAAGCTTAGCACTACTTCTGTCATCTCACTGGAGTCACTGGTCTCAGTCGAACCCCACTAATGGTGCAGGATGTACTCTGCTCATTGCAGACAGACCACGGCACACAGACAACTCAGCTGCAGCTTCTAGAAATACAAACTCGGTTTTTCTTAGCATCAGCTGTCATTTATTTCTGCCTTCTTTATGCACAAGAACAAGGTCACTGTATTCCTTTTTCTGCTTTTAAGTATCCCTTGCCCTCCCACCCCCCTCATTTACTTATTGCAGAGCCAATTAAATACAGCCAGGATACGGTATGGGTATGTGCACAGCGTGGTGGTGAGCAGGACTGCTTGGCACAAACAGAAAGCATAATCACATTGAACTCAGCCTACCTATCAAGCTGACATCCCCTGAGATTTTGTCTCTGAGGAGGTACCAGAGAGAATTCTTCGGTTCAGAGAAAGCCATAGGTTAGAGTGGGGTCTACTGTAATTTAAGTCTCTCAAATTCCTCTGTGTGTAATTTTCACGCTGCCCGGTATCAGGAGAATAAGCATATGAAGCAGTCTAAGTGCAAGGGCATCTGAATTAATGTAAGGAGCCTGATATGCCCATATCTGCATCACTTCTGAATTTTGTCAGCTGCACAGCGGTTCCTTCGGGATAGCACTGTGATAGGATGCCTCCACGTAGAGAGCAGCCTAAGGCCATTTGGCATTGTAAAGCAATCCTAGAAACAGCACTGTGGGGTCACAGCATCTGCCAATGATGGATTCCAAAGTGCTGCAACCGCTTTCACTAAGATGTCAGCTAGTAAATATATTTCTTCTCTATTGGTATCCCTGATGTTAGGAGACTGCTCTTGACAAACACAGTAAAGATTTAAACCTCAGAAGGGAGAAAAACTATTTCAGTTGAAAGACCGTCTTGGCCCTTGAACAAATGGGCATAAATGCATTATATATAAATTTAGTCTGGAAGTTACCAGGAAGTTCTAGGCATTAGAAGGCATTCAGGCTTCGGGTCAGCCTCCAGTAGCAGCTACTGGAAGTACCCTGCCAAAGGACACATGGTAACAGCTGATCAAAAGATCACTGAATAATCAGGACAGAAAGGTCAGGAAAGGGTCCTGGACTCACTTCTGCCACAAAACTGAGAAAATGCTCTTGGAGAAGGCTGAGGAGGACCCAACCTTTCCAGCAATATAAGAACTTCTGCTGTCTTAGCAAAGGATGAGATAAGGGACACATATGTGCGAAGGGATGTGTAAGCCACAGAAGAACCTGGGAGGTCCATACTATCTTGAAGGACAGAGCAGCCAAACCACCAGCCCTTGCTTTCAAGGACAAGAGTGCCAGGAAGGGAACATGCACCCAGGGGTGAGCCTCAAAGCTCTTGAAGTAAGAGGTATTGCAACCTGGGCATCCTTTGAGCCACCAAACCCACAGACTTTGACCCCACAGCTGCCTCCTACACATCCACAGCAGAAGGTCTAACCAGACAAGCAATAAGGCATGAAAGACATTTTTCTTCTTTACTTCTTTAGTGCAGGTTATTGCTGACACTGAATAGCCTTGAATCAGCAGCAAGGTGAAAATTTGTAATTTACAGAAAAAATATGGCTACCTATTTGCTTGGAAACTAGAGTTTTAAGTACAGAAGGGATTTTGCGCCTTTTTATCATTAGGCTGTATAGCTCTCATCTTTCTGCTAATCAAAATGCTGTGCTGATTTAACAGTGTCACTGTGTTCTGTGAAAAAGCTTAAGATAGCTCTTTTATCACCAGCTAGAACACTAGTGACTTGAAATTACTTGTATACATGTAGGGGAAAACAGACTGTCTGTCCCTCTGCCAGAACAAACAACTCATATTCATCTGACTGCACAGAGTAGGGGTAAGCAATACTTAAGGAGGAAGAAGTTTTAGCATCTTAATGGCTGTGATATGGCTGACTCAGCTTTCTGACATTCCCATTTAAAAAAAAGTAATAATCATCTAGATAATCCCATCAGCTGAAAAGCAAACTAGGTCTGCAGGTGGTAAACCTCAGTCCTCTGTAAAAATTCAGGTCTGCATCCCATTTTAGTCAGACTTGAAGAGGTAGTGGCTGAAAGGTCGAGGAGTAATTTGAGTTAGTTTGTATATCCAGTTTTGTTTTACAAAGCGTACAGTCACGCTAAGGGAAGGTGTATACATAATTGGGGTTGGGGACAGAAGCTGGAAGAGTCACCAGCTGACTGTCTCTTGCACACACCTGCATCTGTGCTGCCTGCCTGTGCATCCTGCCTGGGTTTTCTCACGGAAAAACAGAGGAAAGTTTATATTCTCTCACTTATCCTAATTGTTTCATTTTTCCTAAAGTGAAATAAACAAACAAAAAAATCCAATTCTATACCAAGGAAAAAAAAAAAAGCCTGTTGTCATAGCCACAGACCCCCCCCCATCTCAGCAGTCACCACCGTGAGAAAGCTCATTGCAAAGGGAGCACACCTTGCCCAGAACTAAGAAAAAAATATAATTTTGTTTTCCTTGCCACCCCCTCGCCCCCAGCCAAAATGATCTGAGAACTTCTGCTGGATGGTGGCCCCCATCCCCCCTAGAGCAATGCTATAGGAGCGCTTCATAAATCGGGTCTAGGAGAGCAGCTCTGATAAGTGCTGGGATCAGTCAAAGCCCAAAGGAAAGCCCACGTGGCCCATTATTTAATTTGCCACCAACATATGATGTTAGTCTGTGTCTAAAATTACCGGCCGTTATTTCCGCACTGCACACATCATTCTTTATCACTTGAGATTGTCCAAGTGTCAAACAACAGCTTGCTCAGGCAGGTTGACAGCAGAGGCCAGAGGCAGCCTTCTGTACTGGTTTTTCCATACTCCCTGCCAGAAGTAAGGTACGTCCCTCACTTAGGGAGCACAAGGCACAAAGAGATGCAAGAGAGCAGAGCAAACACCAGCTAGAGGCCAGAACAAGCATGGACCACATCCCTCTGAAAGTTTCACTGCATCTCTGTTAAAAACAGCTCATCCCAGTTATCCCATCCCTTCTCCAAATGACTGGAGTGTGAAGCCAACACAGGCACTGGGACCTCCTGCACCTCCTGGGATCTGGGCAGTAAGTCCATGGTGACCCCTGCTTGTTTCACCCCATGTAACGGAGAGCCCAAGATCCTGCTGGCCTGAGCAACCAGTTTTCTTGGATATCCCCTGTCATTTTAAAAGGCTTGTCGCTTACCCATGCATTGCTCAGCTCACATTTGGAAAGCAATTTCTATGTCCGTACATGACAGTTGCCATTAAATGAGAAACATTTGCTATCACTGTAAAGCAATCTCAATACAAGGCAGAAAGTTGTTACCTGCATGCAAGCACGGGACAGATAATAATAAATATAATAAATGCCTTCTAAACACAGGTGCCATTTTCCTTGCAGGAAACTCATTTCTGCTTTCTAGCAGTGGGCTACTGACCCAGAAACCCAGAAACTTCAGCAAAAACAGCAAGCCTACCCCATCACTAACCTAGAAGGGTCTGGCAGGACAGAAGAGTTTTACAGCAGCTTCCCAGTACATTTAAGTTTCCCTGGTGAAATGCTCAAAATTAAGTTTTAGCCAGACATCTGCAGGAATTAGTAACAGCAAGGGGTTTTGCGTAGGTAACAGGGATTCTCAGAATATTTTTTGCCCCATTTCAGGGCTACTGTACATGTAGGTAAATCCTGGCATTAGTAATTTCATTCCTGCTCAGTGTTCTGGAGTTCTGTTTATCTCCCATCATCTAATGGTTTCCAAGCGTGTCTACAACCTCAAAGTAATGAGTTTACATTCATTTAGGATGCATGAGAATGTTTAAAAATTAGCTGTTACTATTGTGTTCACTTTTCAAAAAGGATAATTGCATTAAAATTACTACCTCCTACTTATTCCAGTTACAAACATTACTTTCCTTTTCTATTCTCAGAAGGAAATAAGAAAGGTCAACCAAAAGAGAGCAGCAGTTTATTTTGCATCTCAGACTCAGTCCTATTGTATTAGGGATCTCAAATACCCAGGTGTCTGCATCAGGAATATTAAAATCCCTGTTAAAGTGAAAAAATTGAGATACACTTACCCTTTCCCAAGAGTAGATCTGCCCGGGACTGACATCACATGGCAGTGGCTGAGGCCTTCCTTTAGTACCACTTACTGCAGATCCAGGTGAGATCATTTGAGGTAGGGAGTAAAGGTAATTTTCTGCCACTTATCAGCTTCCTGATCTTAGCAGCAATTGGGGCTGAATAGCATAGAAGAGTGAAAGTTACTCTAATGTGCATAGGCTGTGATTATCCCTAAGGTTCTGCCATCTGCAGAGAAATCCTCCTCTCCCCTTCAGGGCTTCTTCCCTTTCCCTGCAGCTCAGGGGGAGCAGGCAAGGCTGAGGGAGCTGACCTTGAGTCTTGCCCTTATGTGTTTTTTCTAGTACTCACAGTGGTAAATGAACACACGAGCATTGAGCAACAAGGCTAATTTCTTGTCTTCTTTGGCAGTGTAACACTTTGGTGCATTCCAGAAAACTCCGCGTGTTCCTTAGACCCGGACCATCCATTTTCTTGTCACCCACTTGCGGGGCTGCTGTGAAGGATTTGGCTGTGCAGGGGCTGTTAGTGTCAGCAGCTGTCAGGCAGCAAGAGCTGCCTTCCACTCTTTTATTACAAGCCTTGTGCCTGTCTGGAGATGGGCTGAGGGAGACAGTTTAGGATCTGTGGTGTGCTCTTCGCTCACACGTATAGAAATATATCTTATTGTTCTGCACCACCAAGTGGCTGGATTGAGCAGATATTGCAAGGCACCTTTGGATCCAGGCTTACTAAATTAACCCAGGTGGGCTTCGTTATGTTAGAAAAGTTCACACCTGCCCATACTGGCCCAAACTAGCAACTAGGAAAAAAAAGCATTTGAAAATAAAGCCTCATGCTTTGAGAGAAGGAAGCGTCACCTTTTCTCCGACATCCCCTAAGGTGTATTGTCAGAACTACTTCCATTTGCATGGCAAATAGAGCGCTTTGGAGGGCTGCACACCTGAAGCTCAGGCACGTTCTTAAGTATTTCAAATGAGTAACTCAAAACTGGTGGGTGGTTCCGTAAATATGAGGCCAATGTTTCTGAATATCACCTGAAGTGATAGTGTCAGAAGTAGAAAGAGAATGAACGTATCTTTGTTATTTATCTTTAGAGTTTGATCCCACTATCCTTAAAATCTGTAAAAATAAAACATGGCATTTCATCCAGAAAAATGCATTACATGGTCTAAATGGGAGCCATTTTCCCATTCTTTTGTACCATATGTTCCTTGTGCTCAGGAAGGTTCAAAGATGAACTCTTAAGCAGTCACTCAAGAGGTACAAGTCAGAGCTGGCCAACATCACTTGTCCAGCATCTCCACAGGACGTGGTCCCAACTGACCTGCACTGAACCCTCTTCAAGCACTTCACAAGCTCCCATTTTCCCAGGAGCTGTGACTGCAGGAGGTGGCAAGAAAGACCTACTCTGGCCCTTACATACTGCTGAAATGCTAATGTGGTTGTGTTTATGCTATCCTAAGTCATACATAGTACGTATAATATGCTAATATGATAGACTTCATACAACGGGACCCCAGCTTTTAACTTCCCTAAATATGCCAATTTGTCCTTTGGTTTCTGAGTGTTTAGGTCCCTAAATATTCTTCATTGCCCAGCCCTGTAACTATTCAGACAGTGTCATTTCACCTGTATCCCTGCCTCTGGAAATTCATAGTTCCCTCTTGCGTGTGTCACTGTGGTTCTGTGAGCTGAGCCTTGGAGCCCTTCGAAGAAGACTGAGTTGGGCGCGTTTGGGGCTGGACACAGGCCATCCACATAGAGCCTTAATGCTTGTGTTTCTTTTGAAAGCAGAAATTTTTTAAGTCCCTCATAAGTCCCAGGGTCACAGTAGCAAGTGTCAGTCCTGACCGGTGTGAGCTCCCTGATGGCTGAGGAACTGAGAAGGAAAAATGTGATGGAGGCACTTGAAAGGTTCAGAGGGGCTTTATGGATGTGCCTCACCATTCGTGATGTAATGCACAGCAGTACAGGAGAAATCTAGCAGTGATAAAAGCAGATGTTGAAAAACTAAACAGGAATGCTTCACATGTAAGTGTGCTTCTGATTATTTAAATAAGAACAAATTAAGAAGGAAGAATAAAGAGGAAAGACGTTTGTCTGGAGAGCAGCGATGCCTGGAGACCTCTGCCACGATCAGAGTGACATTGTGCTGAGACCGCGGCGAAGAATTAGCAAAATATTGTGCCAGGAGGACTCGCACACCAAATTAGCAAATCAGTCAAATATGATCGCCCGCATTTCACAGCTGATGCTGAGAAGTAGAGAAAGATGAAGCAACTTGTCTGAGAAGTGAGTCCAGATTTGTCCAGGGCTCTGTGGACATCTGCACCTATGAAAGCAGGTGGCAAAGCACGCCATGGCTGTCTCTGTGTCACCTGATTGTGTTTGACCCACGGCACACACCGACAGGGTGATGCTCGGGGTTAAGGATTTGCCAGTTTTAATCATCTTGGAAATGACAGTGCTTGAGTGGTGATATATCTACAGGAGTCCAAATTGTAAATGACCATTTACAAATGTCCTTTGACTCCAAAAACAAGGCTTTAGTGCTTGAGAATTGCTCTGAATTTAGATTGAAAGTCCCATTCTGATGAGATGGCCACAGGAGGCCACCACTGCTTGTGTACGCTGGACCCTAGCCAGCTATTGCCATTGTCACAGGAGCTGGAAGCTTTGTAGACCACCTCTAGTGGACCAAAAGGTACAGAATAACGTGACAGATTTATCTTCTCCCAGTTTTATGCACGTGGTTATTTCCCTTTTGCACCTCAGGACACTGTGAACGTCTTTCCCCAAAATCATCACCAACAGGCAGTTGGTAGTCAATCCCAGGTCAAGCAGAGAGTGCTGGATGCTTTGCTCACCTCCTCTGCTTCATCCACAGGATCCATATGTCATTCCTGGGATTAAACCTTGGCACCGTTTGGAGTCAATGCAAATTTTGCCAATGATTTTCAGGGCAATGAGGATTTCATCCTTTGTTCATCCCATGCCGGCTGGGCTAACGATGTTCAATTAGAAACTGCTCTTTGTTCTAGTGCAGTCAAGAGGATTTTTGCCAATGATTTAAATGAACATTCGATAAAGCTTATGGCTAAATCCAGTCCTTATGCAGAAATCCATGGATCCTCCTGAATTGCTTTTCTCCCAGTGAAATTAGTGGGAGCTGTGTGAGAACATCTAAGGGAAGATTTAGTTCCTGTTTGTAACAATGTGTTACCTCCTGATACCGGGCCTGTTTTGAAATGTTTATTGTTAAATGCATGTATTTTTGGTTATATCTCATTAAGAACATAATACCGCCTTGGAAAGTACATTCTGAAAGGGTATTACAACAGGATTGGGATTACTGTTTGTGAGACACTTTTAACTAGGGGGAAATTTCAAATTCAATTTCCAGTAATGTCAAAGCACAATTAATATATAGGCAATGATAAGGAGAACATGCAGAAGTACACATTGATAGCACTACATCAACAAATAAACTTTTGGTGCTAGTAATTAGGTACACAAGATTATTATATGTTTAATTGACTAAAGTGACAATTTGGAATTACATCTAGTCACATTTAATTGGATTTGGAATCTCTAGAGGAAAGGAAATGGAGAGCAGTGTGGAGAGGCAGCCATAAAAGCAAACTGATTTTCTAAAGTCTGTTAAGACTCTGCATTAATATCCATTGCACAATAGTTTCTTAATATCCTTCAGTCTAGAAAGAGTAATGCAATGATTGTCACAGACAGTGGGAGTACTAAAGCATACTCAATTAGATAGCAAGATAGCTGATTACTTTTGGTTTAGGGATTTTTTTAAAGATATAGTTTAATCAAAGGTGAACTATGTCTGAGTTTGTCATAGACAAGTGATATTCTCAGACTACCAAGCTGCAGGGCATTATATCTGTTGATGCTTACATATGAGATGTGAAGAAATGTGCTTACATATAAGATATTTCAGTGACAAATATTTTAAAGAAAAAAAAAAAATACCCAGACTAAAATATTGTATAGCGGTCATTAAATATTTGCTCAGAGTAAAATACGGAAAAGCTGTTAAAAGAAAACACGGGGTTTAGCTAAAAAATGTTTACTAATGCTTGTCTTAAAGTTGGCCAAAGACTGAGAGTTATGTGTAATCCTTTGATACAAACCTCATGTTACACTCTTTTAATATTACCTCCTTTGAATATTGCTATATACATCCTTCTCTCCCTGAACACTCATTTATTCTGCTTTTGCCATCAGGAGCGCCATGATTGCTGACTATATGTACTGGCTGACAGGAGGCACTGAGCAGCATACAAGCAAGCTCATCAAACTGTATTGGCAGGTAAAAATTGATAGCCCAATGAGGAAGGAGGTGCCCATCTCACTATTAAGACCAAAATGAAGGATTACTGCTTAAAAGACTGCCGACAAAGGTAGCTCTTGGGCATATCAATCAACAGGACACTGTATAGTGCTACTGTATTTATAATGAAGTAGATTTTCTTGGACTAATTTTAAGGGCAAAATTCAAGGTTGTTAACCCTTGGCTCATACTTCAATTTTATGGACTGCTATAAAATTTAATTCTGGATACTGTATAGTCCCCTAAGCTACTTTTTGTGAAGTCTTCCTACCTTAGTGACACTTTTCTTCTGCAATTTGCATGATAGTAATCCTCTGACACCTTTCCAAACTCTTCAACTGGAAGGGGAGGAAAAAAAATGACTGTAACGAATGGTCTCAGAGGAACCTAAAGTGCTCTGTGAAGGATGACTGGGTAAGACCCCAGTCTACAAAGATTGCTTCTGTGGGGACTAGACCATTGACTTCAATGAGACTCATCTCTTGAGTGATACTTATTTCATATGGCTGTTCAGCCACATCAGCATGAATTTAAGTTTAAGGGTACCCCCGTCTGCTCCGAGGAGAGCTCTCACACAAACTTGGAGGTGATGGATAACAGATCCTTTGCTGGGAGGCTTGTTGCTGCTGGAGCTTATCAAAACCAGTGGTGCCCCAGAGTTCACCCCCTCCCCGGTATCAACACAATCAAAGTGTGTTTCAGAGGGACGGCAGCGTTTGGGTTCTCAGGGGGTGGAAGACACATCCCAGAGGGGACCTGGCCCTCAGGTCCTCCTTGGCTGTGCGAGGAATGTAATGATACTAGGAACAATATACGTCCCTTGCGATACAATTTCAGAGTCTGATTCTGATCTTGTTTATTTTTGGGTTTACTATATATACAGATCAGTGACATCTGTACTTTATGTGTACTGGTGTTTGACATAAGCCAGAGTAATAACAATCAGAATCTGGTCTTTTACCTTCCCTCACACGGTAAACTCTTCCTTTTTAAAACTATTATTAGTTGCATTCTCATAGGTAAAATGGAATAAATCTCAGTCCTGGGAGCTGCTGAATTTCAGTACTGCTGTGAGTGCAAAGTGCATCTCATTCAGAGAATTACCCACTGGGCTAGTGTTTGCAGTGCCTGTGAACTTTCTTATATGCTTTCCAGCAGAGAATTTCTTCTGTACAGAACAGTTTGATTTTTTTCCCCACTGGGTCAGACTCGTTTAAAATCTTGAGTTCACAAATAGGTTTTATGAAGGGGTCATTTCTTCGAATGGAATGTCTTTTTCTGTCCCTTAACACTGGTATCCATTGACTTCCCTTCTTGATGTCATGGACATGAAGCTTCAAAGAATAAACCTTTAAAGGAGAAGCTGTCATAGCTGTCCTTTCCCCTGGTGGTTCAGACTGTCCTGCTATGTAGCAGGGCCGAAAAAGTGGCATGAAGCACAAGATTCATCTCAACGCCTCTTCACAGAGTCTAAATCAGAAGCTGTGGTTGGGCTAAGGTGGATATGAACCAGACCAGAAGTGGGGCTACTCAATCACCTCCAGCCGTTACCGTCATCATACAATATCAGCATCACCATCCACAATTATTTTGGCCGTGGTAGGACTCTGGTTCATCTCTGCTTCAGTCCAGAGCTCGCAGCTCTTTTTTTTTTCCTGATGGAGAGTTCATGCGTGGGCCTCCCAGGACCCCCATGGTACCAAGAGCCACCACCATGCTCTTTGTGCCCCATTCTTGCTACTCCTCTGCCTTCCGCCTCAACCTGAGCGGCTGTCAACTTTGTTTGCAGCAGCTTTGAAATGTCAGTAGAGATCTAACCATTTGTTTGATCCCCCACCGGGCTTGATTTTCACTGGGAGACAGAGATTGCTCTGCAATTTCGTGCCTTTTGTGCATATGCCTTAGCGTGGGCTGGGCTAGGGATTCGGCGGTATCTATCTGCTGACACACAGGCACTGGAGGCAGCTGGGTGCCCAGTACCGCTCCCACTCAAGTTAATAGCTAGCACTTAAGAAACGCTGCTCGTGGAGACGTATCCCCAGCACCAGCAACAACCTTTTCCTCCCTGAGCTGATGAGTTCTGTGCACTCAGCTTCAGGGGTGGCTTCAATGTCATTAGAGCGCACGGCAACGATTATGCAGGATGATGTAGCATGTGACACTGCACTGGGACTTTCCACCACAGAGAGACCAAGCAGAGGTAACAAAATCTCTCTTTTTTTTTTTTATTAATATTCTCTCTATTTCATGGTGTAAAGCTGAAAATAACTTGTCACGACTATCCATGCTCATGTGCCTTTGTAACCAAAGCAACAGCTATTGATGCACGCTTTTCTTGCTAACTACTCCTCTGCCCCAGAACTCGCTAGCGTTGGCTCACAACAGTGAGCAAAATTATCTGAGGAGGAAGGGAATAGATGGTGAACAGGACAGTTTGTTTTTTCACTTCTGCGAAGAAAGGTTTTTAGATTAGCAATGTCACTCTCTGCTTTGATCAGCAGGTCACGTATATAATCCTACGGTGTGTCATTGACTACTTTTGTTTCTTCTTCTCGTAATTCTTTTAACTGCTGGAAACTTCTTCCTCACAGCCTGTCTTCTGCTTCTTTCATGGCTTCAAAATATTGTACAGACCACTTGAATCCTTCAGCTGATGTCTTCACTGAAAAAAATTCAGGCCCTTAATTCACATCTGCAAAGCTCTTTATTATTTATCCTACTTCTAAATCACTGTTTTTTCTCTCCTGATCTATTCCTTATGCTCAGAGCACTCTTTATCTTGTATCTGCTTTGGTTTCCCTCTCCTGATTTAGTTTTATACTTTCCTTTGAACTTCTTCTATCCCTGACATCAGCTGCCAGGAGTTCTCTTTCTTCAAAACTCTTCTTAAAACATCCTCAAATCGCTCCCATCCTCATTATTAACTTTTACATATTTCCTCTTCTTCAGCAGTAATCTGTTCCATGTGACTGTATCTCCTCTTAGGCACACTGCAAGGCTTGTTCTGTCAGATTTTTAAAGCAAGAAGGGCTCATATTGATGAATTATCTGACTTTCTGCGTAAAAACACAACAGAATTGCACCCTTACTTTCCTGCGCTGGTGCCAAGAGAAGAAAGCAGTCTGGTTTTGAGAAAATTACCCAATACCCATTTAAACAGCTTAATAAGAGAATACTTACCATAACCTGTCTAACAGATGATTTGTTGCATGCTTGTCCTCTGTTTCTCCCCAATTTACAAGCTGGGATCTTACTTGTCCACTCCAAACTTCCAGCAATTTATATTATGCATTCATCTCTGAAAGCTGAAAGAACCTTTGGTACTTGTTATCTTCTCCCTGTATATGTACCTATGGATCATGATCAAGGCAACTTTAAATATTCTTTTTGATTAGCTTTTTGATTAGCTTTCTTTGATTATCCCCTTTAAAGTAAATCATCTATTTCTGGATCTTCTGTACAGTGATATGTAATATCTAATGCCCTGTGTTGGTTTTGAATATTAATACCCGCCTTCCATTACACTCTGAGATAAAGGTATAATGATGATGAGAGGTGAAAAGGTAATTTGCAATAGATAATATTATTCAGTAAGTTGGGCCTTTTTCTCTGTTCAAATATTTTATTCCATGGATTGAAAACATACATTCCAAGTTAACATATAATCAAATGGATGGGATTTTTTTTTCAGAACCCACCACAGAATATGCACTGGATGATTTCTATACTGGCTGTTAGATTAAAAACAGGACAGCTAGAGTTCATCACAATAAATAATAATGTGAAAGTTATAAAATGTATTATGGTAGATATCTTCAGAGTGGTAGCAGCAAGACAAAGTTTAAACTTACTTATTACTGTAGTCAGGTAAGGTCCTCAGCATTTATTGTCAGCAATGCAATTTCTCAACTGGTAAGAGCAAAACAAACAACAGACTTGAGATATTTAATCCCATAAGAGGAGTCCCTCTCCAAACTGTCCAGTTTCACTCACACCCTTGTAAATTATTTCCTCTGACTAAAAACTGTGCAATATAAACCGGATGTTTCAATTCCATGAGTAAAAATACATCACATCCATCCTACAATGCCAAAAATGCCCAACGTTGTTGAAGAGGAACTTTGCAACTATCTTGAAAGTCACAGCCTGATTCCAGCAGTATCTGGCACAGACATCTTAATATACAGTGCCTTCATTACCTAATTTATAAACATCTCATGCTTAACTCATTAGTGCACCACAAAATTAATTGCTTTTATTATTCCATTGTGAAAAGCGTGTGGCCTAGTTTATATCAAAGGTTCAACTCCAGCGTCCATTATGCACTGACATCCAAAGTCATTCCCATCCAGCCAAAGTCTCACACTAAGTGCCACTGTGCCGGCCACGCAAGCAGAAACTGTCACAGAACTGCTAGAGAAACAAACAGAGCCCCAGGAAGGCATTTCAAAGCTTGTAGGTTCATATCTGTGCCCTTCCATAACCATCTGCACTAAAAGCCTTTAATTCCATAACATAGCCAATGTTTATTTGCCACAGCTCCAATGGAGACCTTTGATTTCCATCGAAGCAAACTGGGCTTTTAGCTTTGTTATGGTTTGAGAAAACCCATAACAATCTATTGTCATTTATAATCATTGTCAATTATTCTATCACCCGATGACCCCTCCCCACCTGGAAAGGGGAATCGGGGAACACAAAGAAACACAAGGGTTGAAATATAAATAGATTTAATAGACTAAGACTAAATAATTAACAATAATACTAAAGAACCAGTATTAATCCCGATACTGATATAAGATACAGGAATTATACTCAGCCAATTCTATCAGCAGGAAGCTGTGCACTCCCAGCAGGGACAGCAAATGGCGGACACTGCCAGCGCAATGGCTTCAGGAGGAAGGGAAGGCCTCAGGGGTCCGGCACCGGGGCAAGGAGTTGTCTGGACCCGCCGCCATCAAGGGAGAGAGAGCTACACAGCAAACTTTTCTAATTTATATTGACTGTGACGTTCATGGTATGAAATAATCCTGTTGGCCAGCCTGGGTCAAATGCCCAGGCCTTGCTCCTCCTGGTCCCTGCACCTGGCAAGGCCCGAAAACACTAAAACCTTGAGTCCCACAGAGCCTGGCTGGCTATGAAGTAAATATTTTCACCAATTCAGACACTAGAGTCTTCTAAAAGTGCAATTTTCCCCAGCATTAGAAGAAAAGTTAGTCTTGTGTCTCTCAACCCAGGACAAGCTTTAATTCCAGTTCAACCCCAGTGTTCTGGCCAAGATCGTAGCCGTCATGGAGCTACTCTTAGCACGTTGAAAACCACCAGCTCTGTGACTGCTGCACACGGAGCTCACGGACTTGGGTTTCTGAGCATATTTCTGTCAGCTAAACTCAGCATCAGGGAGAAAGCTTCCAGCAGCACGTGCGTTGGCTTGGCATGGAGGTTTTGGGTATCGAGACATTTGCATTCTGCTCTCTCGTTGCTGTTATGAAGATCAGGTGCTTCCATTTCAAACAATCCGGGCTGTGGGGAGCACAGAGCAATACGCACACCCCACAATAAAGCCAACGATCACCCAGCCCTGCAAGGTGGTGGAGCACCCACGGTGCAGCGATGGGTGCTGTCAACTCTGGTAGAGCTCAGCTTTACCTTGCACCTCATGGGGTGATGATCCAAGGCAAGAAAGTTGAAAGCAAAAAGCTTTTGGTAGCCAAAACCTCTTCTGTGGTCCCAGCCGGTGACCAGGGCCATCAGTGGTCCTGCGTGCTCACGCTTGACCCGTGTCCTGCCGTGGAATGTGACGTTTCCAAGCTGGCAAGGGCAGGGATGTTTTGAAATCCTGCTAATTGAATGACTGATAGGAGCTGACAGGCAGCCTCCCTGGGCAGTCTGGCCATCATATCACTGAGAAAATGTGTCTTTCTCATTAATTCCTGAGGCTGTTTTAGCAGATCATGCTGTGCCACGCTTCGCTGCAGAAAAGTCCCTTCTTCAATCAAATCTGGGGGAAAAACCCATTGAGATCAATGGCTGTTGAGGGTACAGGCAGAGCTAAGAGCCTAATATCTGTAAGCCTATATTGTCTCAGAGGTCTGTGGAGCCTGTTCCTGCTTTAAGTACTAATTATTGAATTTTCTCGTGTCAGAAAAGAGATAACATTTCTCTTCCCTCTCTTCAAAAAAAACAGTAGTCAATCTTCCCTTTTCTGGATCCATGGCCATTTTGAAGGACAACACTTGCCTTGAAGCACTGAGCTTTTCGTTTTCTGGTGGAAAACTGGGATGTAATGATTTTCCTCATCCCGCACTTCAAATGAACAAAAAAGATTTCGGCCCATAAGCAGGAAGATCAGTTCATTCTGATGACACTTCACTGGTATCCAGATGCAGCTTCTGACCAGTTCAGGGGGTTTCTATGTTCGCATTGCATCGTGGCTGAAGCAACTGGTTAAAATCAAAATTATTAACGTTTTTTCAGGGCGGAATGGGCCTTTTCCTATGTATGCCATTTCAGGCATTCAGACCAGTCTGACTTTGGAATACATTATTTATAAGACATAACTCTCAGCTGCAAAAATCAGCTTCCTTCTGCTGTCAGGTACACCAGTGAAAATATGGAGTAATTGAAAACCGGATTGAGAAGGCAAATAAAATAACATAACAGAGAGCTTCTATCATGTTGATACTGATTTGGGAGCTTTTTATTGCTGTTGTTATTGCTGATATTTCCATTCCAGAAACAATTCTACATGTACAAAACCAAGGAATTTAACATTTTTCTTGTATTCTTTCTTCTTTAATAATATCTACCTCCACATATTCTCTACCTACTTCTATTTTTCTGGTACCAGATCATTCATGGTAGAATAATGGTTGCTTGAATCATACTTATATTTACATGCTAAGAGAAGTTATTAATTTAAATGTCACAATTATTAAAACAGATGGATTAATTGTCTCTAATTTCAGGAAAGATGGATTTATTTTATATTAGCTGAATGTAATAGGTAACACATACCTTGCTGTAGTTCGTAGCTGTTGAAATCGCAATATGAAGTAAAATACCAACCCAATTAGGGTTTTAACTGTTAACAGAGGCCCATAAATCATGTCTCAACAGGAACAACCTGGCCAGCAAAGCTCCAGACCATTTAAAAAACCCTACAGGGCAGCTCAAAAGCAATGTGCATGTTTCCCAAGTAGAATTTTCAATTCATTCTGTCTTTTACTGGGTTGCAAAGCAGAGCTTACAAAGGAAACCTGAGAAATCACTGGAGAAAGCCAGCCATTTTGTGCTGTTCTCAGGTCGTTATTGTTCCCTCGAGTTGCAAAGGTCCTTAAGAAGTTACACATTCATTATCGTCTTCCCTTTCTTTGTATACCATCTCCTTTCTTCAGGGAGATGAAGCTACAGGCAGAGGTTTGCGCTGTTCCCAGGATCATTACTGGTTACCTTGGCTTTCCAGCTGCACATCTGCTCATGAAGAACTACAGAGGACATCACACAAAAAGAGATAAAGTCAGTTTTCAGAAACATCTCTATATACAGTCAACTCGTCTTCTACTAAATTAGCCGCCATTCAGCCACATAAAGTAGTTTGCTATTGCAATGACTCAGGCATGATTTTTCGCTGCCCCTTTGAACAGTGCTGTCCATTTACAGGCTAACCACATCAGTCACCATCTCTGGCTGTCTGATTCATCTCTTCACATTTAAGTCAAGTTCCCAAAAGCTGTTGAGCTCAGTGCTAGGAAGGACTGACATTTCCTTCAGTTAGTTTCTGCATTTTAGTTTCCTTTTTTTTTTTCCTCCTTTTTGGGCTAAAAGTCCTGAAAAGCCCCTACAGCAAGCATCCCACGTTTCTCCCAGGGGTATTTCCTTGCCAGGATCACTCTGTGTCTCTCAAGCACTTGTCTGGGTCACCAGATGGATGCAGCATCCACGTGTTGGCCAGTGAGTCTGACTACATTCACCTAAAGCACTCGGTGATGCTCAACCTTTAGCTCTGCCCCTCAGAGTCAAGATGTCTCTGAGCCCAGACTACCAAAGCTGTTCAACTGAGCACAGTTTATAATCCCCTTTCACACAAAAACCCCTGCTGTTTAAACTGTGACACATTCCTGACATGGCAGGAACCATGTGGAGCTGACCCAACACCTGCCGAGGGCTTGTGCTGGCAAAAGGTCCTGCTGCTCAGAACAGTCACAGGGCATTTCTCATCATGCAAACTCTCTTATCCTTAAGAAAGGAACAATATTAACAAAACTGGCTAAAAATCTGTGGTTTTGGCCAATAGCTTCACTTAGAATTATTGGCCAGTCTTTCATTTAGAGGATAATTGGCCTGTTCATGGGGACAGTTCTTTGATATCTGCATCCTCTACCTCACTGCCTCGTTGCAGATCTGTGTCTGCCTCTGTTACTATGCCAAGGAAGCGTGTCTGCACCAAAGCTAGCCGGGTGGTCAAGAGCAGTGGTGGTCACACTGACTATCCATGGGATCTCAGCTTGCTCCGCTGGACCAGCTCTGCTGGCATCACAGCATCCCGGGGAGTCACAAGGCCCCAGCTGGGGCAGGAGTAGGTGGCCCAGGAGCCACCTCTGCAGGCTTGGAGCTGGACCTGCCGCCCGGAACAGACACACAGGGTGGCTACTGATGGCAACAAACCATCATTCAAGCAGTGACAGCGGCTCACCCCGTCCATGCTCTGGACCAGCCTTGCAAGGCACATACAACCTTCATTTCTTCGGTCCTAGGGGTGCTCCACCACAGCAAAGAAACACTGAAATCCTTCACGTTTGCCCCTGTGCTGGGAAGAAATGGTAAGATTCTCGGTTGGTAGGAAGTGATACAGGAGGTGAGGTCTCCCATGGCACTCTCCACGCACCCGAGTTTGTGAGACCAGGGGCAGAGGACAGCTTGAGGGCAGAGAGGTTCCCCGAAGTAGAGCTGTATTTCCCCATTCCTGCTCAGTCCCTGTTTTCCCACCTGCCGGCATCACGGACAGGGAGTTTCAAGAGCAGCCTCCAGCCTTTTCCATACTCCGGGGTTTTTCTTTAATGAGTAATGATCTCTTTCGAAGGGTATAAAGCACGGATTTCTTTTCTTCCAAAACATAAAGAGGTACTTATTGGAGTATCAAAGAGATATTTGAAGCCTAAGGTAACCCATCTGCAAAACGTCTGCCTTTCGGAAGTCAGCGGAACAAGCGGATCTATCGCTGTGGCACTCTGCAAATCCGCCTTCAGAATACACTGCATACAAAATAACTCGCAGAGACTTAAATACGTTAATAACTTAAGAACCTAAATAAGCTGATATTTGATGTGACCTACATTAATGGGGAGGCATTACATGGCAGATAAGCAGAAAGTTCTCGTCTATTGTATGGTACATGATTTATTCATATGGTAAACATATTGAGAAAAGGATATGCTCTGGCATTCTGTCTACTTATTTTTCCCTGCAGAAAAAAAAAATATATAAAAATGATGTAAGAAGATCATGCTGGTGAGAAGATATTCATATCACAACAGCAACAGACTTAGTGGCAGGGCTGCCAGCTACTTCTTTATGGTTGGAAAGATATAGAGAAAAGCGCATAGGTCTCACCGCAGTGCACCCATAATTCTAACTACCAGCCTAAGAGTGGAAGCAGTTCATAGAAGAGGCTAACGGCTTTACCCTGACTGATATCGTTGCATTAATAAAAATCATCAATAAAAGCATCAATTCCCGCTGCACTGTAAATGAGACAGTGGCTGAGTGTGCACTGCAGCTGTGAGATAAGGCACTAGAAAGATATCTAAATTTTTGGCTAATTCTAGATGTCAAGATAATTGGATTTTCCAAATTAAACCTTTCTGTAGTTAAAGAGGATTAAGGTTAGGGACTGTAGAAGGGAAAACTACTGTCACTGTTGCTGATACAGTGCCATTTTTCTTCTTCTGTGTCTGCTCTAAGCAGGCAAAATGGCAAGAGCTTCATAAAAATGTTTAAGTAGTTATATCATTTGCCATCAAAAGTTGGCACAAAAAAACTTTGTTTCTTGTGCATCTACCTATTCATTTTACGAGCTCTTAACAGAATTTTAGTGCATATTGAAGGGACAATCTAAGATTGTTTAGGCTAAAAAGTCTTCTATTAAAAAATACAACATTACTAGATACGGTAGAATGCAAGGATATTGCAGAGTCAAGGTGCTCGGAGAAGAGCAGTATGTGGTGTTAGGTCAAATATCTGTTTAAAACCTTGATCAAAATAAAGTTTGTCATTTAGGAATGTATTTTGGCTTTTTAATTGTCATGACAGCAATGTACATCCCTCAAACCTTGTGAACGCTTGTGTTTCATGAAAGAATTAACTGCTATTTTAATAGAAGTGCTGACAATATAAATACTCCTTGAGATACTTTGTCTCCAGATGGTTTCTCTCCAGACTTTCTCTGATTCCCCACACTTCCAAAACAGGGATATAAACCTCCTGACATAGCAGAGCGTGAGTCAGTCCCATAACAACAAAAAGATGTTCCCTATCGTCAGATTACTCTGCAGCCTCTTCTTGAGAGAGCTCTTGCATCTTCACTGAAGGGATAGATTTTGTCCACTGCTGAGGTAAACCATCACATTCAATGGGCTTAAGTCAATCACGGTCCTTACATTGTTGTACATTGTTAAAGGAGCTCTCTCTTACACGTTAAGGTCATCTCAAGGACTCCACTTTTCCTACCTTTGCTGAAACTGAAGGCTGGAGTGTAGCACCATGTGACAAGATACCGCTGCAGACCTCATTTGCAAGATACGCGCAAAAATTCCACTTTCTTTATCATCATTATCAGTTTAGCTGCTGCCTCCATACTCATGAAAGAACCTAACACTTCTTCCACTCTGAGGCCAGAACAGCACCATCTTCCCTGGTGTATCTGAAAGAACATTGCAGACAGGATCCTTCAGGTGGAAAGACACCAAAACTCATGCAATGGAAAAAAAATAGCTGTCCTGTCCTCTCTGCAATGACTATTTTGTAATTCCACCGAAGCCCTTGCAATCCTCTCCACAGGGTGACTGTATCTTGAGTAGCTGCATGACAAATGATGTCCAGTCAACTGCGTTTCCTGGTCATGTTGGCAGATATTCATCCATGGGCACGGACTTCAGTGCATAAAGGCTTAAGGAGAAAAATCCTTAGGGATTTCATCGTATAAAGTTTTCTCCTCCGAAGTTTTTATGGGCTGAAGTTTTATATCCTTAAAGACTTTACCCCATAAAAATCCAAGAGGATAATAAACCAAATAGCATCTATGTCCAGGGTCAGTAGCTTGGGGGAAAAAAAATAATGCTCTTGGGTAATAATACCTTCAGTAGCAGTATTGACCAGAAACTACGGATCTATTCTTTTCCCTGTTGGCTGACATTTTACCATTATTGCCCTCTGAGCTAGTCACTATTTGCCTGCTGTGCAGAGTAGCCACAGGTCCATGGCGATGCACAGATATTATAGGCATGACTTTGAGCTGTTCTTGAGGAAGATAAAGCCAAAAGTGAACTTTGCAGGCACAATACAGAGCCTCTCATGTTTTCACCTTGCTGCCTCACTCCATGTATTTTAAATCCCAAGTGTATGGATACACCCAAAAATACATTCATATGCTCACATTGATCCACATTAGGAAATGCCTCCCAAACTCTAGAAAATCAGCAGAATACCAAACGTCTCACACAAAATGAGGCTGACTGACTTATGTGCCTATATTTACACATGAAATTCAGTAAAACTTGAACAGGTAGGCCTCGGCTTTTTGGAAAATGTACTTTGGAAAGCTAGATTGGTACCATTGTTTTGCTACTCATCCTCTAAGGGGCCTGAATGACAAGATAATCAAAGTCCATAGAAATATGAAACCCTAAAATCTCTTTCCTATAAGTCAGTGTGGACTGTTAAGTATTCCCGCAGGGGGAATGGGCACAGATCCATTCACAGGCTCCTGAGGTTTTGACAGGAGGACACACTTGCTGTTTTCTGGTCTGATACCTCTAGATCTGTGGCATTAACCATGGATAACATGGCTGTGCCCGTGGAAAGCTGGAACTCCTCCTCGTGGGGATAGATGGGGATGTTATTACTGCCCCAGGTAATCATGATACTATTACACACATTGGAATCTTTTTAATTTTTCCAGGGCTAAATACTACCCACTCCAGACTGCTTCCATTCTAGTTAATGGAGGATAATGGACTGACTAAATATAATAATCTAAAATATAAACAAATCCTCAAGTGATAGCCTGTATTCGCTGTAACAGCACTCAGGGTGCACGCGTGGCAGCCCATCCCAATACCTGCTCAAAAACAATTATAGCATTTCTATGGTATTTCTGCACACCAATAAACAGGATGGAAATAAAATGGCATAAGACCATATCAGAGGACCCATTGTCTAAAGCCATTAAGGAGAAGGACATAGATACTTAACTGATTGGCACTCTCAGCCTTCCATTCTGGGTTGGTGGGAGCAGTTGTCAGCTAAATGACTCACAGAGGCACGCTATGTCTTGGATAATTTTACATAGGTGGAGGACAGACTAGAGAACAAAAGTGAGGGCTTGTCAATAAAGCACCAAGCTAAGCCCATAACGATACTTTCCGTGAATCACTTCAGTGTATAAGGTGATCTGGGAGACTCACACGCCCTGTTAAAAAATATCTATCTTTTCCTCTCGTGCTTTTCTGACTGTCTCTGTTAACCTTGTGTTAGTATTGTCACTATTAACCATGTTTACGCCTTTTCCACGATACATTAATGAAGCCTCGCAGTTCTCCCAGTTTCCAGAAAGGACCATCCACGTCAAGAAGACAAAAATCCTTGTTAAGAACAGAACTGCACTGAAGCAGCACTGAACGTGAACTTACCCAAACCCCAAGCCAGGAGGAACTGCAGCCAAACCTGCCTGGCACTGGTCGATAAGAGTACCAAGGAGGACTCTTTCCAGGCTGGTGGCTCCTCCTGGCAGTTCCAGCACCAGTTCATCGGGGTCCACCAAGTGTGAAATCCACCTCTCCGCATCAGACCGGCCCAATGCATCATTTGAGTCATTTTTAAGGGATGACAAGGTTCATAAGCTTCGTGTTGCCCTCTGCACAGGACTGAATTTTACTCTTAATGCAAATGGTGTTTAAGTGCAATATTTTAAGACTAATATTCCGTATAGACACAGTGTCTGATTCATGCCAACCCAAGGGGCAATATGAATGCTTAGTATTGTTTAACCAGCTCCCAAGGACTGAATAAAACCCTCAGATGAAAGATGTGACCTTCAGCGAGCATGGAATCACTTCTTCTTTTCATCTAAAAGATAATTTATCTAATACTTCTCTCCTCATTGAAGGCATAGGCTCGCTGCACTGAAAACTGTTTACAAATGTTCTTTCTCCATTAAATTGATTTTCTGAGTATAGATAGGCAGTGTTTTCTGGAACTAATTTAAATTCCCCTCTAATTAATATTCAAGACCAAAATATGTTATCTTTGCATGACTGTGCAATTATTAAAGGGAAAATATCATCTGTGAAAGTAATTATTTTTCTTTTTTTTTTTTTTTAACTAGCCAGTAACCGACATGAAATGTATCATTTCTTTGCCTTTTTTAGGCTATGATTGAAGAAGCCATCACTAGAGAAGAATCTTTTTCAGTTATGTACACACCGTTTGTGACAGAAGTCAAGGCTGACAACAAGGACAAGATAAAGGATGTGTTTGCTAAAAGGCACCCTGATTACGTGGAGCACATATATACAGGTAACAGTAGATTTCGCATGCTTTTAAGCGCTGTTTGTGTGTGTGGCTGACCTAATGAGTTTCCAAGAGCCTGGAGTATGAGCCTGTATGTTTCTACACTTCTGGGGGAGAAAATTAATTTCTGAGATTTGCTCTATGATTGTACATGATTTAGGTAATCAAATCAGTACATAGCAAAGCACAGACTTTACACTGCAAATCCCCATAAAGATTATTTTTATCCATGAAACCTCGTGTTTCAGTTGTTGAATTTCATTATTGCAACTAATCTTTTGCTCAAAAGTAGATTGGCAGTGTATTGTGGTGAGAGCAAAATCCAGGTTCATTCCCACCTCTGTGGATTTCCATCGGTCACTGATGGTCATCCCTGCAGCACGGTCTTCACTTTCCAAAAATACCCTCCCTTCTACGAGCACTAATGGACTGACCACCACCTTTGAGAGCATCTCAGATGCAGGGGTGGGAATAGAGAGCCAGTTTCCTTTAGCCTGTTGAAGACAAGTAGGATCCAGAGCAAAGAAGGGCTTTGCAGAGCCCGCTGTCATCTCCTGGTAGAGTGAACTCAAGTATCATCTCCTGGAGTGAACAGACACCTAAATTCTCTTATTTCAAGAGAAATGGGCATGCCATTTTGGCAAAAGAGAGGCAGAGGAATAAAAGGCATTTCTTACTATCATTAACCTGGTGACTTGGAATGTAGTTGACCCTGATAATGCTCGGCTTTGAGTTGGTGATTGAGAAACGTAAAGGGAAAAGCACATTTCTCAGGTCAAGTTCTGGAAAGCCTCTGTCTTCATCACACAAACAAAATGTGCAGCTTACCTCTCACTGCCACTTCCAGCAGGGTGGTCTGAAAGGCTGAGATTTACACCCAGGTCAGAGATGATGGCTTAGTCCCCGCAGCAGGACTGAGTCCCAGCACTCCGCGGATAAATAAGGCTTCTGAAAGAATACACGTTCTGCCTTTAGGGAGGAAAAGAAAACCTATCTGAAAAACACAAATAGGAATTAGGAAACCAAGTGTTTACCACAAAACCTTGCAAATATTTAGCACAAGTAAACTTGTTTTGTTCATTTTTATTTTGCTTTAGGAAACCAGTATAAAACTAGCTCACGTGTTGCAAGTTGCACACCACCCACGTATTGAATTTCTGGCAGTAGCTTTGGGGTGGTTCAAAGAGGGAAAATATGGATTTATCTGTCAAAGAGGTTGTAAAATCCCTGTCTACAGTTTACTTGCTGATGTGACTTTGTGAGGAATTTCCAGGGACAAAGGTATTTACATTAAAAAAATCATGAAATAAAATTCTCTGAATCTGATTTTTGAAAAGATGCATTCATATTTCACATAATCTCCTAAATATACAGCAAGGGTGAGACTTCCAGGAGCAGATAAGCTGCAAAAAGTGTGTGAGTGATACAAACTGAGTTTGTATTTGTACAAACTCAGTTTGTGTTCATAAATCACCAGATGACTCTGAATGTGTCACCCGTCATTTTCTTAATCCTCCCAATAAGGAAAAGGAAGAAGGAAAAAAAGGGAGGTAAAAGATCCCAGTCCTATAGTACTTTAGTCAATTATAGAATGGATTGAATACAGCCAGTTCTGCCCTGAAATAGGCTGGTTTTCTAAAATCTATTTGTTAAAAGACTTGCTTTGATTTTACACGAATTTCTTTGAGTACAGGTTCTGGGATTACTGAAGTTTCTAGTAACAGATACCCAAGGGGTAGATATCCAAGAAAAAACTATATGTATTGGGGTTTTGAGAGTGTGAGAGATCTCAGGCAGGTGGGTCCTCTCCTGACCTCCCTCGTCTCTGTCCTGGAAACCCTCCCAGAGCAGATGCAGCTCCTTTTCCTAAACTTGATGCTGAGATATAACTCACAACAGTGTTAGCTGAAGTCAACCAGAGCACTAGAGTTCTCTCGACTTATCTATTCAGATCTGACATAGCATTACACTTCTCACCAAAAAAAACCATCATAAGCAACAAGTTTAGCTCATTGTCAGCGTGGTACCACCAAGCATTTGACCTGCAGGTCTGCATCTCACATAGGTGAAGTTAAAAATATGAGATAAACCCCATTTTAAGAGTAGGTGTGAAATGCCAGATATCTCACAAACATGTTATTTTAAATAACCTTCCCATTTTGTAACAATCGTCCATCCAATTTTAGCCCAAGTTCTGTTCGAGTGTAAGGACTGAATTGATTTCAAAGTTCTCCTTATTGCCAAGGAAAAGGAGCTGATCCACATTTAAATCCAAGTGCACAATGCAGCTCGTCGCAAAATTGAGAATCCATCAGAAGCAGAACATGCTGCAAGGGAAATATCAGGTCCACTCGCTTTGATTTATATAGGGGTATGTCCAGAGTGCTCTGAGTGGGGTTCTCCATTTGTCACTGTGACCGCACAGCCTGGCATCTTAAAAGCAGAGCTGATGGAAAACAGAGCACTCCTTTGTGAAAAGTGACACTGACATTCAATCTAGGTTTATTTTTTTTTTTGCAGGGGGAAGGGAAGGGAGGAAAGGACAGGCTTGGTTCCTTAAGCAAAGGTGGTTTGTACAATTGCTCTGAGCATCTGTCCCCACCGAGGTCAGGGCAGACCCACTCGGCTGATACACAGGTTTTTTTGGCAGCAGCAGTGACAAAGCCTGGACAAGCCACAGCACAGGCTGCCACGTGCCAGCTGGGTGGATGGGAAAGTGCATATAGGAAGCCTGGGATTACAGTGGCACTGATGGTAAAAAGCACAGATCTGTAGGAAATCAAAGCTCATAAATTCAGGGGATGACAAAACAGCTTCTTTTGCAGTTAAAAGATCAGGATGTTGTGTTACTGAAGTGTTGAGTTATTAATGTTTCGGATGATCAGCACTGAAAAGTGCATAAATGGGAAGAACACGTTTTGTCTTGTGCATCAGCAAAATTTAAGCTGTTGATGCAAAAGGTTGCGGAGTCTGGAATTTCAAAACCCAGCTGTAGCTGGATGGGTTGGTTTGGCCACCTCTGTTTTGGCAAGTTTTCTGGATTACATTTCACTCCATCTAAGATTTCCTATTTTTTCCTAAAAAAAAAAAAAAAAAGGCAAAAAATCTTGTAACTTCTCTTGTAGCTGAAATGTGACAGTGGGAATTATTTTTGTTTCCATATTTCAGATCCTCATGGACTTCACACCTTGCCGCAGACGGCGGAGTGGTCGTCCCTGCCTCCCCAGCAGTACTTGCTGACGCTGGGTTTCCGAAATAAACATATTGGAAAAACCTTGGAAAGGTGGTCAAGTAGAACATTGCCAGTCTTTTCAGGTACGCCAACTTGCTCAATAGCTGGGATAGCCCAGGGGTGACCTCCATCATCCTTGCTGGATCAGGGGGGTCGGGGGGTTTCTCAGGACCCATTTCTCCGTGTCGGCAGCCCTGACTGTCCAGACAGCTCTCCCCATGCTCCTCTCTCCTCCTCCAGTTCACCCATCATCTTGCTCGACCCTCTGTGGAAAATGTATAGGAATAAACACAGTATATGGTTTTGTGATTTCATTTCCTAGACCAGAAAACACCTTTCACTCCTCTCACGACAGCAGAAACACAAAGATATTGGGATAACACTGGGAAAAAGATCTTGCCAGTAATGAATTTTATAAGAAGCACCAGATTAACTGTGAGTATAAAAATCACTTTCTGGTGTGTAGTGTGTGTGGCGGCAGAAGCCTATGAGTGTGTGAATAACATGTGGTTTTTGGTGGGTAATTCATTCTGCACATGCTCCTCCTGTGTCCAGAAATGCTCGGTGAATTGCGTTACGAATAAGGTTCAGTTGGGGTTTAGATACTTTAAAAAAGTAGCCCTAACTATTTAACAGTGTACCCAGTTTATTTAAAATCACTTTGCATGCAATTTTCTCAAGTCTTTATGGCCTATTATATTATATCCCTTCTTCACATAACCACCAAAACTACTGGCTATGTTTAATACCCATAGTATACTACACATGTCACCACGATCTCCATCAAGAGTTAATTACTGCTACTTGAAGCATTTCTAGTGATTTAGATCCTGATCCCTATGCAGTGAAGGATGTGAAACAACCTTCAAATCTGTTACAACCATATTGAAGGTATATTAGTTAATTCTAGTCCATACTTTCTGCAATAATGTACACAGCTTTTTAGCACCATGGCTTTTGATTAGCACAAAAGGTCAAAAATCAAATTTGCATGTAGACTAGACTGTTTTAATGCAATTCTTAAATTATTCTCCTGAAAATAAGTGGAAGAAGCCTCTCCTGCCCAGATTGTAAATGCTAATGTTAATGTTTTTTCCCTAGCAATAACAGTTTTTTAGTTTTCTGTATGTTGAGGGAATCAGAACCATTTCCTCGTCAGGGGTGTCTTAGCAAATCACAGGATTTATATTCTTAGGTTTTGATACCAGATAGGAGGTTGACAAAAACTGCTACTTAGCAACCCCGAGCAAGGAAGAAGCATTAGCTAGATATTTGGGGAAGCTCTGTCTCCTTCACACTCAGAGAGCAGCCGCTGAAACAACAGTAAAGTGCCTGAACTCGCAGCGCCTGGTGGGAGGCAAAGGTGCTTAGTGCTTTGCCAAAATGGGCGCTCATAAAGCATGTGCCTCGGTGGGAGGCAGGTGGAGCAGGCTGAGAGCAGACGTCCCCGAGGAAAAAACACAGCCACTTCTTTCCAGTTCTCTCCTGAAGCCATGCGCTGTTGGCTCCGGGTGACCAAAAAAGCCCAAGTTATTGATGTGCAGGCTGATAGAAGTGGCATCTCTGGGAAAGTGAAATACCTGTGATCGCTGTGTGCATTGCACTTCCAACATTTAAGAAGCTAGAAGTATAAACAGACAGTGGGCTGAGTGCTGGATACAGAATAAAACCCTGGCCCTTCTGAAAGCCCTAGTAAAACTCCAATTTTTACAAAATATTTTTGAGCCCTCACTTCTCTCTTTGGATAGAACATTGAGCTTTTAGAGGTGAGATTCCTGTATTGTAGCTATTCAGTCTCTAAAGAGTATCAGGAAGAGAAGAAGCTTTGCAATCAGGTCTCTTTTGGATTCCCTATAACTACTTCGTTCTGTAAATGAACTTGGAGGAACAGGACCACACAGTTCAAGCAGAGATATGCAGTATCTGGTATGCAGGATATAGGGAAAAGAAACCAAATTGATCACATAAGAGATGGGAGCAGAGTGGTATGTGAGTTTTGCCCAAGCCAGTCCCCACTAGCTGTATGAATTTACACTGCTCCTACACAGTAATATTTTCTACCAACTCTAAACCTCACCCATACAAAGAATATTTAAATATTCTTGCTGAAACAGAAGAGGGCTCCCAAAAATACTGACTGAAATCCCAGCAGCACCGAAGTAAGCAGCAAACTTGCCTTTTTTCCAAGGAGGTCAGCAGAGCATCCCCGCCGTTCAGGCAAGGTCTGGCCAAGGGCCACCTCCAGCAGCAGCGAGAATGGGCCAACAGGTCTGAACCACGGTCCTAGAGATTCCTAAATAGGCACCAGGGGGTCAGTATGGGAGCTTTAACAGAGAGGAAGAAAGCCCAAAGATAACAGAAAATATCACGGAGTTATAATAAACAGCTGCCAATTCTGCATCCATTACTGGTGGAAACATACTCATTTTCCCTTCAGTTTTCAGAGCGTTGAAAGATCCGGGCAAGACAGAACCTCTGACCCTGAGAGCAAATGACAAAGCCGATTATACTTGATAATACAGATAGGCCCAGAGCCAGAACTTCTCTGCTACTGGTGATTAAAATCTCTTTATGGGCCTGGCAGAGATTTGGCCACTTTTGCTTCCTTGAAAGTATTCCAAGATTTTCTTCAAGCTAGAAATGAGATTTCATCGTATTTCCATCACACACAAACTAAATTAAAAACTTCTGGAAGACAACCTTGAGACGCAGACTTTAGCTTTACAACTTACTTTAAGAAGACAAAAGAACATATTTGGTTTTAATACAACACACATTCCTTTCTTCCATCTTCTTCATTCGCAGACACAAACGTACAAACCAAAATGCTTGTCCTAATCAGATTTTTTTTTTTTTTTTAAAAAAAAAAAACATCTCAGTGCTAAAGCAGAGCTAATTAAGCCATGGCAACACCTAATGTAAGTCAATTCTGCCACACCAGTTTTTCAGCTACGCAACCTAGAGTTAATTATATGATTTCCACACGCACCACTGTTGGCAAAACATGACGTTAAAGGTTAAAAAAAGCAGAGCCCTTTCTGTTTTGCGTGAGTGTGTGTCCCCACTTCTTCATAAAGAACAACCAGTCCCATTTGAATCAAGGGGACATTTGTGTACTGTAAAGCAAAAGGCGTTTGAGAGAGGATGTTACAGCCCAGTCCCCACAAAGCATCGTTTGCTGCTGGTGGGGGAAATGCCATAAACCTCATCTCCCCAGAAATACATACCGTGACACAAAGCTTATTGTACGTGCTTTAAAAGATAGATGTATCACTCAGCCCTTCAGCTACTCCTATTCCAATGGAGATTACCACCAGTTAGTCTACCAAGTGGTTTCACCGGGGTAGTTGCTGCTGCTTTGTACACACCGAGTTCGCCTTTCTCCCGCTGCAGCCCCATGCCAACAGCACATGATGCTACTTAAGAGGAGAAACAGTGGCCAGAGGGGCTTATTAGACGGCTCATATTATAAAGGTGAACAAAACCTACCATATGATTCACAGCGTGATGTGCGCGTTTACAGACCTCCCTGTTTTCTTGTCGATTTTTTAAGTAGAGGGGAAGTGTTTACTACATACAGATTTCAGCACACACATTTTCTGGAGGATACCAAGGGCATTAAAGAAACATTATGATGGATTCTTTCCGCTTGTTATTGCAATACACTACAGAGCTGCTTGCAAGGCATAACTTCATTCAGATTTTGAGCAGAAAAATAGCAGTAAAGAATCCACAGTAGAGAAGAACTACGGGGGGCATTCCAGACTTGTGCAAACTGGTGCTCTTAAAGCTGGTGGTCAAACATGCCACATGCATTAGATACGACAGATCCTGCTTTAAATCCAGGCTGACCAGCCACTTTGCTTTTCTATTTCTTTAGCACTTCTAGCGCTCAGCAATTAAACTTTATTTATAAATAGAAGTGGCATAAGGGATGACTCCTTCCACGAGTATAGATAAATGCAAAAAGTGGGGGTATCATCCCAAAATTCTCAATACACGAAAGGACACATGATTCACTCCTCTCACATGCTCTCCAGCTCCTTTTTGCAATGAAAACCTGTCCTATCTTTGCTCTGGTTATTAGTGCTGGGTATTTAGCAAAAGCAGGTAAACTCCATCCAGAACAGGCTAATCTGCTCTTTGCAGGTGCTTTGTCCTTTTTCAACCCAAGGTCAGAGGAATGAAAATGTCCCAGGAAGGTCTTCAAAGATACCTCTGGGGATAAACACCTTTATTTTTTCTCCCCACTCCCCTTAGTTAAAGGAAATTCATGCAGCAAAAGGTTTTCTGGGGAAGCTCTCTCAGAAGGACCCCCACCACAGGCGAGGCTGTCTGCTAAGAATAAAGTCCTCAAGAGAACAACCATCAATCGCTCGTTTTTATGTTTTTGCTTTAAATTCTCCTTGGAATACCAGACAATGGGGTTGAGGCCCACCTAGGGAGTAACAGCATCATAATTTATTAATTTATTGCCTTAATATGTTCCTGCATTTCTAACCAGGATGCAACTGTGACTCCATACACTGCATTTGCTGGTCCTTTTGCTACCCAATTCCTCTCTCTTCTCTTTGTTAAAGGAGCCAACTCTTTTCCACTGAAGCCTCCAGTTAAGTTTGCTCTTTACTTAGCCTTCACTGTGCTTACCTGGGCTGGTTTCATCTTCATCTGATTGCTTGGCCACTTTACTACGTTTTTTTTACTGCAGTTTAGTAGCCCCTTGAATTCTGCTATAGTTCATGTAATTCTCATCACATGGTTCAGCTCCCTGTGGAATTTTTTTCCCCTGCCAGCACCAGTTATTTACTTTCCCTTTCTGCATTTTTCATTGTCACTGGAATGCCACCTCTGACAATGTTCAGCCTCTGCTAATCCCTTCCAAAAAAACCCCACTGACGGTTATTTATTTATTTACTTCCAACCTACTATGAACTTAAATAGCATTGCTACGTCCACAGAGTGCACGTTGGCACAGATGCCCAATTGGTTTCCCATAGCTACGTGGCATGCTCTCCTATTTTTCTGGAGAGTCAAGCAGAGAAAAAATTGTTTTCTTTTTGCCTTTACTTCCTTAATCATTGGAGAAGCCCCCAACAGACACAGCATGATAAGAGAGGATTTTTACCTGCTTTCTTAGCTGATGACTCAATATACTCATTCCTTAGTGCTTACACAAAAAGGTTTTGGGCAGATTTCAAAAATAGCAGGGGAAAAACCTTTAGCTGCATCTAAAATGTTGTGAGACCATTTCATGTTGATAAAAGCTCTCTTTCTCTCTCATTAACTGATTGCTTCTCCTCATTTTAATACACACAGTTCCACCTGGGGACACAGCTCTCTGGCTTTCAAACGCTGATGATCAGGTGGAGATGGGGCTCCATTTTGCTCCTCACTTTAGTGCCATGCTAACTAGACCGTGTCAGACTTACAATTTCACATACCAGAGACCACAGAAAACTTTTTTTCTTGCTGATGTCTCCTACTAATACTAGATTCGGTCCTCAGAAAAGGACTCTTGAAGTGATAAAAATAGTTTGTAAGAAAGGTTGTCCTTGTCTCCCTTCTTAGAGGTGGGTCAACAGAAGTTCAGGAGAAGGTAGACCTGGAAGGGCTCTCCTGACTCCTCAAGTTAAAACACCTGCTATTATACACCTTGTGTTGCATAGTATCCTATTCATAAATTGAATAAAATCCATCTTTGAACTAGTTAGGCTTTCTGCCTCTTCTACTCTTGCTGAAAAACACTGCAGACCTTTTAACCTGAATTATAAGAAGCTTAATTGCCACCCCAGTCTTATTTGAACCTATTTATACACAATGGTCCTTCTGTTATCATTGTCTTTTATCTCTCCTTTCCTTTTCAGATGTTTGCCCTCTTTGGAATTTAGCCCTGCATTATGTTTATTGAGAAGAATAATACGCTCTTGGCATTTTCATTAATAGACTAATCAAACCACACTCCTCTCAAAAGAGGTATCTCCTACCGTGCTGGCTTCTCTGCTCCGTGATGCTTGGGTTTAAATTAACCTCTCCAAACACAGCTGACTGGAGCTATCTGTGATACTCCAGAGAACTGCTGACCAGAGCTCCTCTTCCCTGTGCTGTGCCTGATTCTCCCCTTTTGCTCACGGAAATACCAGTTCCTTGGCTCAGTTCCTCCTTTTCCAGTTGCTTTCCTACCTGGAGCTCCCAGATTAAAGCTGCATTCCTGCCATTGGCCTCCAACGCATTGTCTTATTTTGTATTATTTTACATTTATATTAGATATTGTATTAAAAGGGGTGAAATTAACTACACCACGATTAGTTGTATTTTTCTAGAATTAAAAGAAAACGGAGTTTTTTCCATTATTATTCTTGTAAGATGTATAGAAAGCAAGAACAGCATTGTTATTAAATTCTTAAACTTCATACAAGAAACTATGCTGATAGTCATTTTGATACCACTTGATGCTTACCTAGTACAAATTTCTGGAAAACCGAGATAGAGATCAAACCAAAAGACCGAGATTCTTTGCCAAGAGAAGCTCATTTTAAAAACAGGACACCATTTATTGAAAAAATAAATGTCAGTCAAAACTTTCTATTCACCCTGTTCCATATACTATTGGATTTTAAATCCCATACCTGAAAGTGTATGGAAATGGCAGCATCAGCGTACAACTGCCAGAACAAAGGTCTGCTAAAAATACTGGAAGTGGTTTTGAAAATTGATGCCAATTCTTGGAATTTCAGGCACTTAAATACGTTCAAAACCCTGATTAGACGAATGGAAATTTGACTCGGAAGGGCTGAACAGTCAGATATGCAATGGCTACATCTCGTCGAGAATCTGGGCCAAATTGCTTTTGAAAATCTCAGCAGGGTGCTTATTTGCATTTTTGGCACCAGAATACTTTTGAAAATATGGTGGTAAGACTGCCATCCGTCAAACACTTCAGCAGGTGCTGAGATTTTATGCAAGCACTTGGCTGAGTTTCTGTATTCACATGCTTAAAATTTACCATGTGCCTAGCTGCCTGGAGGATCAGAGACCACCTCTGCAGGTTTTAGTCCCTCAAGGTTATATATTTGAAAACTATGGATTTGCCTAGTCTGCAAACAAGCCGTGAGCTGACACACTGCAAGGCTTTTCTCAACCTCTTCACTGAAACTTTAAAAGCAATCCATAAAAGTCAGATAATATTTAACAGAGGGGATTATGGAAAAGCCATTTCCAAATGAGAAGATTGCATTCATGTTTGTTATCTCCTGTCTCCCCTTCACATATATTATGACTACATATTTATTTTTCTAGTACTACTAGAGAGATTGTGGAAAGAAAGTCCTTTTTTATTATTTTTTTTTCCCCTCTATAAAGATTTTCAGCAGCATTATCTTAAAGGTGCTGGATGCCATATTGCTTATAGTATTACCTGCACAGATATACATGATGATAAGCCTCAAGGCACGGAACTCAAAGGATAACTGTGGGGTTTTTTTGCGACTCTCCTGTAACCTGCTTTGCTTTTGCTGGGAAAACAGGACCGACTCTGCGCGTGTTCCCGTGGGATAGAGAAGTTGCATTACGCCAGCCTCCTCGGCCGCCTGCAGAGAGGCCAGGAACAGTCCCAAGCGATTAATCAAGCCATGGCTGACCTAGCAACCATTCCCTACCTGCAGGACATCAGTAGGAAGGATGCCAAACTGGTGAGTATTTATTCCTAATACTTGTTTTGGCCTTTAGAAGCAGGGAGGGAAGGGCTGGGGCTGAGAACTGCACTGCAATTTGCCATAAAAGTCTTTTTTTTTTTTTTTTGAATGTGCAGACCTTAAAGTAGTTTTAAAATCCTACTGCAGTGCCTTTGTCAGAGGAGGTGCTAATCACCTGCAAGGATGACTTTTATAGAACCAGCATGACTCATCTGTAGGCATATTTTTAAAACCTCTTCTTTTCCCCCAAACCTCCCCAAATCAGTCTGGGAAAATGATTGCAATTATTCAGATGGTGCTACTTTAAGATATCTAACATCAGGAGCCACCTGCAGCAAAAACTGGCCGAATCTGGTTAAAGCTGAGGAGAAGAGGGGAAAGCAGAGAAAAGATTTTCTTGCCTGGCTCCATCTACAACTTACTCCCTGTCCCTGAATAAACCGATTTACCTGCTATGCTTCTGTTTTCCTTTTGTAAAACAAGGGCAGCGATGGTAGCAAGGCTGTTGCAAGACTAGAGTCATTAATAGCTTGATAGTATATGGATAACGGGCAACCAGAGAGTGCCTTATGGTTATTCTTCCACGAGGCTGTGGAGTTTTCTGATGGGGGAGGGAGGGAGCTCACGTACATACAAATTTTCATGCATTTTCATTCTAGCAAAAGGAATAATAATAAAAAAAAAAAGAATTCCCTCCACAGTCCCTGCATTTCAATGCAGTCCAATTTTGCTGATCCAACTTCACTAAAAAAAAAAACCTCTTGGTTTTCCCAAAGCCAGTCCCTTGACGTTTGTTTGCAGCCCTGCAAAGCTCCTAAGCTCTGTAGAATTAAAGCTTCACAGCAGCTTGCTTTAGGGAAGACGAGCAGCGGCCCGCAACTGCGGGAGGTGGTTGCCAGACTTTGAAGTCTGGGCGCGAGATAAGGGGAAACGACATCGTGAAGAAACTGTGCTATTAGAAGGCATTCTCCTTTTGATGCAAGTTTTCTGGTATTAAACTGCAGCAGGCCCACATTTCAAGGCTGACTAAAGGGTCCTGAGTTATTGGTACATATTTCAGTGGTGGGTTTTTCTCCAGGGTACAATATTTTCAGTACATCACACGTTCGGCACAGGCTATTGCGCTGTTGCCTGTATCTTCTCGTGTCGTAATCATAAGCCTGACCTGGAAAGCTTTTTGGGGGAGGCTCTAGACCACCCAAGACAAAAGTCTTCAGTCTCTTAGGGGTAGGACTGGGCAGAACGAGGGTCCATGCTGGGAGATTTAAGTGACAGATCTTTCAACAAAACACATACGCTTTGTTTACTAAACCCAAGGTAAAAAATATTTTTAAGAGAATAAAGGCGGAAAAGCTCTACCAGCTACCCTGTCCAAAGCATTAAAATGTATTAATTCAGCATTCATTTCTTTTCCTTTGTCCTGTCATCCTGCTGTGAAATATATCGGTAGTCGGCGAGTGCAAACGGAGGCTCGGATGCTTTGTAGCTAGAATATTTTAGTAAACTTCAGGCACCACAGTGTTAAGGCACAAGACTGCGAGCAAAAACTTGCTGAGTGGCTCCACCAGGGAGTGATTAATGGGCTTTACCTTTCCTGGTGGCACCAGAATAGCACGGGCTCTCGTGCCAGCAGGGACCGTTTCCCTACCACATCGAGCACACAACGTTGCTGCCCAGCGTTGGGTCTGCGCTCCCAAACCATCCAGGGAGAAATGAGAGATCCTCATTTGCTCAGTCTGCCTGTTGTCCTCCTCCTTTCACCAGGCTCCAGGCTGGATGAAACACTTGAGGGACCGGGCTGTACTGGTGTGATTCATCAGCTCTCACTGGATGCTCCAGAGGCAGCCCCTTCATGTCCATGGGGTCAGAACAACAGCATCCAGGCTGACTCCATGTGCTTCAGCAGCATTTCTAAGAGATACCTAAATTTTTCCACAAGGGACACTGAGCTGGCCAAATTCTAATCTCACTTGCACTAATAAAAATTTAAAGTAAGTCCTCTTCAGGTCATTCTGACTCTACGTTAGTAAAACTGAGATAAGACTTCATGACCAAGCAAGGCAGTTAAATTGCGTGAGTTAGAAAATGCTAAAGATGCCAAATGTGTATTATCACATACAGTATAAGTTGTAGAAAGTTTAAAACACACCGAATTTATAATAGTGCAATTTGCACTGCTACAGCAAAGATCCCGCAGGCATTTCAGTTATAAACTCTTCTGTGTAAATGTCTTCCTGTAACTAAATAGAGTCCTAATCTATGGCACAGAGATCCTCAACTGAGGCCTTTTTAGATCAGTATTTATTCATAGGCCCTGGGAGAATAAAGATTTCAGTTAGATTGGACAGTTGAACACAAGTGGAGAAAAGCCCTGAAGAAAGTCTTTCCAAGGTTTATGATTTCACTGTCACCATATTTGTACATCATAAATCAAGGTGAAAGCTTGCTAAAAAAGCAAAAAATCCATTTCAATTTAAAACCAAAAGAGGACAAGATATTTTTTAAAAGGCAGCATTTTTCCTTGGAGGGGATTTTCAAAAAAATATCAGCTTTGGGAGAATTACTGTGGTTTGCCAACTGTCCGCTGCTGCAGCGCGCGCATTTTGCCTGCCACTAGAGCTGCTGAAAAACCTTGGGCGGTAAAAATCCAAACCAGAGCTCACGCTGGATGCTTCTCCCTGGGCTCTACCAATATCAGTGAAACTTTAATTGGAAAGTTTTCTTGTTTCAACTTCTTGCCCAAAGCAACGAAGTCTCCAGCCCGGATGTCCTGTGATGTCCTGGTCTCTGCTGCCCCGGTGGCAGAATCCCTCCAAGAAAAGCGATGGAGAAATCCTCCCCTTCCCCTGACCGGTTCCTCCTCTGCCTGGTTTGACACAGGATCTGTGCTTTGCCCATTCTGCCCTTAATACCCTTAATCTCTGGGCTGTGTCTATTCTGGATTCACAGGAGGAGATTATCTGTCATAAAAGTATTCTGATGGAAAATTTCTGACAGGTTCTCGACTCTTTTTGCATTAAAGTCAGAGGCAGAAATTTGCAGTTTTGTTTTTCATGAATACTGATGCATGACTTAAAAAAAATAGAAAATAAAAGTTTTCATCAAAAGTTTGGACCAATAAGATTCAACTTAGTGGCTGGACAAGCCCAGAGAAATCAGGCTGGAACCATCCGTAGCAAATTTATTTAGAGATTCAAAAGAAGATTCCTGTATCCTTTTTCCAGTGTTGGGACATGAAGAATGTTAATTTCAAAAACCTGAATGTGAAGGTAAACTTGAGGAAATACAGATCTGCTCCTTGAACCTCAAGGCAGAGTTTTATATCTTGCACAGAGGAGTTTAAACACTGGTGTTTTAGGTTTCATCACCTTATGTACTCATATTAGACTGCTGCCTGTCCAGGTACAGAAAGAAGAAACCTTCTCTATGAAGGTTTATGCCAACCGGTCCATACAGACTTTTAACGAATAATTCATTTGGGAAAAGAAACCAAAAACTATTGTCTGAGTTCACTTTAACCAGCTAAACATTTTTAATAGAGCACAGCGATATCACAGGAACTAAATATGAGTTTCTCCCAGTTTGTTTCCAAAAGCCGATGCTAATGGCTGCTCACGGGAGGAGACCCTGGATCCCACCCTTGTCTCTCCATCACTGATTTAAGAGCAATCGAAACATTTTCAAGTGTTTGGGAAGGGTGCAATATTAGGACAAAGCTGGAAGGTTACTGGAGTGAGGCAATACCACAACTAACCTGAATTTTAGCCTTCCCTCTAACACTAAGGACTGATTAGCAAGTATTTTCCTACAGCTTCTTTTTATAGTTTACACTAGAAATTGTCAGCCTTGTTTTTATGCTCCGTTATGCTGAATGATGGGGAGAAGGGAGAGTTTGCCAGAGAAAAAGGATAGTAAAAGCAGTGAAAATGAGCTCGATACTTCCAGCTACAGTAAAAGCATCTCAGCTTTAGTGTTGTCCTCTTGTGAGGTTTTACATGCTGCCTTAAATTACGATACATTAGCCTTGGGAGAAAATACTAAAAAGCATTCATGTACGACACAGAATATCCCAGACAGCTAAAATATGGAGCCTTTATTCTTTACAACCCAAGTCTTCCTTTTACTAAGTATAAACATTTACTGCATTAAAACATATAGGCTTAAATACAAATTTCTGAAAGGATTTTTTCCCATTGTTAAGTATTTTATACCCACAATAATACAATGTAATGGCTGAAGCAAAGACGAGGTGGCAGTGCTCATTGTGTGAAAGATGAGTAATAAAATCATCAGCGTACAAATGATTTTTTAATTAGGTTTTAATCTGTGTATTTAGAGAAGTTATTTCTGTGTGAATTCCACACTGATAATTTTTATCTTGGTGCCACAGCTGCAGTCACTAATGGCAGATGCCATGGACACCCTTGAAGGAAGAAGAAGTGATAAAGGACGTGTGTGGAATAAAATTCAGAAGGTAAAAACCTGCAGCAAAGGGCAGGAGAGTATATTGTTCCTCGGGGAGTAAATGTCCACCTGAGTCATATCTGTTCAAAAGGCAGAAAAGAAAGTAGGTGCCGTTTGTGTGCCTTGAACTCTGTTAGTGCTCAGGCACCAGCCACAAATACATATTTAATATTTGCTTTAGCCCCTACGGTTGAGCTTTGTCCATGTTAATAGCCTCATGTGGTTTTCTAATGCAAAAAAACCCCCCAAAAACAAAAAAAAACACCACCCAAACAACTGAATAGCTTATTTGCAGCTGATAATTATACTTCTCTTCCATCTTTGTCATATGGGGTACTGTGCTAATTGGGCTGGGGGGCGAGTTGTTAGGGAATAAAATTCAGCCCAACAAATTAGGTCCCTTAGTGGAGCTCAAATGAGGCTTCGGTGACGCGAGAGGTGAGAGACATGTAAATGCCTTTCTGGAGTCTCCACACAGCAACCGGTCAATTTAATTCTTAAAGGGTTTGTGAAATGCCGGGAGTTTCGCATTGGTTCTCTGTACAGAGGAATCTGACCCCACGAAATAAATAATAGGTGGGGCTGGGATGTAACAGGAGCATCTTACATTTTTTAAAAGTCTTTCAAATCAGAGCAAATCACAGCTCTGGGCAGTCAACACCACCAGCGTCCAGCCGCTTCCCAGGAAAAGGCTAGTGACACACCACCAGGAAGGGAAGATACTGCCCATGGTTGAGAGCATCGGTCTTACCCCGTGTCTTAGGGCTCCCTCAGACCCCAGACGGACACCTGCTCGCCCTGGGTTGCAACTGGAGAACAAAGGGTTTGGATTTCTGCACCGGTGGGACTTGAAATTGTCACTCTGAGATTTAGGACTTACAGAGAGATCTCAGGGAAGATACTGAAAAACCAAACCCTGGCTGCACCGAGCCAGTGTAACCGGGATGAGCAAACAGGACAGAGACGTCTGACACAAACCACAGGGGTGGAAGTCAAGGTATTTTCAGAGTCCATGTTCTAAGTGATTTGAATTAAAATCTCAGAAGGCGTCTCCTCTGAGAGAAAGCCTGTGTAGGTGTATTGCCTCAGTTAACTGTCAGATCAGTGGCAGATAATAAACTTTTCCAGGTACAGAACGTTTTCAGAAAGTAACCAAAAACCTAAATACCCCAAATTATAGACAGACTGGGTTTCATCTCTTTCAAACACTCCCGAGGCAAAACAAAGGATTAATATTCACACCGCTTTTACATCGCACCAGGATAGTCTCTAAATCTCTCACACCTACCTGCAGACAGCATGAGAATCTTTTGCGACACAAATGCTACATATGATATGCAGTTATGTATATATATATACAATTACATACGTATCTCCTACCAAATATAATAACCATTGCTAACAAGACGAATGCAAAGAGTCAATGATGTATTCACAAAGAGCCTATCCCCTGTACTTCTTTAGCGCTTATCCTTTCCATTTTCAGACAATAGACTTAAATATCATTTTTTCTGAAGTTTTCCAAAAGTCAGGATTTTAATCGACAGTGAGGTGTTTGAATATCCAGCCTGATTTCCACAACTCTGAACGAGCTCAGTTCAGAGGCTGCTGAGAAAGGATCGGGGCTGAAAGTTAGACCAAGCACACAGATACCTAGATATTTATTAAAGGCTCATTAAAAGTTGGTTGACGGTACCAAAAAGATCCCCACATATTTCAACAGATACTGGCTAACATTTCATTGTAAATTCAGTAAAATGTAGTATTTTTTTCAGTATATTCATATGTATGTAGGTATCTCCTTTATATTTCTCTGGATACTTTTACTTTCAATATAATCTTAATGGAAATCAGGCTAACATTTAAAAATGGACTGGTATCCCATATTATGCCACACAAATCTGTGCATAATTCAATATTGGCGAACAAAATTTACTGAATCCATGAAAATCTGCTCTCTGCCATTTTAAAATTTGTCACTTCAAAACTTGTTTGCATTCTGAACATAGTTTCACATTTCACTTTTTCACAACTCAATTTGATTTGAGGCGTATAGTTCCAAGCAGAACTCACTGTTTGCTTCATAATACGAAAATATGTTTCTATATTGTATCAGAACAAAGAAATGAAAAACATCATCAAATATTTCTTTGCTACTTTACTTTTTTCCAAAATTTAATTTCAGCACATAGTCTGTATGTTCTTAGAGAAAAAGTCTCTTTTAAAAGAGGAAACAGGAAAACACTCAGGGAGCTTGGAGGGGGTTTTTTTTGTTGGTTTGTTTGTTTTGTGTTGTGGTGGGTTTTTTTTTTTTAAATCAGCTCTAATTAAGAATGTTACGCTAGGTTAAAGAACTCTAATACATTACTAAGAAGGAGGATTAAATCTGATGATTAAAAATTGATGTGGTGTGGATTACTGCATGTCACTCGTGCTAGAACCATTTCCAAAAGTTCAATATTTCTCCGTTCGCTCATTGCGTGACGCTGGCTGTAGGAGCCTACAAAGAACCTTCACACAGATCTAGTTACAAGGTAGTTATTTGTATTTTTGCTATTGAATTAATTTACATATATTGGAAAGCGAAAAGGAACATAAAGGAGTTTATACAACCAGCTATAAATGTCAGACTCCGGAAAGCTGACAACTATGCTACCACCAATGAAGTTCGGCTTTTGCAATAGAAACAGCTGTTGCACCTAATGAAAGCACTCAAAATTTTTCTCTAATGCAGCAGAATTATAGCAGTGCTGATTTTCCAAATGGTTAAAGGGTCTGTCAGAATTGCCATTACAAACCACCGTTTTCAGAGTTTTATGTTCCGGAGTCAGCCATAAAAAAATTCATTCAGGCTGAAACCTAACATAGGAGGGCACAAAGCCTGACACCCAAACGCTTTTCCTTTTGTCACAGTGGAGGGCTCATCAAATTAGTCTGAAATTAATCTGGGTGATTTTGAATTTACAGGACTGACAAAGAAGTAATATAAGAGTAGCTTCGAGTGTTTTGGGTGCTGCGCTGCTCATCCAATTCACTTACAAATTTATGTTTTTAAGGGAACTAATTCATCAAATGAGCTAATTATTTTTGGAAGCTTTAAATACAAAGGAATGAAAAATGACCTCGTAATTAGCTAGAGAAAAGAGAACATCACTGCACAGAAGATGCCTTTCTCAGTATTACCAGGCTACAGACTCTCCAGCCACCAGGAGACCTGACCCAGGAGAGCCCAGATTACTTTGGGAGATTAAGAAACATCCTCCTACAGAGGCTTCACCCACATGCTAGATACCCCTAAAGAATGCCTCGCAGGCAGGAAAAATGGGTTGGGTCAGTCTCCCAAAATCCCTATTCTGCAGGGTTTTACTGACACTTTTCCTTGCAGTCCCCTGGATAAAATGTGAGCTTTGTATCAGCAGTTTGGGAAAACAGACACCCTGGTCTAAGACCTTTCAAGCAATTAACGGAGGAGGAACTGAGTCCCAGTCTACTTCAGGACCACGGGCACTCCAAAAAATAATTTTTACTGCCTTCCTTCTTTTTATAGTTGTCAGAAATTCCCAAACTGAACTTGCTGGTGGCCAGGCTGCTGGGCTTATAGAGGATTCAAGGCACCATACTAGGGCTTAGGGATATTTCTTTTTTAGTTACTGGCTCTGTCCAAATTGTGTTATAAGTTGAGTTGTGAAAGTACGTAAATACCACACCATCAGCACGTCATGAGAACAGACTTCTCTGAAGCCCCCCTTATGAATGGGAATCCCCCCTAAAGTAGTCAATAGAAAACATTATGGGAAAAAGCATCAAACTTCCTCTTTTAAAGACGCTTAAATCTTCACCAGTGAACAGAAGTAGAAATGTATTTTTGCTTGCTGGATTTTAAAGTGTAAATTCACTTCTTAATTCAAATTAGTATTTTAACAAGACTGACTTAGCCCAGTGGTTTGAGCAATGGCCTCTGATGCACAAAGCTCAGCAGGAACAAACAGGAAACTTCTAAGACTGAGGGGAACTAACCTGATAGTTTGACTCAGTTCCACAAGACTCCATCCAACCACTGAGTCTTAAGCAAGTGAAGATACTACCACAGTAGCCAGGTCTGGCCGTTATTGACTGGTTTCTTTGCCGACAGCATTACATGTGACATAAGTGACATGTGAACTTGAATGTTGGGATAAGGAGTAAAGCTTGGTCCTTAGTATAACTCAAAGAACCCAGTCTCTGCATGGCCATTGCAGGACTCCGGAGCGGCTACAGACAGGGAGAGGGGTTTAGAGTATCTCAGATACATAAAACAGCAGGAAGGCTCCTCCTTTCCTCTACAGAGCCCTTGTTTCTCTTCAGTCTTGTAAGAGAATAAATAAAGAAATAAAAAGAGATTACTTTCCTATCTCATAAGAATAAATTCATTAATAAAGCCCCACAATATTGTTACAGTGAGAGGCATTTCATTAAATAAATAGATACTTTAAAGCCTATCAACCAGAAACTTTTGACATCCAAAGAGAGGAGAGCCAAATAAGCGCAAGTGGCAGTATAGCTCTGCTTCCCCTGTGAAGATGATAATGTAGTTCTGCTTCTCCATTTAGCCCCTAGGCTTTCATAGCAGTTTCATAGGATCCTCTTACCATCATTCGAACAGCCAAAGGATAGACAGGAGTTGGCAAATAAACACTTTCCTACACTTCCACATGTGAGACACTTCATAAAACCTTCACATCTGAGTTTACCTCAAGGGCATCACATACTTTGCAATTTAGATAAGTTATTATGCCCATCATTTGCTGAGCTCAGTGGAATGCCTGTTTCATAAATCTGAAAGCAGAGCAAACACGGATGAGTGAATAAAAGAACAGATGTAACTTACATAAGGATAAGTATATAACAAAAGCTGCACTAATATATGTGAATATGAAATGAAGGAAAATTGGCCCAACGTATTATATAATATTTTAGCCAGGCACACAGATTTTCAGGAGTTGACCTCTGCTTACTACGCCTCTGCCTTCTGCCAACGGCAGGGAAACACTCTCTGATGAACTGTGCTCTTCCACTGACATTATCTCTTAATTGAAAATCAAGCCATGGAGAAGGGCCATAGACTTGCGAGGCTTCGGTCAGCCCGAGGAGCAAGGAGGGAGATTCATAGTGTGTGGATGGAAAGTGGACGTGTTGCTGAATAGTATTACGCCGGCTCCTACGACAGTTATTTGATGTATATGACTTTGTCACGTCTTGTAAAGTCATCCAAGCCCGTGCCACAGCCACCGGGAGCTGCGCTGGCTCTCAGAGCGCACAGCCTTCAAAAGTTGACGCGTTTCGGCGCACTCTCTTGAGTCAACTTGGCTATTCCTGAAGTACTAGAAGGGAAATGGCTCCTGGTTTGCTCTCACCTCGGGGCTGTGACGCAGCCACGTGTTTCACCAACGCATGGACCCATTGCGTAAAGGGAGCAGGAAGCAAAGGATGGGAAAAGGGTAGGAAAAGCACATTTTCCAGAACAGGAGTGGAAGTCTAATGTGTAATATCTAACGCAGAATGAAGTCAGAAAATCCAAATCCAAAAGGAAAATAATGTTAGTGGCACCAGTTCAGGTAGAATGAGAGTGAAGGAAAAGAAGAGCAGAGCAACCAGGTAGCATTGAAAAAATTTTTGTTAGAGTTGATCAACAACTGCCTTCATGGTAAGATTAGAGAAAGCATATTAAGCCATTCTGGAAAGGAGTAACTCAGTACCAAGCAACAGCCTTGAGGGACAAGAAGAAACTACAGCAGAGGTTTCTAACCTGGCATTGAGTGAATCTTTCAGACCAGGCAGAGGAAGTCAGGAGAGTGCATGAGCAGAAAATGAGAGCTGGCCCACTGAGTCTGAATGGTACAAAAGAAACGTGGGCAACCAAAGAGTCCCATTAATAAATTCAGCCTCACTGTAAGGACGCTAAAAATGTGACAGCATTCTCAGAGCTCTTTGTGCGAGAGAGGGGTGACAATGGGATTTCAGAAGTTACCAATACTCCTAGTGCCTAAAATCAATTCCTGCCCTTGTGAGCCTCGGGTTCTTTGTGTTTCACACAAGAGAAGAAAAGATGCCTACACGGCCCTCAGCTACCCTGGAAGCAGTAATTGCACCCTGCCCATTTCCCACCCTCCAGACACCAGTATCTAATATAAAGCTGAGCTATTTAGTGACCACACACTAAAGAGCTGCACCTCCTGATCACAGCCAGACCAGCATTGCAATATAAAAAACAGAGGCCATGACTCTAAGAAACATTGAGCTTTTGGGTACACAAGGTTTTATTCAAGTCTGAAGCAGATGTGGGAAGTTTCAAGTTTGCTGTTCCGCACCAGAAGGAAAGTTCCTGTACATAAAGGCATGTTTTTTTCCAGATAAATCAGTTGGTCTAATAACAGAAATGATCTATACCTGTCATTTTTAGACCATCAGAGCTTCAACGAAACACTGCTAATGCTATTGGGAAAGAGTATTTTGTTATGAGAACGGCTTTGGTCTATTCCACCAAACTATAAGGTGCGATAAGTCACTGGAATAATTTTAAATAACAGCAAATCTAGCAACTGAGCAGTAAATGTCCTAAACATTGGAATAATGTAGCTGCTTGTGGCTGCCTGGCAGTTAAATCATGGGCAATTCTGGGCATTAACAATCCCCGCGTAAGGATTTAGATAAACATTTAGCCAGCCCTTGCTAATCAAGCTGTCAGTTATGAATGAGCAGGCTGCTTACCTGCTGCCCTCTACCAGAGAAGGTCTCCAGCCCTATAAACACTTGCTACCAGCTATTGTTACTGCTGTGAAAAATAGCACGAGTCAAGAAGACTGCTCATAGTAAACACTGCGCTGGGCGGTGATTTCAGGAGAGCCTATAAAGTACGAAAGGACCGTCTGAGTTGTGAAGTAGTAAATGTAATTCATTACCAGCAACAATATTATTTTTTATTCCGTTCCTCATCAGCAATTAATACCCTTTCCTCCATCTGCTTTTAGCATTGGAGCTCTGCTAGCGTGCTAAGAACCTAATGGTGAACACTGGGTTTCCGTGTTTCACTGAATTCATTCCTTTACGATGGAAATGCACAACGGTGCTGTCTGTCAGGCTTTTTCCTCTAAAGACAGTCGGTGTCTACAAACAAGGCATGTGAAAACACAGAGATGGAGCATGAGGGACAACATATTTATGTTTGGCATGGGCGTCAGAAGCTACGAACATTTCTCGAAGCAGGTCCAAGGCAGGAACTGCGCAGTCAGTTGGGTTCCATCCCCAAACAAATGTAGGGACATGACTTTGGCCTGCCCGTGGCCACTCGGATCATCAGCTACTGCACAACCCTTCCAAAAGCAACCAGAGCAGCTCCAATGCACTTCACTTAACACACAAACAGCAAAATCATGATTATTTGTTTTCCCCAAGATACTGAGCAACCTTTGTTGTAACAGACCTTAATGGAAGGTACATATTGGGGTTTCGTTTTTATCAAAATATCAGTAGCTTTTCTCAAGCATATGTTCAGCTTTTCCTCCTTACTCTACGCAGTCATTCCCACTTACTCAAAGGCCCTTCAAGTGCTGTGCCTTTGGTTATATTCAATCCAAAAAGTGCTTTAGCAAGTAGCTCTGGGAGACAAAGGAAAACGTTGAGAGGCACTTCATGTTTAAAGGCAGCTCATTTGCCTCCTGTTACTAATAGCTCCCAAGCAATAAAAATAGATTCCGTACGCCAGAAAATCCTTTTAGCCATTACGTGTTATTTATAGCTCCTGCAAATATTTTCAAAAGCACCTGTTTCTTATTTGAGACTGACTCCCTCCATTTGTATTGGGATTTAGGAAGTTTGAATTTTTAGGCATTACAGAGAATGTATACACATGGATCCTTGAGACCTACATACTTTTACGATTTTCCAGTTTACAGAGTCTGCTTGCTGCTTATCCATCTACATTTTTTTTTCCTACACAAAGTTATTTTCCTGCCTGAGTTTTTCCTTGTGGAATCCTGTCTCTTTCTCATTTCATTCTAAGCTCTTTAGCAGGTACTATAACTGATATTTTGTATTTCTAGGCAGATTCATGCAGATCTTTTAAAAAGGCATGCGTTTTCAAGTTAGTTTGTGAGGAGAATAGCTCCCCCAGCTTTGGATAAGCCACAAAGCTTCCTTTGGACCGTCAGTAAGGTGTCAAACACGGACATCTGTTCCTTGGAACGGCCCCCTTGCAGCAAAGGTTGACAAGTTCCATGACATCTGTGGCCCATCAGGACTTGGACAAAACCACACTGAATGATGGATAGTATTGCAGTGTTCCCTCATCGTAGCTGGTACATATCACATAATTAGGAACCGTATGTGGGATGTCTTATCCTAATATGTGCATAGGAAGGGCAAAGACTATGCTTGTATTGTGCTATTTCAGGGCAAAACCAGATGCATCCAGGCAAGCTCAGAAGCGACCAGTAGGGCATTACTAGAAATGCAGTACGTGCTTCAGAGAAGGAGATGGGAGCTTCCCATAAAGCCCTGCTTTGAGGAGGAGGTTGGTCTCGATGACCTCCAGAGGTCCCTCACACCGAAATCGTTTGGCGATTGTAATTCAGCTGCAGCCCAAGCGCTGCTTCTGTATCCCTCCCTGCCGCCAGCGAATCCATCAGGATGGCACCCGAGAGCAGGGCTCAGCGCTCACAGCAGCAAATCTCTCCCCTTTATCCATCGCTGGACAACACGCACAAAAGGGCAGGGTTAGAAACATTTTCACATGCTCCAAGCCAGGCCCGTGGCGCTCCTTATCTTTGTGTGGATCCATGTCATGTCATTTCAAAAACTCCTGTAGGGCTGAAGCAAATCCTAAGCCAAAGGGAAACCGTGTTTCGCCTCACCTGATGAGACCCTCTGCAGTCCATCCCTCCGGCCAACCCTGTTGCCTCGTTGTTACCCAAAGAGCTCCATGTTTTCATTGTGGACATAAACTGCATTAGAGAAGTGTCCCAAAAGCATAGGTGCCATTGAGGGCACACACGGAGGTTTTGTCCATTCCATTCGTCTCTCTGGCTTAAAAAATGTCATTTCCTTCACACGGGCCAAAGAAGTTTGCTTTTCTTGTTTTCATTCAGCCATGAGCCTAGAGGTTTCTCTCTCCTAATGGAATTCCCCTAAGCCTTAGGCATCAGGCCCAGCATTAGCCCATTGCTTTGATTCCCCAGGTACCTCCATGGGCTCATAAAACCGCAGGCGGACAATTGAAATACCAACACTACGTGTCTCTACTCCTGTAGAGCCCCACATCTTTTCTAAGTGTTAAAACCCTCAGGTTTTGTTCTGCCTCTCCCCAGACTGACAATTTCCAGTATCTTCCACAAGATATTATGAATGCAAGAATTGGAAGCACAGAGGAGAGTTTTGGGGCAATCCCAAATAAATGCAATATTAAAGTCAATGCAATATTCAAATTTCTGTCCACAGACCCCTACGCTTCTCTGCTTAGCTGGATCCCAAAGCACCTAGAGGTACCACACAGATGTGCTGTGGACTGAGCATGGAATTTGCTTTGAAGGCATCTTTTGTGTCTATTTCTTCCCTCTTCCCATTTGATCTTCATTCTGTCCATTCCCTTTTCTGCCTGCTCCTTCCAGCTGAGCACAGGGGCCAGACTGAAGACAGAGAGAAAAATCCAAGGAAAGAAACAGGGTCAGGAGCAGCCTGAAATCGAGAGCTAATGAGGAAGAAACGGGAGGAACTTGAATAGATGGGCAGTCGTGCATCGAGGAGCCTCTAGCTGGGCCAGGGCTGGTGACACTGATCCAAAGCAGAAATGCTGCCATTTCACTGCTGGGAGTAACTGGGAGGGGGTGGTGGTGGAAATACTCAGGAAATCTTGAAAGTGATATGTCATAGCAGCAGAGGATTAAAAATAGGTTGAAGTCCAATTTGTCTTCGTAAGTTCTCAGGTCACCAGGCACTTGAGAAAAAGACCGTAAAGACACTGTATACCTGGGTAGAGGGGAGAAGAGTGACTTCATGCGTTCAGGAGAATATCTAAGGGACTTTCACTCCAAGGATATCAAACAGCAAGTTCAGCTACGGACATCTGAGCACAACTCCTGTGGAGGGGACATGATGCTGCCACCCAGCTCCCCAGCACAGTTGGTGGCACAGGGGGACACCACGTGGCTCAGGGCATTAGAGGTGGGGAAACCTCCTGTGAACCACTGGCAACACCAGTCGTGAATGCTCCACTGTGAACCAGTCCTGCAGAGCCCTTCATTGGGCTTCAACAGCTGCAGGGTTTGGCTATTTAACCTGGGATTCGGTCTCATCATCACCCTGTGGCCAGTTACTGCTCTGCTTGGGAATAAGTCACAAGTCTTTCCCAAAATCCGCATTTCCTCAACAGCTGTGGCTCTGACACGAATCACTACAAACCATGTCCTTCTACCTACTCCCATCCACACAGATTCCTATTTCAACAGTTATTGAGGAGCGGGGGGAAGAAAAAGAGCAGAAAAAAAAAAAAAAAAGTGAAGCTATTGATTTGAAGAATTTGCATTTCCCAACGAGAGCCCCGAAGGTGGCTCACCGCAGCCAGACAGCAGAAGAGCAGGCGCAGAGAGGCTTTAAATCAAGGCAAAAAGGCAGAACATAATGCTTCCAATTTACTTTCTTAAAATGAAATGTGCAAGCTAAAAAGCCATGAATAAGCACTACTGAACACTGCAGCCACCGCAACGAGATTTTTAAGCCATTGCTGCCCCCCCCCTCCCCTTTATCTTGTCAAGAGACTGTATTTTCATTGTGTTCATATGGTAATTTAAATCATGCTAGGGCTCAGAGCATACAGTGTAATTGTAAGTCGGCGAGGGTTTGAATGCCATCACTGCTGTGCAAATAACATCATCAGCTCATCAGCTGTGTCAGTAACATTGCAATTATGTAAGCAACTATTATTTCCACCCCTGATATGCCACATTAGAACTTATTTTGGGGGCTGGAGCTGACAGGTATTCTATAAATATGAAAAGCACACAACGGCAGCGGAGCAGTGGTTTGAGATAGGAACATCGTTCCACCAGGGCTTTCTGGTGGCATCACTGCCCGTGCAGGTACCCCTGGATGGTCCTAAAGGAGCTGCTGTAAAAATTGTTGCTTTCCTGGAGCTCCCTTGGCCCTCACCCCACACCCTACTCATTACCCAGGACCCGTTCCCCTTCCTCTTACCACACTTTGTGCCCACCCAAACACAAGCATTACCTACCCCCAAAATAGCAAGAATTCTTTTTAACCACAGAAGAAAGTTAAGTAGGCATTTTAATTTGGTCCGTTGCAGAAGAGTCTTGGGGGTTTGGTGGTTGTTTTTAATATGTCTAAGCCCCCGGACTGGAGCTTGGCACTAAGTGATTAGTTTTTCCTCAGACTTCCTGTGTGCTTTTGGCCAGATCAATGATTTCCTAAGCTTTTATTTCTGCTTCTTAAAAATGAGGCTAGCATAATGATTCCTTTCTCTAATCCCCTGCGTGTTTATATGGTGAGCACGTCAGGGCAGAGCCAGCCTGCGAGGCTGTCTTCAGAGAGCCCCCACCTCCCCGTCCTCCGGTTGTGATGGATCTCTTGGCAACAGAGGAGCAAAAGCCCACGAGCAAGTGCCAGCCCATCGAGGTTGACCAGCGCGGTAGAAAACTCTTCCACGGCATCACGCACGGTGCTACACAAAGCCAGCCCCCTGAAAATGTCACCCCCTAGAAGCTTTGTGGGGAGGAGGCAGAGCTCCTCTCCCAAAAACACCTTCCTTGCACCCTCGCCCCCCCCGGGGAGGAAGACGTAATTGTCCATAAACTTCTCTTCTTGCCTCGTTTGCTCTCTCTCCCACACGCACACCCCTCACCGACGCAAACCATGGCCAGGACTCGTGGCATGGCTTCAAGTTCAGGGCTGAGGAGCCCATTGCTAACAGCTCAATATGTGAATAAATACAATAGGAAGCCACGCTCAGATTAATTCTCAGTCAGCTGTTCTGTGTTGTGCCTAAAGAAGCAACGCTCCACTGAATGCATGTCAGGATGATAGATTAGGACTTTTTTTTTATTTATTTAAAAAAAAAAAAAAAAAGATTTCACCTTAAAATGCAATTGGAAGATTGATTCTTTAGATCCTCACATTATATAGGGTCTAGGTCTTGAGTATAACTCAGTGTGAAAGGAGATGATTCTCATCTTCACCTTACAGAAACGCTGCATATCGCAAAAGCTGACAAAGGGTATGAATAAAGGTAAGGTATGGGGAGAGAAAGCCATAAAATTATGAAAGCCTGGTATTTACAGAATACCTGCACACAGTACTATTCATCTATATTTTCAGTTGTTTTGAAATCACCTCTGCAAGGAAGATGTGTCTACCTGAATGTACTCTTTATTAGAGTAATTACGTTTTTATTTTGGGGGGACACAGAGGTCATCTATTCTTTTACTGTATTCTCTAGTGTATTATATTCATGGGAAAACATATTTATTCAGAACTTCATTTTGATTTAATAGAAAAATGGTTCTTGCCACAGCAATGTGGAATACTCATTTTTCTCCATGTGTTGATTTTTGGCATATAAATGCCAGAAGCCTCTGTTCTCTTTCCTTATCAAGAAAAACTTGCCTGAGATTAATTTCCTCATCATTCCTTCCTTTTAAAGTGGCTGTTTTTCAATGCCATTTAAAGACAGAGTTGTGATAAATTCCTGTTTTCAATGTACAAATTTCAATGAAAGAGTCTATTCCATAGCAGTAAAGTAATTGAATCCAAATGGAAAGGGGCAAAAAAAAAATAAGTTATGAAATCAGGTACCGCTACTCCAGCCAATCGTATGAGAGGTGCCTTCATGTATTTTTCTTTATAATGACAATTAGTTTTGAAATAAACTAATTACAAAAGTTTTAAAAGTTTTTATAGAGGGATTGGGAAATGCTTCTGACACCACTTCTTTTTAATTGCAGATTGGACTAATTGAAGACTACTTATACCAAGTAGAAGACAATTACTTAAGGAACAAAAGGCTGAGAACAGCTAGGATGGAAAAAATGAAAATGAAGAGGATTCAAAGTACACAGCAACAGTAGAGCCCAGGAAATGCAAAACTGTCCCTTAGCAGCCCTAAAGGCATGGCCACACAGCAAACAAGAAAATTAACACTGTAGATATTTGATACATAGTTCAACAAAAGCCACCTTTCCACTTAATGAGCCTTCCCCTCGCTATGGGGTATCTTTAGCGAGACACTCCTGCACTTCATTAGTCTTAACTGGCTGGAATAAATGTCTGTGAAAAGCTTATTTTAAATTGTCTTGTTTATTTAAATCGTAACACCCAGCCATAAAGAGGCCTGTATTTTCTGCTCTAAGAATATTCTGCATCCAAACTCTATAAAATCCTGATATCTTGATTAATGCCCAAGAAGGACTGAAAACAGAGATACCTGCACCCTTGGCTGAGAATTCAGCCTCGCATTGCCTTTTTTCCTGGTTAAGGCTTTACAATATGGATATTGGTACAATCTGTTGGTGAAAAGTACCATCCTGCATCTTCCAGCTGCAACAAGTTCAAGAAACACTATGAAAACGCTTTGAGCAACCTGCTCTAGTGGGAGGTGTCCCTGCCCACAGCAGAGGGGTTGGAAATTGATGATCTTTAAGGTCCCTTCCAACTCTAATCATTCTATGACTCTATGAAAAGAGAAAGAATATTAAAAAAAAAAGGAGCCCAGCTTTGCCCCATGCTTAAGAATGTGAAGTCTTCAATCTCAACTGTGCCCTAAGGGTGATTTTTTTTCCACCATCAGATGGCAATTGTAGGGGTTTTTAAATGCACAAACGGTCCAGGGAAGAGAGTAACTCCACCTGCCTTCTAGAGCCAATCTCTTGGTTGAGGCAGCAGCCCGTCACGTACCTACATCTTACACCACTTTGGTCTTCAAGGGAGCACAGGTTCCCAAATCCCCCGAGACGCATCATCAATGAGCAAAGCAACCCACCTACTTCTCTGTAGAGATCACCTTATCAGAGGATTTTTGACAGGCATCCCCAGCCGACGCGCGCAGCCGCTTCTAAGGCTGGCATTTCCTCTTTGTTCCCTGTGTTTGCTTTGCAAGAAAATAACCTCATCTGATGAAAACAGGACTCAGTTCATTACATTTTCTCATTCAGGGGTGACTTTAAAACAAAAACATGGAAAGAAAGGAAAAATCCACACACATCCCCGCCCTAAAATTTAATTAAAAATCCAGGACTTCAAAGGCACTTAGCCACTTAATTCCCATTATCTATTTATCACAGACAGAAGTCTAAATCCTACAGATTTTTAGCTGCTAGAGACCATCCTCCTAGGCTCTCATAAAAGATTTTTGAAAACTAAGAAAGAACTGGCAAAAGCTTTGATGGTCCTTTGTTCACTGCTAACAGAATAAGTATAAAGAAATCTTTTTGAGAAAATCTGAGCTAGCGTGAGCTCCTTAAACACGTGGGACAGAAGAACGAAGAGTTATTGCCCTTTGGAGACGGCATTATTTTGCTATGGGGTTGGTTTTGTCAGATGAAGTTTTATGACACATAGTGGCAATCATCCATCTTTGATGAGCAGACAGACACTAAATCAGAAAGACTGCTCCCCACGGATCAGCAAGTCACAGTCAACACACAGTTTGGTAAATCATGAGGCTCTTAAGCAAATACTCCTAATTTGATGCAAGCTGGCTTACAATTCTGCAATATTAATGCAAAAATCAGCTATTTTTACCGGGAGTGACGAAAAAGAATGAAGTGCACTGGAAACAGGTGAGCTTTGGGAACAAAAAAAAGCAACATTGCGAGTGGAAAAACAGTGCATGCAACACGGAGGAGTCGATCCAAGAAAGATGTTCCAGCCCCGTCGCGGAGCTTTGCCAGAGACCCAGGTCCGAGCCAAGGGCCAGGTAGGGCGGAAAAGCTGTCTTAGGCTGCAGATCAATACATCACAGAGAGAGAGGCCCAAATCGATGTGTTAGGTGTCGGAAACATCTAAGCCAACACCTGGCTACAGAGCCCTTTAGCCTCCAGAAAGCCACCGACTGAAGCAGTTGTCAGGAGCCGAAGCCAGCTACGGAACAACACAAAGCAAACGTGGCATTGCTGCTTTCCAAAAATAACCATCTCTAATGCACAGATTCCCGGGCTCAAATCTGCATGGTATTTTATTCAGGACTCATGGAGAGTCAGCTTTACCCTGTGAATATACTACATTTTGGCTGGACAACGGGGAAGAAGGGGGCGGGGGGTGTTTCTGATGCTTGCTGCAGGCACTATAGTTCCTAAATCGTGACATTCACTCGGATCACCTACAAAAATCAAACCACATAATAATTAAGTTGCCTTTTGAAGAAATTACAGACTCTGTTATAATGATTCTCTGGCCTCTCTGCTGTTTCATAGAACGGTTAGAGTTGGAAGGGACCTTAAAGATCATCGAGTTCCAACCCCCCTGCCCTGGGCAGGGACACCTCCCACCAGACCAGGTTGCTCAAAGCCCCATCCAGCCTGGCCTTGAACCCCTCCAGGGATGGGGCAGCCACAGCTTCTCTGGGCAACCTGTTCCAGTGTCTCACCACCCTCACAGGAAAGAGTTTCTTCCTAATATCTAATATAAATCTCCCCCCTTTCAATTTTAAACCATTACCCCTCATCCTATGGCTCCCCTCCCTGATAAAAAGTCCCTCCACATATACCATAGCTCCTCTCATTCAGGAAATATTATTACCAGTTGAACTTCATTCCTCATCCTCCTTTTTGTTAAGTGCACATGGAAAACAGCCCAGCCCATGGTTGCTCTGGCTATTTTAGTCCCATACACAAGGACACATCCGAGACCACTCCCCAAGAGTTCCACTTTCAGGTCACTTCTCTTTCAAAGACTAGTTTCCAAATGAATGATGGGGGTTTGTTTCCCTCCATCACAGAATTCTTTTGTCACAGAAATGATTTATCTGTTGACAGCTTGGTTCGCTGTCCCCAGGCAACTGATGTCAGTTGAAACCACTCAATGAAAAGCAAAGAACGCTATACCAATTTAAAGAAAGGGGGGAAAAACAACCAAACAAGGTATAAATACCCCCTCCCCTAAGACTCGAAACTCTTCAGCTTGCAGTTTGCAATCCTTGCTTCCCTGTAAACACCAGAACTTCTGTAGTAAGCCCTGGAAGGGACTTTGAGCACAAGCAGAGTTAGCTCCTTCAGGTGTTAGGTATATATTTACTGTTGGGTTGTAATGCTAATTATCACACAGAGAAGGTAGAGCAGACAGCGTTTGGTCTTAAAAAACATTTTTCACTTTCACTATTTGGGAAGCCTCTTCTGTCAAAGGGGTCTGGCAAAAACACTTGAAAAATACAAGGCTGTGTGTGATTCAAAGTGACAGAGGATGGGTCTACAGCTAAAGAATTAAACACGTCACCAGAGGAAGAAGACGAGATGCACTGGTGACATCCAGTGCTGGGGACTAATGCACTAATGGCATCCCCTGCTAGGGATTAAATCAGTAGTTGGCTGTTGCTGATCTCCCTCTGTAGTCAAGGAGAGGGACAACACTCAGAAAATAACTTGGAGCACCTCAGTCATACTCCTGCCCCTGCAAGTCTCTCCCTCTACCTCTGTTTCACATCAAAGGTGAAGGAGAAAAGAATGGTTACATCATGTTTTCATTCAAATTTGACTGCACAGATTGCAACCTCCTGAGAACAAGGACTGCCTGCCAGTCCACTCCAGGTGGCCTTGTAGCAATTAGCATATTAATACTTACAAACAAAACACCACTTTAAAAGAAGTCTCATAAGAAATCTATAAACTAATCACGCATTTATTGACACAGAAGACATAGGAGGGCTATGAGGCACCACTCGGTACTTCCAAAACAAAGTCCATGGCTGAAGTTAGAAGAATCTACATACATACACACTGTATTATACCTACAATCCAGCTGAGAAGTCGTATAAACGTAACCTGTTGCTTATTCAGTGGCTAGATGGGATCACCCATCTTTAATCTCCAAAAGCAGTAGGCCACAGTTTTACATTTTTCCATTTGAACTACAATCATTGTCACAAGAGCCAATTTCACGTTGGGCTGTTTCTTGCTCTTGTTGCAATTCATCACGAGAAGACGTGAGATCTCAGATACCTCAGCAAGGCATAGTCCATGAATAATACAGCCCATTACTTTGACCTTTTCAGTTTGCTTTGTGGTGTTATTGGCCAACCATTCTTGTCCTCCCCTGTTAACCACCCCATTAACCTGGGAGGAGAAGGTGGAACGGACAATTAGCCAGCAGAATACTAAAAAGGTTAACACAGGAGCACACAGCCCTGGCTTTCTCAAGCTTTAATGGGTATTAAGATTCTGCAATCTCTTTCCTCTTTCAAAGTCTGCAGGGAAAAAATAAGATATCGCACAAGATGAACTTTGTTCTCATTTCAGATTATAATCATGTAGTTCCTTTCAGATGTCACACTTGGATGATTCTAGTTTATGCGTGAATAAACTGAGAAGAATGTTTATTTTTACCCCTCTCAATATGGAGAATATTCAATTAGAGCGGTGAACTTTTTCTTTGAAGCTGGTCATTCTCAAGGAAAGGAAAATTGGAGAAAGTAGAGGCGAAAAAGCTCCATACGGCACTCATCTTGAAAAAGGTCACGCTTGCTACACTAACTACGCGAGCTGAGTCATTCCAGTCATTTCCTAGTCAAAGAGAGGAAATGGTGGAATTTTTCCATCCTGTGGGCTGTCAGCTGCAGAAAGCTTTATCTCAGGAGTCACCAGGGCAGGAGGATCTCACGTGTCTCAGGCACATGTAGAAAATGAGGCACAGTAGGTCTTGGTGGAGTTTCAGAAGTGCCTGGTTAAAGCAGCTGCCCCATTTCTCTGGAGTTTTATACATCTTTGTAAAATCCTGCAACCTTTTTGAAAGATCACACCATCATGAATGACACGGGTATATAGGTAAGGATCAGGAAATGTTTTCTGAAGTGTTGTAGTCAAAAGATCTAATTTCAAGACTTTACATGAGCTTCTTTTGCTCGGAAAGGTTTTCTAAGGAAGACTCTGGTGGTTCAGTTCCGATGACCTGGGACAGTTTGTTTTTCAAACACTACCATATTCTTGTCTTTCTCCAAATGTGTTACTATTAATAGCACTGATATGAAATACTCACTTTAGATGGAAGAAGCGAGGGCAAAGAGAAAGGGACCTTTCTGCTACCCATTAGAACGTCAAATTTTACATTTATTACAGGTATTGACCGCAGTAACGCGGAGTCTTTTTTATTATCTCACAGTGATAATATAATATCTATTTTGCTTAAGGTGAACAGTGATATTCAGACAGGAAGAATTACTAACAAAGAAAAGATAAAGCTTTAAATTATAAAAATGACTTCGTGGTTTCTCTCTGTAATACATTTTAAGTCCAGAAGGGGCCATTAAGATCACCTATATGCCAAAGATTTTTACACTCTGCTTTTTGATATATGGCATCTCAAGTAACATACCATTTCTTCTGACCCTTGCTCTTGAGCACTATCTTTGATGGATTTTTACAAACTACATATTGAAATATTCACACACTTAGGGGCATGCTCGCAAGCCGAAGGAGATTAGAGAAGCATAATTTTCTTTCAGAGGGGCAGTTGCTCTTTGGGGGATAAAAGTTTTGCTGTGGGTTTGTGACAATTTCAGCGACTGAAATCAGCACAAAGAAAAGTTTATCAGCCTGCAGCATCTTTAATGTGCTGATTTGAAAAGATCTGTAGCAAATTTAATGAGCCTTTATTCTTGATTTAAAGTTTGAAACAGAACTGAGTATTTCTGGGCATTTAGTGAGAAAAGTTACAGCAGAGTTACACCATTTACCAGCTCTCCATAACTCTACCCACTGCCGTTCTGGACTAGAGGGACACCATCATCACGAGAACTTCCAACCTCAACAGCTCATTTCTGCAAATCACTGGCCCAAATTAAAACACATCACAGATTAGGAGAGTAGTAATCCTGTCAAGAACCAGGTTACATTCTGGGTATGGTGAATAGAAAATGCAAATGAAGAGGCAAAAAAGAGAGACAGAGACTCCATTCTGGCATTTGTTATACTGCCTGGGTGACCTAGGGAGTACCTATGGCAGGGAATGAATCGTCCCCTCCCGCAGATAAAGAACTAAAAATCTCATTGTTCTTTGTGCTCACTAAATGGGGGCTGAGGCAATCCGTAAGAGAATAAGAGTGCCAGGAAACATGCTGAGTTGTTATACTGCCTCGAACAGTTTGTCTCCAAAGCCTCCTTTATAAGCAACACAGCAGTAACTTTATTTTTGAAATATATTTATCCACCACTATTGTTAAACGTGCCCTAAGAATTTTTGTTTTCCAGAGGGATGAGACCATCCGCTTCTACATATCAACAAACAAGCAGAGAGAAAGCTTTTTTTTTATTTTGCTAAGATATGGAGCGTCACTTTTGTGGGGGGAAAAGCTGGAGGTGCATAAAACCGAATTCTGCCATTTAATTAGTAATCAGCAATGATCTGTCAGTCAGAGTTACTGTAATTCATGAACTGTTAAGTCAAAGCAAAAATGGCAAGTAATTAGACTGTATCCATTAGAGCTTCACTAGCACTCACTCATACAGCTAGGGTTTCAATCTGAGGAAGAAATGGAAGTGTGAAACTCCTTAATATATTCAGCTTTTTAATTAGCAATCAGTGCTGATTTGTCAGCCATACCAAGGCTAATGCACGAGCCATTGAAACACAGAAAAAAAGGCACATTTTCAAAATCATTTATGCTTATATTTACATTCCCTCCCGGCTGAAACATTGGAGAAACCACTGAAATATCATCTTTGCCATCACGGAGCAGCAGAAAGCATGTAGGACCTTACAATCCAACACAGCCAAGGAATTACTGACTGTTTGGGTAAAGACACAAGCTGAATATTTATGAGGTAGTTAGTATCTCCAAACACTGACAAATAAACATTACCATTTCTAACCGCACACGAAACAAAAATCTCCAAGAGCTCGGCTAATGCAATTTATATTCCAGTCAATCCCATTTTAAAGAAACCATCAATAAATTGATAGCGTGCTTACCAGGCTGTCGCGCTTCCCTCGATCTCTGGATGGAGAAGGTAGTGGTGGAAGAGAAGGGCAAAAATTCATCCTTTATCCCATCTTCACAGGTACTGGGGAAACCTGAGCTGATGAGACAGAAAACAGCCCAATTCTGGGCTTTGGTAGGCACAAGATTTTATCTCCTGCGAAATAAAGATGGGCTCTACAGTGCTCCTGCTAAGAGAGCAACAAAACTGGGCTCTCCAGCATCCAGCCAAAATGCTTACTTCTTCCTCAGCCCCCCAAGAAACTGAGGGGCTGAAGGGAAAGGGTGAATAAGAGGTACAAAGGTTCTCCTCTTTCTACCAGCATTAATATAAACATCAGGACTTTAATTGCTTAATTTCACTAATATAAAGTACCCAGACTAGGCCTCCCTAGGCAGGGTAAAAATAAAAGGATGCTTCACATCTCTTTGTAAGCATCTTTTTTTTTCACTACTTCATACATATATGTATTTATATATATAAGAACTTGCTTCAACAACAGAGGGGAGCTCCTATCATACTCAGACTCTACTTTTAAGTCAGTGCATGGATCAGCTGATAAAGGCACCAACACAGCTTAAACTAATTACAATTTGCAGGTAGGGTGGTAATTGCACTTCTAACTGCCTAAATTAGGCACACAAATGCATGGTTGCATTAGTACAGAGCCTGACAGAACACTCTGTGCCAGCTGAAAACTCAGCCCTAAATAGGGGCAATGTTCTTATCTAAAAAACGACTTTCATTTGCCGAACGCCTGACAGTGTTACATCTATTTCACTCGATGCTTAATTAGTTTGTTTTTTCATGGTGCTCTCATTTCCATTTTAGCTTTCGTTACCGATGGGAGAGAGAGCAGGTTTCTGGCTCCGCACTTAAAGCTGGTCCCAAGGCAAAGACCGTGGTGGCACCAGTTTGCCTTCACCCTTCCACCGTCAGCTGCACAGAGCACTCCGCCGTTTTTAAGCTTTCAACGACTTTTGTGTTTTTAAAGTGTGTTTGAGCTGGCCCCTGCTTTGTCTCTGATGGCTGGCTTTTCAGAGGCTGTAAACATCCATCTCGCAGTGGAGTTTTCAGTTCCTATTTTTGAAACGGCAACTGTTTTTCCTGCAAAATACAGGTCAAGCTGTCCTGTTGAATCTACAACAGACTCACAAGCAGGTGCTCTCAAGCAGCTGTAATGTCTCCACCTTTTCTCTTTGAACAAAAACCCATGAAAAATTAATCAGCTTAGTCTAGAAGTGCTTTAATAGCTTGCATCATGTGATTGTGAATTCTAGGTATACGTTTGTGAATGGCTGGGCCACTCAAGCCCAGACTAAGCTACGTGAGGAAGTTCACATGATTCAGATATCAACAAAAGGAGAAGTTCAGCTCCAACCTGTGGTTTGAGCTGAACCAGACTTTCACTGGTCTCTTGGTCAACTACTGGGTTCTTTCATATCTCAGTGGGGTTTTTTCTAATTTTTTAAGCAAGTAAATAAACTATTTTTTCCTTATATATACAAGCTTTAGTCAACATACTCCCTCCAGACTACCACCTGAGAGCTGTACAGGCTTCTTCAACGCCATTCATAGGATACACTTCTGAGCTCTACTCCTTATTTCAACTAGTATCAAGGATAGGTTAATAACACATCATTTTCTCAAAATGTTGAAGGACATACTTAGATAAACTCCATGGCAATGTACATGTAGAACATCTACTCAAAGGAATTGTCCTCTTGGAGCACTCTACCAAGAACTTCAAGACAGATATACTAAGAAGGGAACCAAGAGACCATGATGCTAGAAAACTGCATTCTCCTCAAAAGCTTGGATCAGAACAGCGAGCCGTCTCCACCTAACATCCACCCAACAGAGGACCCTTTCCTTTGATCACTGTTCTTCAATTTTCAGAGGCACCAATTTAGAGCAATGGTTAAGAGTAAGGAGTCTTGTAGCAACGGGCACAAGCTCATTGACCTGTTTGATTTTGTATAGCCTGCAAGAAGAAAAGGTTGTGTTTTAAACAAAGATCATCGTTTGACCTCCTTTTTGCAGAGTTCCAGTCTCTCTGAATGAAAGCAATTCTTCTGTACGCTGAACGTGGGCTGGCTAACTCGTTACCAGTGGTAGATGAACGAGAGCTAAATTAAAAAGAAATGTCCTTTTTATCCCAAAGTCTGTTCATTAAAAAGTTGCAGAACAGAAGCCGTAGTTTTTCTGATACAGAAATCCCAGCATAAAGACTTAAGAAATAATACTTAATTCAACTAAACTCTCTGAATTGAGGGTTAAAAACTTCTCAGGACATTTGAATCTTCTGTGTCATGATTGAAGCTCAGTATTGTACAAAACCTGCTGTTACTCAACAAGGCACATCCCATAGTGGCTAGATGGCAAAAGTATTATTGTTTAAAATCCTGGTTTTGAGAACCAGTCTCACCTAAGATTTAAAAGAACACCAACGAAAATACCCCCCAAAATTATGTACTTGTTCCGATGCTAGAACATGTGCGCTTAGTAATGGAGATTGAGAAGGTGGGGACAAACCTCTCATTTGCATGACAACAGTGGACACCAATAAGATTCAATGTCCAAGGGGTAGAAACCAGCCAGTTTTGCATTCGCTCACTAGTAGTTTCCCCTCTGCGGCAAACTTTTAATACTGTCTTGCATGAAAATTGGGTCAAATGGTTCCCACTTTTTTCTCCAGTATCTGAAAGACACGTTACAGTGCTCTAAGTAATTAGGTTGAGAACAAGTTGTCAAATAAGCAAATCAGTGTTAATTATTATCTATCACCTTGTTATTTTAACCCAAAATCTCACTGTTTTCACTTCTCTCTGTATCACTGAACAACTTCCTTCACTCTCCTAAGAGCAGTTAAGGGGTTCAGTACAATCCTATGATCCACAGTGTTGTATGACTAATTTGGGCCCAAGCGTGCCTTCAATTAACTGTGCAAGAGTACATCCTGTTGAAGGGCAGGCAAAGAGCAGCAGACAAAGTAATGAATCCAGTGCCTACTTTAAATCATCTCACTTAATGACAAGGAGACTGAGCTGCCATTTTTCCTCTTAGTCCTAACCTGTTTTTTTTTAACAGTACACCTGTTTGTTTTTTTTAATAAAAAAGAAGCATCTCATGCTGAAACTTGACACAACAGGTTAAGATAATAATCCATCGAAAATGCAGGAGAGGGTAAAGTCACCCTGGAGGCAGGCATAGTCTTCCTCGTTCTTCTCCTCCTTCAAGACTTAACAAGGCTGAACAGAACTAGTTCCTCCATTAGAAAGTTATATATAACAAATGAAGAGCAGTACAACTCAGCACTCTGAACAATCCTTTTCCCTTCATTTAGCAACAAGAGAGCTGTGCAGTTCTGGTAACTAAAAGATTAGGCAATACATAGAGATTCAATTGGTTTTGACTGCAGGTGAACTTGAAATAGAAGCTAAATACAAATAATTTGGAAATTGAAGGCGACCAGAGGAATAATGATATGATGCCATCACCCTAAGTGTCCTGGTTTGAGGTAAAACAGACCCAAGAGAACCCTGACAATAAGTTTGCATTCAGTTTACCAGGTTGAAGATGCCCTTCCAAAAATAACAAAAAAAACCACCCAAGACCTCTTGTCGATTTTTTAGCATAGTATTTATTGAATAATTTATCTCCTAGAGTCACTTTTTTATGTGTCAGTGCATATTTAGCTCAGATGTTTATTTTGAATGAATAAGTAGAAAAAAAATGCCATGGATACATATACCCAGGGAAAGAGGGGAGAATGGTGAATATATTAAGGAAAAAAAAAAAAGGTTTCGTTCTGATAGCTTCAGGCCTACCAAGCTGTGTACCTTATTAGAAATAGCTATACAGCTAATCAGAGGACAGTTGTAGGTTGGAGCCTGACACAGCACTTTTTATATGAAAAGACCAAGTAGACTCTCAGAAAAGCCTTTAGCAAAGCCATAAGCAGAATTACTTTAAACAGTTTATTTACATTGTTTAGATTGGCAAAAAGAGATATAAAAAACAGTGAAGTCCAACACGTTCAGAAGCAGCACTAATTACATATAGACATAAGATACCGGTGGTTAAAAAGAAACCAGAAGATGAGAATTCCTGCTAATACAGACGGTTAAACCGTTAATGAAATGCATAAATATACATATTTAGATAGTTCCTGAGATAGGATTGCATCATATTAACTGTTCAGAGAAGATGAAAGAAGTGAATGTACAGTTTTGAAGGAAGACACAAACACGTGAGAAAGCCAGGAAAAAGCCTTAGGAGCACTACACCTGAAATTTGACACACCAAAATTGGGCCTTCGAGTTACTACATCACACCAATAATCCCATGCATTAAGTAACAACTCAACCAATTCTGTGGAAGATGTTGGGCTTGAGGGAGTTTGCTTGTTTAATAATCCTACTAAAAGGGAATGTAATTATTTTCCTCAGACTTCCACTTCAAAGAAATTCAAATAATTCAACCAATTATTTTTGGTGGTCAAACCTAGTCGTAGCCTTTAACTTTTCTGCTCAAATAAACCCACGTAACAAACCACTGAGTTACAGTGAGGCAGAAGACCATGATAACACAAATTCAATGCTTTTTTTTTAATAAACAACTACATTTATAAAATATCTGGAATAAGCAGCCGTACAACAGGTTAACTGTCATACTTGTCAGGTACTTCATAATCCATCTCCATGTAAGAAATCTACAATTCGGACATTAGAGCGCTGTGCCAGTTGATGAAGTTTAGGCAAGCACAGGAGTCATCCAAACTAGTGGCAAGTTCTGTGAACATCATCTTCATTTCAAAAATCTGACAGATTAGTTTATTGCCTCGAGGAGACAACTTCCCTGGAAGAAAAAGCTTCCATTATGTTGGTGAGGAAAACAAATTTGTGTGAGGGAATACTGTGTCTCAAATGAAGACCAAGTTACTTATTCCGCTGATTAGCTGATCTGCTTCAATACAACTAAAAAACCCCTTGTGATTAACTTAGTGTTGTCTAACATTTAGCTAATCATTGCTAAGTGCTAATGACTAAGGTACCATTAATGTCAGTAACAGGTCATTTGAAGAGCCAGCTGCTTCTCAGTCACTACAACACAGCATTGTATTTTAATCCTGCTTCATATCAAGTGGGTTGTTGATCGACTTAATGTATGACTCCTTTCAAAGATTGAGGGAAGGCTCACCAAGGAAGGAGAAGGAACACCCTGTTGGGGAAGAAGAAGAAAAAGGAAAACATTATTTGATCATTTACTAACCAAAGGAAATAGTGCACAGTCATTTCTCAACCTTGATATATAGGATAAGGGCTGTAACAGTACAGAAGATATTTAAGATTAGCAGCAGCCTTTGAAATTAATTGTTCAGCATTTCTAGATTTTGGGCAGCAAAGTCAAACAGCACAAAACAACTCCAATGTACATATTTTTAAAAAAATACAGAAGAAAGATTTTCCTTGTTCCCAGCCAAGAACATGTTTTTGAAGGGTAGCTGTTAACCAAGTATTAGAGTACATCTTGCATCACACTTTTTGGAATAATAATCTCCCTCCAAATCGAAGGCAAGATATGACAATCTCTTCAAGAACTAGAGCTCCCATCAAATCCCACAACTTTCTATATTCTTATTTGAGCTTTGAGCCCCCTATTAGATGCTTTTTGGCTACAGAAGGCAATAGCCATCACAGTGATTTGTCAACGCTTGCTTTGGCTGTGGCTGGATGTGCACAAACCAGGCAAAAAGCTGACTCTTGGTGTCAGGAGCACAGGCTGCTTCTGGGACTTAAAATTACAAAATTTTAATTTTGTACAAAATACAAAATCTGAAACCACAGCATCAATATGTGGCACTAAAAGTTAACCTCATTGGATCAGCTGAGATTTTATATTCTTTTTACATTAGACCTCAAGACACTGTCACAAGCAATCTTCTGTTGCTCTTTATAGCACAGCCAAGCTTTTCAGCATATAAACAGGTCATGGTATTAGGCAGCTGCACCTGCTTCAAGACTCTTTAAAATAGGGATATTTTGAGCAGGGAAAGATATAGCACTTCACTACGAAGTCTAATGCCTGTTTATGGCACATGTTCTATTTGCAGTCATAGGCAATATTTGAGAATTAAATCCTAAACTCCTCTTCATATAGTGGCTGTTACTAGATTCTGAAGTATTTTATACAGGATTTTATTTTTTTTTCTATTTACAGATAGGGGAACAAACACTTAAAACCACAGGTAAAATTAACTTCCCTGCAACCAAGTTAAATTCCTCACAACTCTGGTCAGCGAGCTACACTGCCACTTGGACAACTGAACTGAAACAAGTAGTAATTCAATTGTATAGAAATGAATTAAGAACAAAAACACAGAAAAATTGAAGTTAAAAGGATGTGTGAAAGAGTTAACTTTGCACCCAGAACCAGAAATAGGGGTAGACCACATGTGAGTGTTGACTCCAACTCCATGCATTAGAACAAGTCAAAGAAAATCCCAACACCGTTTAAAACACTTTGTGGATTATAGGTTTTTATACAGTTGTGCCGTGCTTAGTTTAGAGGAATAAAGATTTTCTTTTTTGCTCACTTCCTGTAAGATAGGCATTAGCAATCAGGATTTGCTGTATAGATCTTTTCAGCGCAACACTGGTTATCATCATCTCTAGCATCTCCACAAGTGGTAATAACAATAGGGAGAGGACATGATGTGTCCAAGGCATGACCATTTAAGCTTTCCGAGTTGGAAGAGGTTTTTTCTTCTACAGCCTTTGGAGAGCCAGGACACAGCACAGGTCGAGGCCTGGAATTTTGAGAGCTCCAATCAACAGAATTGGAGCGATGCACATTAACAACACATTTCACAGATCCATTTAGGCTGCACGTAGAGGATGAACGAGCAATCTACAATTAGGAAGGGGTTCAAGAGTTAGTCCAAACAAGAAAATAGCCAAGCATCCAAGCTTTACTGATATTTTCACTCTATAATTTTTCTACATCAAAAAAAAGTCCCCACATAGCACAGGGCAGGGTTTTATTTAAGTAAAACAACATCTCTGGATAACAGCTTTGACTCTCTTAATGGACTCGAGAGAGGTTTCCTGCAGCTTTAGTTTCCAACTGCGGAACTGCACTAGTACCCCAGCTTGAGGGGCTGGAATCCAAACCTCTTTTCCCTTTAACCTTATGATTCGGCATTGGTCCAAATAAAACCACACACAACCTCACATACAACTTATGATCTACTGCCAAGCTGCAGGTTACTACTTCAGAAGTATGAGAACTCTGGGAAGAATTTGAAATAGGAAAATAGATTTTACTACTATAAGTTCTTATCATTTTGTGGGGAAAAAAAACGTATTTTTGTATAGGGTAGACACACAAAGAAAAAAGGTATTTTCATGAGAAGTGAGACGCTGTATCAAAATGAAGACAGAATATTAGAATTTGAAAACAATTGTTGGAGCAACTCCATTCCTCCATAGTTGAAGGAAGAAAATCTCCACAGCAAACTGGGGTATAGCCACACTGGTAGATTTTTTTTTTTTATTTCTTCTAAAGCAAGGGAGTCCACAGTGATACTTCTTTCTATATTAATTCCTATTTTCTCATTCTTATCTCATGTGGGAGAGCAGGCCAATATCTTTATGTTGTACAATTTAATGGCCCCTCAAACATACCAAGTTATCTCTATATTAAAGTACCAACATACCAGGCAGAGCAGAAAGACACATAGGAAATCCTGTTCTTGGCCTTCTGTCCTACGAACTACAGACTTGTAAATAGATGTTTACTCTAGCATACAGATTTACTCGAACACTAGAATAAAAGCAAAGATGATGAAAAAATTCCTCCAAATCTAATCTGCTTTACTAGACTGCAATAGGAACCAGAGTTTGACCTAATGTAGCAGAAAAAAGCTGCAATAGGTAGCCAGTCATAGCAGAAGAGATATTATTTTACCAAGTTCTCTTAAACATGTATAAGGAGATAACTCCCTTGCCTTTTTTAAAAGCTTTCAGGCTGCAGCCACTGTATATTTCTATCCTTCCTTCCCAGTTTGTTTCACAGGACATCCATCCTCTCACTACTTTCACTGACACTTTCACCATACTATTCAGGGTTGTACACCACATTTTTATATATTGTCCAAAATCAAAAGCATGAACATATGACTCTGTTGGATGTTTCTCACTCTCAGAAGAAGATACATACTTCATCTCTGCCTAAAGGGAGTGGGTTTTTTCCTCCCAACTTAACCATACAAGACAACACCCAGTTTCTAGTACATACAGCAGATTTTTCTGCATTTTCAGCAAGCAAACCTTCTCATTAAACAGCTCTTGCTCAGAAAATAACACATCTATGAATGTAGTTAAAAATAAATTTTTCCACTGTGGATCTTGAAATTCATAAAAAGTAAGATCAGCACCAGACATTAAAATAACTGTGATCTTAAAAAGGTTACTTATTCGGCCTGCACAGCCCAATCACTTACCGCTAACGATGATGTACTAGTCAGTCGGCTGCCTATATAACTCTCATTAGCTGAGCTGGGACTTATTCCTTCTGTTGCACTATGCGACATTAAAGCCCTTCGAAGAGCTCTCTTTGGTGTTTTTGAGAAAGAAAATGCTCTTGTAACCTGAAATATTTGACAAGCAGTTAGACACGGAGAAAAAAAATAAATCAGGCTGTGCTAATTACTACAATATAAGTTAACATTCAATTTTTTCATATCTGTAGGACACGTGTCAAATGTGAAAATCACTGCATCAAAACTAGCCAAACGTACACACACCCCCACAAAGCAATCTGACTTTTAAGGCTCCCCTTACTCCTGCTTTTCTCACTCTGTCTGAGAATGAAGACAACATGGGAGTAGGAACAGATAAGCCATACACATAGGAAACCATACCCAGGCAGACATCAGCATTCAGCACTTACTTCCTTGCTAATTCCATCTATTTTACTACCAGGACATGCAGACTCTACACCCTTCCTATTTTTGAAGGTACTTGAATTTAGATAATTGCATGCAGCTTTAAAACTCCATTCATTACGCTAAAAACAGTTACAGCTGAGGGCTGCGGGGTTTTTTTGTAATATATTTAAAAGACTTAAAATATTAAACTACGAATGAGTTCCTTAACAGACTCAAAAACAACCTTATAATACTTATGACCATAATACTTCAGATTAAGACTATACACAGATACTCCAAAACTACTCAGTCAAAACCTCAAACGCTCCCCACCTTCTTTCTTTAAGGAGCTTATACTGAAGAGTTTTAGTTCAGCTTAAGTTTTTCCTGTCACTACTGTTAAGAGGAATACCAGCACAATTCCCTGACTAAAGCAGGTTTTACTGTAAAGCACTATCTTTGTAGTATCTTACCTTTTTTGATGTTTTCTTTATTGCCCTGGATGCTCTGCTTAAAGTACTGTCCATATCTTTAGTACTTACTTCAACTGAATCAGGATCAGCAGTATAAATGAGATTTTCCTGTAGACAAAAATAGTCTTAATGGTCAACAAACATCACCATTTGTCAAACTATCTTTCTTTCGTTCATTAGATGAGATTTAGAGGTTGCAATTGACATATTCATATTTAACTCAATATACAGTTAAGCAGCTATTTGCTTTCATATGTTTCATGAAATTAACAGCTGGTGCAATCAGTTTGTGAAACCACTTCATCAGTAGTTTTACATCTGGTTTGATGCAGCTTCAAATTCAGGGTTGACCAAAATAAAGGCAATAGTTCTGAAGCATATCTAGGGAGTTTCAAAACATAATACCCCTTTGTTTCACTGACACATCTAACACTCTTCTGAAGTGAAATCAGCTCCAGCTCTATCAGTAAGATTACACCTTTTAACTTGAGCCCAACAGATGTTTCAGAAGAGCCACAACTTCTGGGTTTGGTTTTTTTTTTTCCACACCTCATTCTTCAACTCTAGCATGTGCAAAGCAATCTCTGACCAGCTTATAAAACATAGAGGGATGCAGACAGGCACACATGGGAGTGGGAAGTTGCTGGGGTGGGGTTTTTTTGTTGCTGTTTGGGGGTTTTATTTGGAGAAAAGACAGTTTACCTAAAAAACCAAAAAGTTTGGGGAAAAAAATAAATAAGGACCCCAGACAGCAAGCCGTATAGCTATGCCTAGTGGCTAAGAGAGTAGTAGGTAAAGCCTTTACTGCCACCATGTGGCAAAGTCAATGTCATCTCATTTTCATATGATGGCACGAAGTTGTTGAAAACCAGGGAAAAGGGGAACTGTGCTTGAATTTAAGCTCAATTTGACATTTAAATCAGCAAGAAAAAAGTATTATATAGTTGGTACAAAGCAGTAGTTACAGAAAATATAACTAATGGAATTGACATAGTAGGTTACAATTTGTTACCACTATGAAAGGTTGTTCAAGACAGGCAGCATGGTTCCACCAAGGTGAAGTCCTGCCTGACAAACCTAGTGGCCTTCTATGATGACACCAAGCTGAGTGGTGCAGTTGACACACCTGAGGGGGAGGATGACATCCAGAGGGACCTGGACAAGGTCAGGAAGTGGAGCCATGTGAAGCTCAAAGTTCAACAAGGCCAAGTGCAAGGTCCTGCACCTGGGTCAGGGCTAGGGGATGAAGGGATTGAGAGCAGCCCTGCTGAGAAGGAGTTGGAGGTACTGGTGGATGAAGAGCTAAAGAAGAGCTGTCACTGTGCACTCACAGGCCAGAAACCCAACCACATCCTGGGCTGCATCAAAAGCAGCATGGCCAGCAGGGTGATGGAAGTGATCCTGTCCCTCTAATCTGCTCTGGTGAGACCCCACCCGGACAACTGCATCCAGCTCTGGGGCTCCCAGTATAAGAAGCACATGAACCTGTTGGAGGTGATCTGAGGGCTGGAGCCCCTCTGCTGTGAGGACAAGCAGAGACAGTTGGGGCTGTTCAGCCTGGAGAAGAGAAGGCTCCAACAGAGACCTTATTGCAGCCTTTCAAGTACTTAAGAGGGGGCCTACAGGAAAGATGGGGAGGAATTCTACAGTGAACGTAGTGACAGACCAAGGGGTATTGGCTTTAAACTAAAAGAGAGAAGATTTGGACTAGATATAAGGAAGATTTTTTATTTTTTTTTTGTAGTCATGAGCGTAGTGAAACCCTGGCCCAGGTTGCCCAGAGAGGTGCCCAATCCTTGGAAACATTCAAGGCTAGGTTGGATGGGGCTCTAAGCAACCTGGTCTGGTGGGAGGTATCCCTGCTCATTGCAGGGAGGTTGGACTGGATGACCTTTAACAGTCCCTTCCAGCCCCAACTACAATGGTATGATTCTGAATGTCCTGGGGCAAGAGGGAATTATACTTTTATTACACAAAGATTTAACTTCTATTAAAAAACCCAACGTTTTTCCATCATTTTGTGTTATACATAACACAAAAGACAAGATAAGCGACAGACAGATTAAAGTAAATTAACATTTCTGAATCAGTACTTTTCCTACTCAGTACCTAAAAAGGAACGAAAAGCACAAAGCCAAGTTTCTTATGAATAAGTCCCTACATGACAAGCCAAACAAAACAAAACTAAGATGCTATTTTGATTACTTAACTACCTCTCCTGAAACAAGCAACTCCAACTATTCTGTGACTCTAAGTGTCTCTAAAAATTACAGACAACCAAACAGTGTACTTTTGCTGTACAATGCAGAACATAAGACATTTCTAGCTTAAACCCAAGTTGTTTGAACTATATGTACTGTACATATTTTCAGCATATTTGGATGACTGATATGCATACACTCTTACATAATTAAAACATTTGCTTAGCCCTTACATAATTAAAACATTAGCCTCTTGCCCTAATTGGAGAGGATCTACTCTTCAAATTAGTAGTTTTCTGGCTGTGGAAAGCCCACACACTGAACTTCTAGAAGCGTGAGGAGGCCAGTGCCTCCTTTCTTCCCTTGTTTTCAGGCTAAAGGTTTGTGTCTATAGGAGGAAGATGCTTTATCTCTCTTACACTACGGTGACCGAGCAGATAAATGTGTAGAACAAAGAATTCCACCTAATACAGAGTTAAACCAGAACAAATGATTCATAATGCCAGGACTGTATGTTGAAACAAAGCCATGAAAGAAGCAAGCTGATGTCAATTCTGTTTAGACCTGCCCTACTGAAGATCTGCAGTGCAGATTTTAAATTATTTATAATTAATTTGTGGTGGGGGAAGGGCTTGATTCTTGATTTTTTAAGTACTTATTAGCTTCTGCAGAAGCTAACTTCCAGGCTGTTTCCTTTTCCACCTTTTAACCAACACTTGCAGACGTGCTAGCACAAATATTTTCTGCTCTACTTCACCTCAAGCATGTTCACTATTAACAAGTTCTCTAGCTTCATGTGCTTCAAGAAAAAAAAAAAAAAGGAATAAATATTTCCAATCAGCAACATGGTTCCAGACCACTTACTGCATCTGCTTTACAAATAGTGTTAGCCACGTGCCGACACAACATCTTCAACCAGTCTTCTTTAGGAGGTTCTTCAGTTGTCATCTGGAAGCTGAGGAGCTTATTGTTGAGTTCTGTAGGTGGCCGCACAACTAAGGCAAAAGCTTTACGGCAATCTGCAGTTTATAAGAAGAGGTAAAGGGTTAAGACAAAGAATAATCATTTTTCATATAGTTCAGGGGAAAACTTCAAAAGAGTTAACCCTCCATCTGCCAGGAGGTAGAGTTCAGAAGAATATGATTTGGTTCAAGGATTTTATCTTTATTTATATGATAGCTGTTGTATCACTGCAAGAGCACTGAGTTCTGTCTGCGTTCTTCATCAAGGGGCTGCAATCAGCTGTTCATGCAACAATTGTTTATCCACCAAATAATCTGCATCCCATAGTCTGCAGACTTGTCAGTCTTTACTGGATATAGCAGTAAATATCATTCTCTAACTCATGAGATGTCAGACAGATCATTTCTTTATCAACAGAGAACAAGGAAAACAACATTTACCCTATTTTCTAAAGCAGGAAAAACAACAAAGACATCAGTACTAAATATGACACGTTAAAATAGACAAGTTACAATGGTTTTACTGTTTAAAACTTGACAAACATTGCTCATTTGATAGCAGAAAATTAATCCATTGCTGACACTCCTTTAAACAGACAGCTGAAGCATGCTAAATACAGTTGAAAGGAAAAAACCCATTGCCAATCAGAAAATCAGTCCTATAAGAGCGTATACAGGAGGGAGTAGCTGACTTCTCCCAAGACTTGTGTGCTGAAGTTCCTAGCAAATATTAGATGGTATGCTTACAAATGGCTCCCGTTGCCCAAGTCCCAAAGCCAACTTAAGTGATACACAGAAATTTAAAGAGACTTCTTAAAAAAAAAAAAAGAAACCCTGAAGTACCTTTTAAAAATGCAGGTAGGCATCACATTTACTATCTACCCTCTTTGCCATTTCTATTTCTCATTGGGCTTCTATGTTCAGGTACTTCAGAGAATATAAAGCGGGACGTGTACGATGTGCGCACCACCACCTACAGTGAAATATCCAACCTGATTTCCTAGGGTATAGATCTAGACACTAGTCTGACTAGACTTCTAAAGAAGTCACTATCAAGACTGGAACTATTGTAGCATAAGTTCTGCTGCTGTAGCAATGCATTACTTTGCTGAAACCCCCACAGTCTCAGTATGGCAAAGCAGCCAGAGAATTTAAGTCATCTATATCTTTCTTCTAAGATGCTAAGCACAGTTCCTCCTGAGCATCGCTATCACCAGTTAAATGAAGATCTGGTTTCACAGCAACAGCACTTGTATCTAGGCAGTCTAATGCTATGGACTGAAGTTTGGGGTTTTAGTTTCATTTTGTAAATCCAGAGCTGTTAAGTGTGCTCCTCTAAGTCACACTGCCATTTGGTTGGCTTATGCCAATGCCATCTAGTTCTACTAAATTCAGCATCCTGCAGCGACCCTCGAGAAGGCAAAAGGTTTCAATTCAAGGAATTCTCAAGCTCATACAGAGCTTCAAACAGAAGCTTATACTAAAAGTCACATACCCAACATACCATACAACAAATAAACCTTAGCCTTCTATCCCACAACAGCAGACCTTCATCCTTCATACTCCAAACCAGTTTTCATTAGCTATCACCGCACTTCAAAACATACAGACCTTCTGTCTCCCTGATGTCTAAGACTTTCTTGATCTGGGAAAGAGGCATGAGAACAACATGCTTGAGAGATGCAGGAGGCCTCGTGTGGCCATGAGGACTCTTGAAAGCACCAATGACTTTATGCCGTTTCCTCGCAATCTACAGTTAAGTAGAAGACAAAGATTAAAGTTAGAAGGTCTATTATCATCATTTTGTTTCTCTTTTTCCTTCTAGTATACAGGAAGGCACAGAAAGCCTTGCTACAGAAAAACACTCAGAGTATTTTACTCCACCACATAAATCTTTAAGGAACTCACTTATCTACCTATTCACTGTCTACAGTTCAAGTAGCTCAGCAATATTTGTTACTTAGCATCAATACACTTACCTCAAAAATTAAACAGATTAAAAAAATTAATCCAGACCTCAATTATACCCTGCATAACAAGCCCTTTGAAACCTACCACAAAGTAGTCTAGATTTAAACAGAAAAAACATCTATATGCATGAACCAGCTTAGGCTGTGGTGAGTTATGTCCTAGAAATATAACTTGCTGTTGCTTATGGATAGAGCCATTACGTGGGTTTTGCAGCGGAGGTTGGTCAGTCAGTTTTTACTTCAGATGACCAAAGGTATGTACCATGTTTTCTAAGGAGGTATCTTCAGTTGCTTGTACCTTGTACAAGAGATAAGCCAAGAAGCTTTATTAAGCGTTTTCTTTTTTTCCTTCTTTCCTTTACAAGAAGCAATGAAGCTGAGTCAACTTGACTTTCAGGAAAAGTCCACTGCTAGTCACTATAACAGACCTTTGTCTCTAAGGGATACTGAAAACCGTGCTAATTTTGGATTATTTTAGAGTTGATCTTCTAAGAAGACAGTGTTCTTTACTGATGTAGGCACTAACAAGTACTTTTTGAATGTCCTTTACAACCTCAGTTTCTTCGCATACATCTCCAAAACCCCGTTAGATTACTTTTCCCTCCCAGTTCTTCCTAACATACTGTTAAATCTAAGGAGTTTAATATATGATTTTTTTTGTTTGTTTTTTGTAGCCTAAGCACAAACAGACCTACCTCAGAGGCTCACTATTTACTCCCATTAAATATGACTAAATATTAATAAGACAAACATCCTGCTGAGCCAAGCACTTTTTCATCCATTGGTAATACTCAAAATGCTATTCAGATAAGCATTTATTTCTTAACATATTAAGCTGCTTTTAAATTTTTATCTGGCTGCAAGACATGAAAAGCTACATTAACACCTCTCAACCATCCAGAATTGACTAGCTACTTCTATTGGCTTATACAGTAGCTAATGAAAAACGAACATCAGCACATGTGGAGCTATCAGCTTTCTGTGACTTAGAATTCTGCTTCAAATTTTTAAGCTTTACTTGTTTATATTCATAAGTAACATTAAGCCTTTTTATAATTCAGTTCATGAGATACACTTATATAGTCATCTTACCTCCAGGCAATCATTGAACAGAAAGAGTGTGACCTGTTCTCCCCTGTCACAGAGGTCATCGCCAAGCGCTACAGTTTCCAGACGCTGAACTAAGCTTCGGTGAGAGGACAAGAGATTGGCCTAAATGATAGAAGCAAAAAGCTCATTAAGCATTTAGTTCAAGGGCTGGATTACTGCTTGCACTTAACGCTGGAAATCTTTTTAAACAGCACCATTGTGTTTTAACCTCACTTTGGCAAAAGGAGCAAACTAGTGCAGAGTCATTTTACAGGTCTGCAGCTTCAGAGAAATTACTTACTGGACATCCATCAACTTCATAGACGACGTCAAAGAACTGCCTTTGAGCCTCTGTTTTCCTTTTGTCTTCATTAATATGTCTGAGGGAAGCATATGATATTTATCTTCAGTATCAAGCAACAGTAAATAAATGCACCGTATTTAAGACACACTAAAATGCACATTCAGAGTTTACACAGCAGTAACATTCAGTTTACACAGCAGCACTGGGAAATACAAAATCAGCCACACTTGCTCACTGAAATATCTAGATCCTTTATGCTAAGCACATAGGAAACTTCAGACCTAGAACAACGTTCTCGTTATCAGCAGCTGACACACCATTCAGTTAATATATAATTCCACGCCCCTGCCCCACAGGATTTTGAACTGAAGACCAACCCAATGCAGTTCTTTACAGCCTGCATTTTATCCCCCTAAATCAGGGCTGCAGTTCACCAAAAAGCAAATGCAAGAATAATTACAATTTAGAAGTAGTTGTTGTCAAAAATCAGACAAACATTTACCCAACTAATACAGGAGGTCTCATTGCTGGAGACATAAGCTACACTTCAGAAGAGGTGAGACTTACAATCTAAACAGCTTCAGCTTTAAGCTAATTAACTCATGGAACGGTGCCAAGAATAGCTAATACAGGACCAGAAAAGAAACTAATCTTCCACCAATAGCATGTCCTTTCAGTTGATAGATGCAGAGAAGTAAGATTTAGAGACAAAACCACATCCCTTCCGTTCTGGAGGGAATAGATAGAAATAAGATCTCAGAAAGTTCAGCTTTGTGCTGGGGCAGGAAATCAGCAGACATTCAGGCAGAAGAGCTGGGTGACAACACCAAAGTCCTTCAGGAGCTCTGGGACAGAATGACAGAGTGACAACAGCGACAAAAGGGAGAACACAAACAATTACGTATACATAGAGACTGAAGGTACAGCAACAACACACTAAGAGCAATTTAGAAGGAACAGAGAGATCCAAATGTACATCTCATAGAATGAACATTGCTTACGTCATCACTTCCTTTAATGATTCAATGGCTCTCTCTAGAGTTATTTTATCTGGGTTCTCTTCTGCTGTATGCTTCTTAATATCTACAATTTAAAAAAAAAAAACCCTCACATATTACAAGTGCCTAAAAAGAAATATGAAAAATTCAAGTTTAAACTGTAAGTCAAATAAGGTGACTGAAGAAATTACAGCCATCCTAGAGTCCAAATAGCCTTGATTAGGCTGAGTAGCAATTGTCCATGCATCCCATTAGGGAAAAACCCACCTCCAATACAAAACCAAATCCTCAAACTGTTCCAAAAAAATCAACAAAAACCACATGCTGGTTTTGTTGAAGTGTGAAGACAAGCATAGAAGTCTTTTTCTAACAAGCAAAGAGTGGTGGTGGTATATTATTTTTATTAATGTAATCATTATTACAGCAAGTGATTGATACCAGGAACACATGAAGCTGTAAACCTTGTGAAAACGAATTGCTCTCTAGTTTATGCTGGCTGCATTTGAATCTCAATTATATTTGTATTTGCAGAGACAAACTGTTGTCAGAGCAAACTTTTCCTCTACCTGTATCCTGCAGACAAATATACGAACAAGTGAAATTTAGCTGAAAGTATGCTTTTTCCAGTAATTGGTCTTGCTGACTGCCATTAAGCATGATTAACTCCCAGAATCAGGTGTGTTTCATGAGAAAAGCTGTTGCTAATTAAGACAAAAGGAGGTTTTAACACCTGTAAAGATAAATAAAGATAAACTAATTTAAAAGAATAAAATACATCACTAGATTACCATTTAGTAGCAGAGCAACACTAGGCAGCCTTTGAACAGGACGGATAAGGAGTTCAGCAAGGCTTTGGCGGCCACATTCAGGTTTAGCTTGGTTTATCTGGGAAAAGGAAAGGAAGAAAGAAAATAATTCTTACTTTTTTCCCCACATATATACACCCCAAAAAAATCACAAACTAGCAGAAAAATTGTCTTCCTTGAAACTAGCATTGCAGTACAAATTTGAGAATCATTTACCACAGATAACTCGGTCATTAACAGATCATGTTAAAACACACATTTATTCAAATCTGTGCAGTATTTATCACATGATTTCTGTGATTTCTGAGGAGGAACTTGGACCTCTTATGAAAGAGTCCTATGAGGAGCTGGAGTGACTGAAGTTCAAGTCCTTCCTATTTCTGTCTCACCAGGAGATGCTCATGTTCCTCCAAGCTTCCAAAATTCCACTTTCTTCTATCTACTGCATTAAGAAGTTTACTTAGTAATGCTCTCCATATTGTATTCAAAAGACTTAGTTCTGCAGACACTTACCTTTAGGAAGGCATGAAACCTTGGCTTCTGTTTTTCACACCTAGTAATAGTTTCCTTGCTCATTTCGAAGAAATTCACAAATGGAGGGTATGTTTTCAACAAGTCTTTTGACTGAAAGAAACAACTGTTACAGCTCTGCTTTATGTATTATGCAGCATCGTACATATGTTCATATGCCCTGAGCCATACAAAGCTGCTCAGAGGCACATTTCAATAAAGAATAATAAGAAAAGTGTTGTAAACCCATGTGTGTTCACAGAACAAGCTGACATTTTTGCATGCCAGATGCCCAAGATTCAGTGCTGCTGATTAAAAGCAGACCGCTCTCAGAAACATCAAGTACACGTGTGACAAATCTTAAAAGCTGCTGAGAAGCTCGAGTGGAAGGCAGATTCTCACCAAGAAACATGATTTGGAGGAGAATTCCAGAAATTTCAGACAGGTATTTTCTCCAGTTACCGCAATTGCCATTAAAAGGCATTAAGCCACTAAAAGCAATACCTTAGACTGAAAATTTTAACACCAAGCACTATTTGCCTCAAAACGATCAGGTCAACTAAAGCACAAGATTACTAGCAGACTACTTATGTCAAAATGCACTGCAGCCCCAGAGGTAGCTTTCCTGTTCTGCACATTCTGTACTTGGGAAAACAAGGAGTCCTTATTTACTTACACATTTCAAGTCTTGAAGCAAGAACACTAGAAGTTCCATGAAAAGTTATTTTCCTAGTAACTTACTAAGAAAATATTGATCAGAGGCAGCAGATAACTAAGGTTAGAGGAAGAGCCCCTTTTAACACCAGAGTAAAAAGCATGTCTGCTGTGTTGCAAATTACAGTTCTCAAACCATAACCAAGCTTTAATCCCTCTTGTAAGTGAACAGACACATAAACCTGATGTGGATTACCTATACAAAGTATATCATCCAACTCAACTGAAAAGTTTAAATAGAAAATGCAGTGATACAAGTTAGTGTTCCTCTCAGTAGTGCTTTGCTTGTGTTTGCTCCTTGCCTTGTAAGACAAGATTACAGCTCAAATGCATAAAAAAAGAAATGGAAACTTACATATTTAAGAATGATATCACCAATGCTTTTGCTTTCAGTCCAATTCATCATAAGATCTTCCAGATCTTCCTAGAATACACAGAGAGATGGGGGGAAGAAAACAAGATGAGAATGACCTGCCTAAGCTGTAAAATGGGATAAGTGATCTGCCAAACACATATAATTAACTGGGTGTTTCCATGCAAATAAAACAGGCAATCCTAAAAGCTGTACAATTGCACTTTAAGCCTCTTCATGCTACTGGGAACTGAAAGGAAGAGACCTCTGGCTTATGGAATATATAGGTTTTGAATCGATGCAAGCAGAGTATCAGCACTACCCAACTCTGCAACAAAGGTAATAGTGCTGTGTCCAACACACCACAGAATGTATTCCAAATGATCACAGAAGTAGTACAGGCAGAAGACAGTTCCATCAACTCTAATTAAGAGCACACAACTAATAAAGGACTTTTAAGTCCATTAGACAGGATTGAAATAGAACTGGCATAGATTTCCCTCACTTGCTGCACCAGGGTGTCAAGGAAAGTGAGACCAAGCTGTTAAGCCTGTATCAGCTTGACAAGGATCAAGCTTATTCACTGCAGCTGATAACAGGGAGAGGAGGACACAGCTGAAGGTTCAGGACTCACCATTAATACTAGTTTGTTGCTGCCACTTCTATTATCTTTATTACACCAAAGATGAAGGAAAACACTACCACTACATCTAAGCAACTTTGTCTACACACCTGCACACCTGCTTTACTTTCATCTCAGTGGGCACATATCAATACATATTGTTATTAACTAGATTGGATCCCAACAATTAAAAAAACAAGCCCTGAAATACAACAAAACTACCAGACCACTGAGTTACAGGAAGTCCACAAGTCTCTCTATTTTAAAAGCATACTGTGAAATGCAGACAGGAACAAATGCAGGGCTTTTTTTGATGGGTTTCTCTCTTTGGTTTTTTTTGTGGGGGGTTTTTTTGTTTGTTTGGTGGTTATTTTTTTTTAATTCTGTAGATTTACCTATCTTTACTTTTTCCAAGAGTTCTTGCTTACTGCTTTAATAGCAATTTGGATGTTATAAGCACTTGTGAGATGACCATTTGATACCACTGGCCCTTTTGACCAGTTTTGTATCAGTTACAGAAAATCTCCTACAAGAAAAGGTATTAAAAAGGGGAAGAGGACAAGCCAGCTCACAAATGGCAATATTAGTTACATGCACAATAATCAGACTTCAGATATTTATAAATCAGTGTTAAATCTTAACAAGTACTTTGCATTTGCACATAATTCCACAGATTGAACAGTACGTAACAGAACTAGGATTAAACTACATCCATCCAGCAGATACAACTTAAAACATGCAGAAAAGGACTCAAAGTCTGTATCAAAGCCTCCCCTACAGGGAAGAAGTTGCAGCTTGCCTTGATTTTAGTGTGCACATCAAGAATATCCGGAATGCTGCCAAATATGGTCTTAATTTCTTCCTGTGCAAGAATTGGTCCTCCAAGTTGTCCTTCCTTCTCCAACGGAACTTGAAATAACTGGCAAATTAAAAAAAAAGTTAATGCCCTTTCATTCTCCAAATATTACATCAGAAATAGTCATAAATAAAAGCAGTAGTTTTTCCTTCCAGATCATACTTTCCTGCAGCCACAATCTTGAAACATTCTGTTCCCATTTAGCTGAAGTGGATTATGGACAAGTGGTTTTCAGATACAGTTTGATACGTTACTACCACATCACCCCCTTTCACCTACATTTTTACTCACACATCATAGCTCATGAAGTAGATAATCGGATATAATGGAAATAATTTCTAGAAATTAAGCTCATCCTGTAAGCTGTTTGCTATTCTGGTCTTCTTGGAATAAGAAAAAAATTCCCCTGCCATCTCTCTATTCACTAACATCTTAAAAATCCTAGTCATGAAGATCATGTTTTCCTGAAGCTTAGAATTTCCATACAAACTGCAATCCCACTGCAGATCCCAGATTGGAAAGTGTATTTTCCAGCTTTTATTATTACTGAATATTTTTACATGCCAGCAAAATGACATGAGACTGTTTACATTGCAACCTTTTTATGAACCTTTGATGCACCCAAGCCCTCAAAAGATTGCAGATCACAGGTTGAAAGCAATTATTGATGTAAACACTAGATGTCTTATTACAATTGACCTGTCCTTGCTTTAGAACCAGCTTACCTGAATAATTGTGGTCAGTATGTCAACATAGTTGCTTTCTGTCTGATACAACTCCTTTGCCACCTGCCATCTTGCAGACTGTTTTACCGGAAGAGGAGTTGAGTTTTTGGAAGGCCTTGCACAGGATTTTGGTGTTTCTGATGAAGAGATATTCCCAAAAGAAAATAAGAGCTCTATTACAATAGAGTCCCTAAAAAAGCTCACCATCAAAGCAGAAAAGCACCTTCACAATTTTCAGGGGAAGACAGCTTTTTTATTTTTTTTAAGGCTATTATGTAGTTTGTTCTATAGTTATCAGAGCTCTTTCTAGAAAATGGCTTTTTTATTACAAGCTAATTATAGAACAATAATAGTAATATGTTATTCCCAAAATTAGTCTGAAACTAATAAGCCATTTATGGGCAGGTCAATGACTTAACCCTATTATGTTTCATAGAAACTGAGGATTAGGTGTTGAACATTATTTATACATACACTATGTACAAAATTAGTCTTTACTTTCTCTTTGCCACATAAACAATTATCTCCCAGCTGCCTGCCATCCTTGCATTAGGTATGTAGCTCAAAACTATATATTAAAATCCATCCTTACATAAACACTCATATTTCATCCTATTAGGGGAGGCAGGGAAGAGAAGGAAAAAGAAAAAAAAACACAAGAAAGTTCATTTCTCTTAAAGCTAAAGCCAAGGCAGACCTGAAGCAGTCCCTTGGTTTTAAGTACTCTCACATATATTGGACAGCAGAGATCAGTGCTCCCTCATTCTGACGACAAAGTTCAAAATAGCACTTTTTCTGAAATTATCTGGTGTTGTTTTAGAAGAAACTCCCCAACCAGGGGTTATGAGAGCATTAGCATGCTCTAAGAAAGCTGGTGTTAGAGTAAGCTTAGAGTAATCTGTCCTGTATTCCTTCTGAATTGTCACTTACAGGTTGTGCCTCACTGAGATTACTTGACTTGTATACAGGGGCATTTTTAATGCAGTACTAACTCCAAATACCTTCTCTGCGTGATGAAACAAGGGCTTTTTTTTTTAAACTCTCAGGTATTAACGTTTATTTAATCTTCCTCTCTTCCATAAGAGCAATGCACAGAGACATTAAAAGCTCTTTGCCTAACCAATCAAAACCAGATGGTGATTTATATTCTTGTGACTTTTGACACGACAGTTTGCTGCCACAAATAGTGTTACCTCAACAGAACTTCTCAGAGGCCTAGGAGAAGTGGGCTTTGCAGGAATTTTCCCTTTAATTCCTTTAGAAAAGAATCTTTGTCCTCCTTTCTCCAAGTAACCTACTAGGGAGGTTTTTAGATGATTTGCTGTGTTGCTTATGTGCGTAGATTTTCAGCAGAGTATTTGAAGTATTTTGGAGTAACACTGAACTGTACTTTATATTTATCAACTGTCTCTTTTCCTTGTTTTTCTTCAGGTAGGAACATGCTCACTGTGATAACAAGATGCAGCCTGGTCTCTGGCTGAGCTCTTCAATTCTGCTTTCTGCACACTTTAAGAAGGATAAAGCCTGGAATAAGTTAGGAAACCTGTAACAAGACCTGTAAGACTTCCCTACCACTATCGTGAGGATGCACAGAGCTCTCAAACATTGCACGTGTGTGTCTGAAGGAAGGGTTGTAGCTCTACCTCCGTTGGTAGCACTCGACTCTGGAGTGTTAGAAATATCCAGCAAGGACCCAATAGAAAGTGAATGTTCAGCTGACGGGCGTTTCCGAGGAGGGAAGGGTGACATGTCCGTTTCTCGGGTCAGTTGTGCCAAGGTCTCTTTCAACCGACGTCTTTTGCGATTGCTGTTTGGAGTGCTCAGAGAAAGCAGCGATACAGACTTCTTGAGGCCAGGACTCTCTGACTGTAGGAACAGAAAGTTTACTTTAGTGGTTTTACCTACTGTGTCCAGCTCAACTCATTGCAAAGGTAAGTTAATTGTGGAGATCGGCATACTACGCAACTCTTCTTAGGGAAGCCAAGGGAAAATGGGCGCAGGCCTTTTTTTAAAATTAAAAAAAAAAAAGAGAAAGAAAGAAACCACACTAGCTTCTGTTTGACTAAAAATAAGCTCAACCTTTGGGAAACAAAGAAAAAAGTTTTCACCGAATTAGTATTCTATGTATAAAAGCTCTAATGGATTATCTGGAACTTAAATGCTGCTTTAAAACATTGATCTCTAGCCCCACACACACCATTGTGCATGCTAATTTTATCACCAAATACACACTACATATTATGTGAGAGAGTTCAACATACCTTCTCAAATAAATACATGGACTCTCCAGCTCTGGCATCCATTTGAATGCTTCCCCAGAACCACTGAAAGGAAAAAGAAAACACACATTAAAAACACATTAGGGGGCTTAATCCAAAGCTAAAAATACTCAAAATAATATATATATATTAGTAAGGCACTTCACATAGTGAATGTGGGCATGTGGCTTATTCTGAGAAAAAGAATAATTTAAAATTTATTTCACATATTGAGTAATACATAGCAGTAGTCTTTCAAGAATTTGTCAGCACTAACCTCTTGTTTTACAACATAAAGCTTTTTTAAGGGTTCAAATGGGAGATCTTTTACTGTACTTTCTTCAACCACTAAGTGCGTACACCTTTCATCACCAACTGGTAAATAATGTCCTCCTAGATTAAAAAAAAAGGCAAATTAGCAAGACTGAAAAATATTGTTGTTGGAAATTAGTAGCACGCTTGATAGTTCTGTGGCACCTGTCATTAATGACAAATGAACTCTTGAGTGAGCCAATTCATTATTTGTTTTACATAACACCCTGATATTATCAGCAGCAAAGAGTTTTTAGGAAACAGCATGTAGCACACAGTAGCATGTACACATTGAAAAGTCAGGAGTATATGGAGATCAGAGGGCATTTAAATCTGTCTGACAGTAAATGCAATACTCTTTTGGAAAGCTTTTCTTGTTTCTTGGAAGAACAAGCCAGGAATACTCACCCTGAAGACATTCCAAGCTACAACCTGGGCATGTCACAATCTTATAAGTAGCTTTAGGTAAACAGGTCCGCGGGGCCAGCAAACCCAGCCAACTTGCACCTCTCTTGAGGAAACCTTTCTGTTACAACCTTGCTCCAGACCCATTTCCATAGTTCTGTTACATGCAACTCTGACCATAAAAGCCTGGAGACTTGTGCATTATCTGCTACAATGTTACTGTCAATGTGATTGTTAATTTTGTACTACAAAAAAAATGGCACACTTCCAATTAAGTGTCTTACTGGTGATGATTCATAAAAAAAGTTGGAAACATCGTAGATGCTTCCTGTGAATTATGTAAAGATGAATACCACAAAACTGATTGTGAGAACTGAAGCAGACTATACATATCATGTACCAAGTTTCCCTGGTTATCTTCAAGTACCCTATAATTACTTCTTTTTAAATTATCTAGAATCAGCCTAGGAAGATTGAAGTCTTCAACAGCTACCAGAACTTTGACATACACCGACATCTAAAAATCAATTTTTAGCTCTTCAAGTTGAAGAGCCTTCATTAATGCTTCAGTATTCACAATTCAGCATTTCAGCTTCAGTGAAGTATTTATCAGACATAAACCCCGTTCTTTCTACAGGTCAACAATAAACAATAACCTTGCATTTCTGTCATTTCTTCCATGTTAGCTTTCTCATCATCAGAGAATCCAAGGAAACTTAACATGCAATCCTGGAAGGGAGGAACCTTGAATTGATTTCTGAAGTCATCATCAGCTGCACAGAAATCACTGGGAAAAAAAAATACACAGAAAGGTTACTAAATCAGTGCTACATCATTATTTAAACAGTAGTTCACAATGTGAACAGGGTGCAAGGTAAAGGCTGAAGGAGAATAAACACCTACATTTCATCCCTCTTCTCCCAAGCCTTATAAATCCACTCAGCTTTCACAATAGGAGTGCCAAGACTTACAGCAATCTACAAAACAGGAAAAGCATAGGTTGTACAAAGTAAGTTTTTCCATTTAAGTCTCTCCCATTCCAAGAAAAATTCATAACCTTGCTTTTACTTTTCAAGACAGATACTGCAAAAAGCAAAGATACTCCTTCAAGAATCATGCCCAGCTGTAACTCCCAAGATTCACAATGTATTCATTTTTCAGCCACTAGAAGATTAGATCAATAGCTATTTTGACATTTACTCAGAAATGCACCCATTTGTCAGTCTGATACCCTTTATCACTCACAAAAAAGACAAAACCAAATCTATTTCAGTGGAATACAGGATCTTTTCTCTGCGTTTGATACTTCATACGAAGACAAACATCCCAGCTTGCTTTTACTAAAGAGAAAGAGACTATTCCAAAGATGATTTCCATGACTGCTTTAAAAATACTCTATAGTTTTCCTACATTTTTCCTTTGAGTTGGCAAAGATAAGTGTTTAAAAAGTTGAAAGGGAAAACCTGTTTTCCAACTGGAACATCAGAAAGATAGGCAAGGAAAAAATCAACAGCCTACTAAATTCAAACAAGGGAGTCTCAAGGGACATAAGCATTGCTGTGTCATACTTCATGGTACAAAAATCTATAAACTTGTATTTACTTTTCAACTGGACATACATGTCCTGAAGGATTCCCTTTTGGTGTTGCCAGAAAAAAACACTAAACTACACCACACATTTACACATAAAAGACTTGAGTAGTTATACATAACAAATTAAAAATAATTTCTAAAAGACAGCACAGACAAATTGTGTACTGAAGTTTTTTACAAGTTACCTTGAAGTTTACTGTTTGGACAGACAAACAAAGCAGACCTGCTGATATATCAACAAGTGTTTATCAATGTCTTAAGTACTGATAACATCAGTACTTCAGAACTTAAACATTTTGTTTCTTATTATTTACTATACTTGTCTATTTCAAAACGTCTGCATTTGGGCAATTTATATTATCTAGATCTCTAACAGAGACAAAAGCATGTCAAAGCTCAACACTAGATGGAGATGAACTCTCTATTACAAGTCACTGTTGTTAGTACAGGAAAAAAACAGCAACCTAGGAATGAAGTATAATTTACAGACATAGCCTACAAGAACCAATTTCTGAAAGTTCCCATGAAGTACTAACTCAAGCTTACATACTCTGAATTTGTCTCCGTGTGTTGAGTTAGCCACCAGGTGTGTAACTTTGGAGCTAAAGTCCCTTCGAATAATTCCACCCATATGATGAACCAAGGTCACTAGCTTAACCTGAAAAATAGAGACGACATAAGTTTTCAGCATATCTTTTGAAGTGTACAGTGCAGAGTGAGAATGGTACAGAAGTTGTACACAAAGCAAGCTAACAGAGGTTACATTAAATGTCTAGAATAGAAATGGTCCGATTTGTTCTTAAAACAACTTTTCACATCTACAGGAGAAGATATAGCTGATACATCACAAGAGCTTTTTTTTAACATTTAATACAGCCCTGCTGTGTAGCTTGAGGAAGACTACGCAAGCCACCAGGACCCCTGTGATCACCATACACAATGCTTTCACCTTTTCATGCACAACAGACTTGAAGCATGTTATCTTCATTGGTTTAGTCCATTTAATTAAGATTGTAATTTGCTTAGTTTGAATCTAGCAGATCAAACCTAACTATCCCTAACAATAGGCAAAGGCTTTTGTTTTGGGGTTTGTTGCCCCCCACATATGAAGATGTGGGGCCATATTGTCAATTCCCAGGTGTCCAATAGGGAAATTAGGTGCCAACTGAAATGGAAAAGTGCTAGAGTATCAAACCACTTCATATCAAGATATGTCAAGACTGAAGTCCTGATAGCAGGATAGCATGGCAGCAAGGTAACACTGCTGCAAATGCTCCGAACAGGACTACAAAGCTTCACTTTACCACATTATTACATACAAATCAGAGGACACTATTAAGTAAAAATCATCTTACCTGAAGCCTAAGTCTACAAATCTTTAAACCCTACTGAATTAGAGCTGTTTAATGTCATTCACATAAAAGCGACCAAAAATGGCATCACAGGACTTGCACAAGGAAAGAGCTTTTTCCCCATCCTCAAATATCACTGCCTCTGGACATGCAGCAAAACAAAAGAACAACACAAAGCAATTCATTCCCCCTATATGAGCTCTAGTTATGGTTAAATCCCACAGGTGATAGAACAGAAGAGTGTTTTGAAAATAAACTTAACATAGCTTTACCCATCCAAAGGAAAAAAAAAAAAGTCTTACTAATTCATCTTTCTTTCTGAATCCTGTGAAGCAGAGTACCAAGTTCAACATACTTGCACAGTACAGCGGACGACAGGAGAAAGGTAAAGGCTGAAAGTAAGAATGAACTTTTTAGTCAAAAACATACTGTTTTCATTAAAGTTTTAACATAACCTTTAATACAGTACTATTGGTCCTAGTATTAAAATGCATATACCTCTCCTTTTTGTGCACAGTGCAGTATTACTGGAGGTCCAACAACACGGCAATCTGCTTTGCAGAGGTTGTTAAAGACAGAATCTTGGAAGTCTGACACAACGAAGACAGTCTCAAATTCTGGGGAATCAGAATCTCCAAGCTCTTCTATCGTCTCTGTCTTTATGTAGGGCACTTTAATTTCCTTGATTTATGGGGATGAAGGGGGAAAGCATTATTCAGGCAACAAGGTTACACCAGTGTCAAAATTCAACTGATTCTTATTTTGGACCATTAGAAGTACGATTCAGATTTCAGAGACAGACTCTTAGAAGGATTGGTGAAAGCTGAATGAGATACTGTTCTCTAGCATAAGAATAGCTATGAACTGCACCTACAAAAAAATATACCTTAAAACAATTCCTGCTTCTGAAGGGTAAGAATTCTAATTACTAGTTTATGTATCAGTTCACACTGATAATAATATTTTTGCCTACAGATAGGCAAAAATAACCAACTAAACACAAAAGAAATGAAATTTCAGACTGTCAGAACAGCTTAAGGTACTTCTGGATGCTTCTAAAAAAGTAGCATCCAGCTTCCAACAGCAAACTCTGTGCTGCGTAAGGTCTAAAGAGTTTAGACAATTCAGTTCATTGCTGATATTTTTAAGGGGTCTAAAAGTTTGGGCTGTTCCAATTTCAATCATTAGTTCCAAATTTTATTTCCTAGGTTTTTCATGTCAAGAAATGGAGAACCACTTCTTACACTGAAGTTTAAAAGCAGCTTTCAATTGAAATAAGTGAATTAACCAATTATGAAGTCAGTTCATAGCAAAAACTTATGTGTTGACTGAACATAAGCATGCAGTCAAATGTCTCCATTGATGTTTCTATCCCCTTGTTAGAAAACAGCACTAATTAAGACTTGCAGATATTATTTCTGTATTTGAGAAAATGTTTGTAGAAAGAGTGCCCATTTTGACAAGCTTTGAGTGACACCATCAGAAACATTAGTATATATTGTGACCATTATGCCCAATTAATATAAATTAAACCATGTGCACATTTCAGTCCAGTGAAGTACAACATGCTGCATGCAATCACATGTGCTTAATTGCATGACATACCATATGAATAACACTTTTTATTAGTTTTTCTTCTGATTTACCAGGACTAGTTTCTTTTATCTTTATAACTGGTACTTCCATTATCTTAATGGTCTGTGGAAGAGGAGAACTTTAGTACAAAGACAAACTCATTACTAGAAAACTACAAGCATACCATCTTGTTCCAGTGACTGTTTTATCTTAGGCCCACGTACCTCCAAGGCTTTCAGAAGCTCCTCACATTTCCCTGCTTCCTGAACCAAAACCACTCGTGTTTCTATTTGAGGCATTTCCTCTATAGAGAAACAAGGATAATAATCATATTTAATAGAAAAATCCACGTTAGGTCTAAAACAAGCAATAATGTGTAGAAGAATATAGGCAGACCACATCCTTTCAAGACACCCTGTTAATCAGGAACAAGTCTGAAAATAAATGTTGCTTCAAGAAGCCTATCCTTCAATTAAGGCATACCTAATTGACCATAAAGCCTAAACTTTCTAGTACGTGGTGAAACAAGATCCTGCAATTCATGGCCAGTTACATTACAGTCAAAGCAAGAACATGCAAGAAGAGTCAGAGGGTAAGAAAGAAAACCAACAAAATTATTGATTTAATGCTTCTAGCAGAATTAGATACCAAGACTTGCAGGAAAACAGACAGCTGGTATCTTTTCTAGTTTCTGTGTTCCTGGCTGACAAGGTTCATTGCTCCCTAGTAGCTGCTCAGTTTCACCAAGGAATATTGGAACTGAAGTTAGATATCTTGTTCTTTTTCTCCAGGTATTAATAAGCTTTCAAAACACCAGAAGGAAGGAACAAGTGTTGCCCCCCATGTCATTTGCACCAAAAGACTGTCACTGGATTTTGGCTACTGCATTACAAGAAAGCAAAAATACCTTCTTTGTTGTTTTTATTTTCATTTCAATATTTGTTCTTGAATTAATTTCAAGCTCAAGACTATTCATCTAAAGACTTCCTGTTATCCTATACATCAGAGCAGCAATAGTATTTTCCAAATACTGGTGTTAAAATATCACCTGGAATGATTTATTCCACAGAAAAGGCATCAAATGGAACTAACAGCTTTCTATACATCAGCCAGAAAAACAGTTTGATTTCATGGCTGTAACCCCAAATTTTTTATAACAAGGCAAATTAAAAATTAAGACAGTCCCTTTGTTGGTGAAAGAATACCAAATCAACATGCTTTTGGCTAGCCCACATAAAATTCTTTAGCTGAACAAAGCACTTTTGGTTTTTCAAAACTAGTAAATACCTACAAAGTAATCAGTCATTACAAAAACATAGTAGTCTTAAAATAAGTGTCTCCTGTTACCTTCAACATCCAAAACAGATCCAGGAAGCACATTGTCTTTGGAGGTTTCTATAATTTTTGAATCAAGAACAGAAGAATCAGCCAAGAGGCTCCTCCCGGTTTCGGACACCAGCATACTGTTGTCAGCCATGATTATGTCTTGTTTCTGTCTTCAACAGCTAGATGTGCTAAAGTAAGTCACAGTTGCAAAGAGCTCATTAACACGAGTTCTGTGACTAAGGCAGTCAGAATTAACTTCAGACTTCTGAAAACAAAACATTCAGACTCTTATTAATATCCCACTCACACCGATAAGAGTAGTTCTGAAAGAGTATTAGTCATACAATTGGTAGAAAGAACAACAAACCTGTAACAGAAATGGTTCTGAGCGGGCTGCTTGCCACAGAAATAACTCATTTGCAGAGAAAGCTGCAGAGGAGGTACTCCAACAAACTAAAAGCACTTGTTTGTATCAGTGAAAATATGATAAGCTAGATTTGAGACCCAGGGTAGCATTGTCAAAGTAAAGCATTAGCAAAAGAATTAGGGTACACAAAGCATCTTATCAATATTTGATTTTTCAGGTGAACTGGCTAGAGTTACTGTGGTTACATAAAAATGACCACGTAGGGAGTAGAACCACCAGAATCTACTACAAGAAAAAATAGGTTTCTCATAAGAGTCTCTACAAAGTTAATAAGCATGTATATCTGTATGATCTAGTCTATTGTCCTACATTAACTATAATACAGTAGAGATATCCATTTGTCATCAGATAAAAAGGCCTTCTGTCTCCTCACAGAGAGACTGCACCCGTGCTCTCCCTGCCCATCAAACAAACTTGTCACATACTGGAAAGGCAGAAATCTTATTCCTCTCATACTCTGTACTGGTATCTACCTGAAGCTTGTGCCAAAAAATAATTGTTCTAAGACACCTGCCAAACATGTAGCACATTTTTTCTTGTGTGTGAGGCAAGATGCATGCATTTCCTGTGATTCATCATTCACACAGATTTAAATACTTGCACAGTGACATCAGAAGTTACCTAGACCAGCCACTATCTCAACTGTAGTACAATAACTCTCTGTATCACTTTAACTGAAGTTGTTCTCCTCGTGACTGTAAACGTCCCTTTAAAACCTGTCCAATTACATAGCAAAGTAAAAAATCAGAAGACAAGAAACAATGAGTTTATCTTCTAGAGCTTAGGAAATCATGTTTGAGACTTTCACAGGATTCACATCTTCATACTAGATAGTAAGTTCCTAATATAGTGATGAGCAATAAGTCAACACTACAAATCTATCACAATTCTAGGCATATTCAGTTATCAAAACTGCCACCTCAGTTGCAATTTTAAGGTCACACACAGCTGTGCACACTCCACAGAATTAAGTTTCCTAGCAGCAAGTCCCTATCACCCAGCTAGTTTATCTCGGAACAGCTCAAGACCTAGCAGGCAGAGGAAGTAACTTTAACCAGAAAGAGTCTTTAGGGATCACCTGCCCAGAAAGTTATAAAGATACCACTAGGAACTGTTGTACTGTTAGCTCTTCTTTGGCAGTAAGAATCATAGAACCACATGGAGTTGGAAGGCACCTTTAGAGATCATCTAGTCCAACCCCCCCCAGCCAGAGCAGGTCTACCTATAGCAGGTTGCATAGGAACTTGTCCAGGTGGGTTTTGAATGTTTCCAAAGAAGACGACTCCACCACCTCCCTGGGCAGCTTGTTCCAGTGCTCTACCACTCTTATAGTAAAGAAGTTCCTTCTCATGTTTAGGTGGAACTTCTTAAACTCAAGTTTGTGCCCACATGGGGTGGAGGGAACCACAATCTTGAAAGACTCAAACCACATCATTAATAATGATTACCACACAGAGAGTTATATGTAGAAATCAGATCCAAAAAAAAACCCTCTGGTTAAGAGCATCATTAAATTTGAATCCTAGAGATAATTTTAAATAGTCTGAGGCATCAATAACATTCTTGTCATGCTGCTGTTGTTATACCTGGTAACATGTATATGAGAACACGCTTACAGAGAATTCTACCGTATATTTGGAAGAATCCCATGCTTTGGGCCGTGCACTGATTTTCTTTATGGC